>VZSC01005439.1:122826-184368 GCA_013398225.1 Steatornis caripensis
ATGGAAGGAGACAGATTCTTTCTTTCTGATAACAGCAACTCAAAATCTCTCCCATGTATGTACTGGATTCTCCTTTTATCTCTACACTTGAAAAAGACTATCTAATGGGTTTCTCCTTCCACAGGGTGGGACCCATTGCCGAGAAATGTTGTTGATAGGACTGATTGCTAGTCCAAAACACAGAATCATTTTGTACATGTAGACTTACTTACGAAAGATTTATTTAAGATGGTTGGATACAAATTCTTTTGCTGATTTGCAGCAGGCTTATGTAGTATTTGGAATCCTGGAATTAAAAGACAAAGCTGTTTTTATGTGCAAAATCCTTTATTTTAAGAATGTTGAATCCTCGGACTTTTAAATGTGTATGTAGTTTAGCGTCCATTGCTTATTCTGAGTAAATGAAGAATGTAGCGTTGCAAAGTTATAGCAGGAATTACATGGGAAATACATAGACTTGCACGCAGAAATCCTTAGGGCCAGGATTAATCACTGGCATTATAAAAATCAGATGCTGATCAGTGACCGGATCTAAAAACTCCAAAATGCCGAACATCATCTAATTTCACTATAATTAAGTTAANTACATAGACTTGCACACAGAAATCCTTAGGGCCAGGATTAATCACTGGCATTATAAAAATCAGATGCTGATCAGTGACCGGATCTAAAAACTCCAAAATGCCGAACATCATCTAATTTCACTATAATTAAGTTAAAAGAAATGTTTCAACTTCCCTGTTATTTTGCAGAGGATTAAACTTTTATTTTTACTGCAGCAGTAGTGTACTGCAGTAGTAAATGGTAGGAGGTTCTAGCATGCATGACCTGGTTCAGCTGGATAACACTATTGATTTCTTTTTTTTCCCCAGTGCCTCTGCTTTAGTTAATTTTAACTTAATTTTCTAGTTCTTGATTAGCTCAGTGGTAAGTTGTCGTTACAACATTCAACTCCCTAAGGACATGGTCTGTAAGGCAGATTTTTCCAGTTGGAGGGTCATGATTCAGCTAATGTACACATAATTTAAACAGCAGTTGGCCTAATACCTTGAAGTGGAATTCGAGATACTTGAAGTGCAAGAGTGAAAAACCATAAATTAGTGTTTATGTTAAGTACTCTCTAGAGACCTGCAGGAGGGGCCAGTGGGACACGTAAAGCTCTTTGTGGTCTCTTTTTTTTCAATAGGCATGTGAAGTTAAAATCTCGAGGAAGGTGAAGGAAGCGGTTGCACTTAATGCAGAATTGCCATTTAACATTGTATTGGGAAAGCTTTGTTTCATCAAAGTTGCTATAATATTTGTTTGGCCAGACTCTGCATTTGGCTTTATATTTTAATGGCCTGTTCAAATAAATGAGCATAATAAAAATGTCTTCATGCAGTTAGAGCAAGCTAATGAACTCTGACTTTTGCATTTACTGATGTTTTGCATTTCTTGTAAGTTTAGTGCTGAGCTATGTTTAGTTACTTAAACCAATTTTTAGAAGATGCAGAGAATTTGTCTCCATGTTAGCATCTAAATGGTTTTGTCAAGCTTGAGCTGGTCTCTCAGGATGCTGCAAAGAGGTGGCAGACTGAGGATAGATGTATTGGATTTGTGTCTTTCCTGACTGTTTTTGGCGCAGCCCCTCTGTGGACTGAAGTGTGACTGTCACTTCACCCAAGAAAAGATCGTTATTTACCGAAAGATTTCCTATGTACTTTAACGCTGGGGTTTCCAGTTCGGTACCACAGCACAAGCTAGTGTGGAAGTCGGCAGAGACGGTCCTGCTCTTCTTCCACTTTCCTAGTGCTTATTGTCAGCCCTTACTTTTTGTTGGCACGCGATGGGAGAAAACTTCAACGCGGGTTTGGTTTTTTCCCCCTGCCCAGATCCCTGAAGAGTTGGCTGTGCAGGAGTGCTTGCGCCAGCGCGGGAGACAGGCAGCGTAAGTGGGAGCGGGAGTCTGGGGACAGAAGGCAGCGATGAGCACAACTGCTCCAAGAGTGCCTTAAATCAAATGTAAAACCATGTACGTGACTAATGATAGTTATGGCAGAGGTAAATGCGTTTGAATGGCTGTCTTTCTGTGAGGTGGCTTTCAGCCAGCTAGATGGTGGGTAGTTAAAGTGCATTAGTAAAGTCTCTAAAAGAATCAGAAGCTACCATCTAGGTTGTTTTTTAAGTAGCTCTACGTTAATGTGACTAAGTCAAAACTGTAGAAAAACAACATCTTACAGGGCGATAACTAAATTGGTCAGTCATGGTTTGGATCTGTGTGTTTTAATAAGTAATAATAACCATGTATAAATAAAAATATAGCCATTTAAAAGATTTTTTTTCCCCTTAAAACAATTAAAACCATTTTTTTATGTGTATGGTGTGTTTGTATGGTGTTCTGAGTGTGAGTAAAATATACTAAGACAGTGTTCATGTAGGAGGGCGGAGTTGTTATGTACGCAATCTGGATTTTGAAAATTCTTCATATAGATCTTCAAGCCTGCAAGAAAAGCAGTGAAATCTAGTCTTAATCGCAAGGTGTTTGCCTGAGTGGGGTTTTTTTGTTTCCTTTGGTTGTTTGTGTTGATTTTCTGTATTCAGAAGTGGATCCTGTTTTTAGGGGACATAACGAGTTTCAGCGTACCAGTAAAAACCTGTGTGCTTGGCATTGTTGGCCATGATCTGCTTATTTAAAGCTCTGTTTCTCTCCTTCGCTGTTTCTGCCAAGCAGCCACCATACCCGTCTGCCGCTGGATCTCTGCTTCCCCTTCCAAAGAGCTAGACTGGTTTTATCACTGGTTTTTCTTGGTTCCCTTTATTGCCTGTGGTACTGGCAAAGGGCCAACCAAGGCTGCAGCCAAATGATTCAGAACGTAGAGTTACTTCCAGGCCTGTTTCGAGGTATTACCTTCAGCTTCTATTGTAAGAATCACTTATTAGAGGCATCCTGCCGTTTGGGAAAGAGTCACTCCTTTTTAAAGGGCCATTAAACTTTTGAAAGTTTGCAGGTGGTGGAGATTCTGCCACACTTCTAATTAAATTCTTCTTTATAGGCAATTATACCTTTATTTTTTTCCCCAACCTTGTTTCTAGGTTGCATTGTTTTTATTTTTAGTTCAGCATCAGGCTTCAACATCCCTGAAAGTCAAGCAGTTATGTTCTTTTAAAACATTTTTGTCTCTTTTATAACTTTTTGCAGTATTACTAAAATAAATAGATGCATTGCAGTGCCTTTTGGCATAATGTGTAAGGTCAAAATCTAATTGCCCTTTAGTTTAAGGTATGGTTGAGACATGTAATTCAACCTGCTCTGTCCCTGTTAATAAGAACTGTGGACTCGCCTAAGGAAGAAAAGGGTTCTTCAGTACCAAGATCTGCTCTGTTGTTCACAAGTGTCAGCAGCCAGGGAACCTGCTTGATGGAGTTGATGAAGTTCTTGGATGCCCAGCTGTGTCAGTGCTCCAGTCTTTACAATTTGCTGTAATCTAAGAGAATAGCCTGGTTGACTTTCTGCGTGGCACGAGGAATGAAACGGTGTCCCACTCCGTCACTCTCCAGCATGGCAGGTGGGGATAGGTGTGTCTTCAGTGGTTTTCAGAAAGGCTGTCAACAGCCTGAACACGTGTAATCTGTGCTTAGAAAAGCAAGCAAACAGAAACTTAATGGGTTTTGTTCTTGGCTTTGTGGTCTTTCTCAGTTGCCCCTCCAAACCACAAATACGGTTTGAACTCTGTTTGGAAGAAATCCCTGTGTCTGTAGTTTGCCCAATCGCTACCAAAATGCTTACTTGGGTTCATGATGTTCTGCTATTGAAATTCCTCCTCGAAACTACTTGCTTGCTTTCTTTACTTACCTACAAAAAATACGACACCTGGCCTTATTAGGGATACATAATGGCCATATTGATTGTGTCTGTGATTCCTCTCGGCGACACAAAAATTACGACACCTGGCCTTATTAGGAATACATAATGGCTATCGCATTCTGCATTTACAGAGGTACACTTTTCACTGTGAGTAAACAAATGAATCAAAGTATCTGAGGTCAACTCAGATGGTTTTGTGAGACAACTCTAGAGTGTGTTTTATTCTTTTTAGAAGAGATACAGACAAGGGAGGTTACACAGCCCGCCTCTATCTAACCCTCAGTCCTGTTTTTAAATGCAAATCTGTTCTCTCCGTACTTTTGAGTAACGGTAAAGCATTAAATTAAAAACCAGTCAATCCATCTGTGGTAAGCAGCTCAGTGACTTTGCACAGGAGATACCTATTTATTTGGTAATTTCTTTTTTTTTTAATCTGACACCTGTTACATGATATGTGAAATTGAAAAAGACTTTGTTCTAAACTTCCGAATGCAATCTATTGGCACTTCTTATTTTCATTATATAAATTGTTTTTACAATCTCAGTCCCTAAAGTTAACATTCCTAACCAGTATGAATAGGGGTTTGTATTTTTTTACGTCCTCCTGAAGTGAAAAGCTGAACTGCAATATTTTTTTTTTGACTGCTCTTGAGACGGGGAAAGAATTACATTTCACATCCCAATGGTTATGGACTTAGCATGAAAACATGTAGTATTCTTGTTAAAAATCGAGGTACTGTATTGTAATTCATGTTGTATTTATTTTCTCATTGTTTGTATATTTAGTTTTGTACTTATAAATCACTGTCTGGAATTCAATTCCAGAACTGGAAAATTTACAGATTTGTTTATCGTGTTAATCTGAGTTACGAAGCTGTCTTGATTCTGGCCTTTTACAGACAGGAGTACCGTAACTAAATTAAAAAGGCTTAATAATAACATAAATAGGAAAGCAGTAAAGTGCATCCCCCTGCCATTTGGATTACTTCCTTTTTGTAGTAAGTTGCCCCCTCCTTTTCAGCCTCACCTTTAGCTGTGTTGTACCATGGAAATGGGGAGACTGGAGCTACCCAAAGCGTATTCAAGGTTCTAGGTGTATTCGAACTGATGTTCCACAGTTCTGTAACCTTATTTCCTGAATTATTAACTTTTTTTGGTAATTGGGACACTTTCACTTGTTCCTGGAATAGAAGTACAAAGACAACTAGATTTACAAATCTTTGAAAAACAATGCGAGCAAAGATGTGTTGCCTCACCTAAATATTGTCNAAGGTTCTAGGTGTATTCGAATTGATGTTCCACAGTTCTGTAACCTTATTTCCTGAATTATTAACTTTTTTTGGTAATTGGGACACTTTCACTTGTTCCTGGAATAGAAGTACAAAGACAACTAGATTTACAAATCTTTGAAAAACAATGCGAGCAAAGATGTGTTGCCTCACCTAAATATTGTCTAGGCTGTAAATTACAGCCTCGTTCATAACGTTTTGAGGGATTTTATGTAAGTCTCTAACAGCTCAAAGATGTGATACATGATTGAGCTGCTAATAAAAAGTCCCTAATTGGCTCACTAGACGTGTATACTATTTAATACACTTCATTTTTGCATTTTTTTATTGACTGTGGAATTCAAGATGGAGACAAAAAAAAATCCAAACAAAAGAGATTTCTGAATAAATTCAATTGAATCTTGCTAGCTTTAAGCTAAAATCTACTTTAACAGACAGGAACATGTAAATTTTGGTCTTTTTAAAAAAAAAAAAGTTGGATGAAAGAGAATCAGATCTGGATCATGTTTCATGGTGCAGAAGAGCAGAAAATAAAGGTCGCCATATTACTGTTTTAAACACTAAGGCATTTTTTGGGAAAGTTATTAAAGTCCTTCTATGAAGTTTGTAGCACCTAAAATAAAAGCATTTTAAAAGAAGCTTAAGAAAATCAGAAACATGAAGATTAGCTTACCGTATTTTGAATTCATTTTTTAAGTTCTGCTGGTGGGGTTCACGGCTGTGTGGTGGTAAGCAGGGATGCTCTCACCGGTCCCCCTCTGCATGCCGCCTTCATGCCTTCCTCTTCAAGAACGTTTTATTTTCCTGGATGAATTCAATCCTTTTTGCAGAATTATTGCCCTGAAAGTAACTCTCAGGCATGTCCGTTATCGTGTGTTAACTCTGCCATCCTGGGTCGTTAATGTGTAAGGTTCTTAAAAAGCGGACACGCTTGACTGCCCCTCTGCCTTTGGCAGTAGTCGTGTCAGCAGCTCCGGGCTGAGATGACAGCCCTAAGGGATGGGTGCTGTGTTACGATGATCTATGAAGAGTACTCTCTTACCTTTGAATAAATGACACGGCTCAGTGCTTGGCAATTTTTTATCACTAAGGCACTGTATATTTTGTGAATTGTCATTTGCGCAGTGTTTCGACAGATTCCTGAGCAACAGCGTTCGTCTAAAACTGCCAGCTTTAAGACTCTCGGTTTGTTCTTCCCCTCCGCTGAGTTGTTCAAAATTAGAACTTGTGTCTCAGTATTCTGCTACACCTCTGATTGTTTTACTTTGAGTGTTCTCTCAAAACACAGAGCATGTTTCCAGCTGTTTGGTTCCCAGCACCTGATTCTGCGCCTTTTTTATATATGCTTTTAAATACGGCCTCTCCAGCGTGTTCTATCCTTTACTGCTAAATGGTGATGGGAGAGATGTGTTCTCCTGGACATCGGTCTCTGTGTCTCTGCTCTCCCGTCTATAAAATGCAACTCTGACCTATGAAGTTGGCAAGTCCTTTTTATGCGTTTAAAGAACATGTTAAATACCATGATAAAGGCAGCTATATGGATATTGAAGAAGAACAGATAGCTAAGCCAGGGTAGTTTTCTAGTAACTCAATTTCCATTGAGCCTAGAGAAATTATTTACTGCAGTTTAGTGAATGTCTGTTAATCAGATAAGCCGTGTTAATTGCACAGATAGGGTTTCATGGCGAGTACAAGAGAAAACAGTATTTTAACCTTGAGTGAAAGTGGTAATTTGTTACAAAGTTAAAGGCAAGTTTGTATTCATTTATTTCTTTGGTTTAGGGAGTTGTGGTCTTTGTACTTGGAAATATCGCAAGATGGTGTTGTCAGGCAGCTTGGACTGCGCTAAAATCTAGCGTAGAGTTTAGCGGTGGATATCACAGAGCGTTCGTGCTGTGCTCTTGGCCTTCACAGTGATACTTTGTGCTCAAATTTAGATGCTACTGGGTGGGTACCTTTGCCACAGCAGAACTGCAGCTTATTAACTTGCTGAAGAGGAAGGTGCACAGATCTCTGATGGCTAGCAGTCTGTTGAATAAGTAGTTCTCAAAATTAACTTTTCCAACAGGGGGGAAATAGCAGTGTCTGCTAGCAACTTTCCATTTATCACCGGTGAAGTTCTATGCAATCTGGTTACTGACTGAGTCTGGAAAAGGTACCAATTTGAAACTAGTACAATACAGATAAGTAAAAAGTGGTATCAAAGGGTGATTCTTTATATGGGTAAAAATAAATAAAATCAGTTTGACTTTGGGATGAAAAGTGCAGATCTCGGAATGCAGTGAACTATCAATTTGTATAATTTTAATCAACATATTGTAATGGAGTATTCACAAAACGGGCGAATCGATAGATGTAAATGTCACAAGTGAGATTGTTCATCTCCTTGAGCAAAGGAAAGATTTGGTTTCATGTGAATGAATCTATTCAGTGCTGGAGACACAATCCCAGAATGCAGATGTGTTAAAAAAAAAATAAAAATTGCTCTATTTAATGTGAGTTGTAGGATAGAATGAAAGGTGGTGAGAATTCAGAGCAAAAATGTGTATCTCATGCAAAGCAACGTAGGGAGGATGCACAGGAATGTTTTACTGATTTTTGTGTGTGAATTTGCTCCCTTTAACCAAAAAAAAAAAGAGGAAAGAAAACACTGAAAAGTAGGTAACGTCCTTTTAACAGAAAGCTGTGTGTAACAGTGCAGACCTGTATTTGTACCACGCATTTAGACCAGTCCTGCAGGGTCTTAAGACTGCTAACATTTTAAATAATACAGTGGCAAAGTATTTGAAAACTAGGTATCCATTTAGTGTCATGAAATAGCGATAAAACCACCATTAACCATAAGTTTCACGACATTGAATGCAAGTAGCAGCAAATAGCTGAAGAAAATTGTATGGTAAATGTATGGTTACATCAGATAATTGAGCAGAATTCAAGGTATGGTAGTGTATGGCTCCTGCTTTTACTTCAGGCAGCTGAAGGAGAAGCTCCTTGGATATAAATTTCTTAAATGAAAAGTTAGTGAAGTGGCAAAGAACTTGCTCAACTGAGCTATCCTACGGTCATAGAGCAACGGCAAGGAATATGAGATGCCATCAATATCAAAAGGATTCATTAAGCTTGGGTGGCCAGCTAGGACCGTTTGAAAGACACAGTTCCTACTTCCGTGAAGGATCCAAAAGCATAGTGAGGAGAGTGAGCTTACTGTAGAGCTTCACTGGAATCTGTGGTGAGTGCCTTGGATATGTACAAATTGAGTGATTCACAGTATTACCGTGGGCACAATAGTCCCGCCTTGGCGCGAGGCGGGGACAGGCAGGGGTGGCGTCCATCCCCTGTGTTGATCCTAGCTATGTTATTGGTCATAATATGAGGAATGAGGCCATAAAATTAATGGATGCTGGCACACTGTCCTGTTTGTAGTTCCCCTTCTCCCTTTGTGCTTTGAAACCTCCAATTAGGTATCAGTTATTGAAACGGTGGTGAGATCTTCTGTTCAAAAAGTTATATTCTGGTTCTGTACTAATGTTGTGCTAACTGTAAATTAAAGAGGAACTATCTAAGCTTGCTGTAAAAAAAAAAAAACAAAAAACAAAAAACAAAAACCCAAACAGTCAAGAAAATATCTCTACTTTAATGTGCCGAATAACTGCTGGAAAATATTTTCAGTTTAGAGAAATCCTTAAACAGGAATGTGAAATTCAGAAGCCCTGCATTTTACTGCAGCTGTCAATTTGTTCAGTGACACTGGGAGGCCGCGTATTGTGTTTCTATTTTAATTTATGCATCTACAAGATGGAATGATAATAATCTCATAGGAGTATTTATAAACTTTAACTAATGTCAGTGGATGCTTTTACATGCTTTGTTGAAAGATTTCATAAATGCTAAGTGCGTTATGGGTGAGGTAACTGCCTGCCTTTGTGCTACCAATTTTAGCTCCATAATTAATTTGGCATAAAAAAGGAAATATTCATGTGACTTATTAGTTCTGATTTCTTTCTTTTTTTTCACTCGGGGAAGGGAACATGGGGGCGGCTTATGAAACTCTCCAGAGAATTTGAAGGAAATTCAGGCGTTGGTTCATTTGTTTTAGTGTAAGGTTGCTTTCAAATCACATTTTTCCTTTTGGCTGCTTATTAAGTGCTGCTGTTTGGTTGTGTATATATATATATATATATATATATTACAAATTAAAAGACTGCAAAATACATTGTGTTTCCTGCTGGCTTGATTCCAATGACATTTGAAAAATCAATACCTTCTAACTGCTGTAGACTCTAGTTTGGGTGCTGAAGCCATTCAGGTTTCAGCGGTAGCACGTTGAGGTTTTGCTGCTTGAAAAGAATTCTTATACTGGCAGTTTGAACAATATTCTCCTCTTGAAGGAGCTAAGAAGTGAGCAGAGTATTTTAATTTGGCTCCTATAGTAATTATGCTCTCATCTTACGCTTATGCTTCTCATTTTAATGGAGTTTAAAAACATTGATGATATTAATAGTTCTTGTGCTTTCTTTCAGAAGTCAGTCTGGTTATAATAAAGGATAATTTCTGGAAGATTAAACACACAAAGCTAAATCTTTTTTGAAAAAAATGACCGACTTGTGACCAGCAAGGTATACTTCTGAAAACGCAGTTTGCAGAGAGACACATTCTTGGCTGAAATAGAAAAGTGAGATTAATTTTGCGCAATCGTTTCTGCAGTAGAATTCCAAAAAGATTTAAGTATAGGTAGTTCAAGAAACAAATTAGAGCTTGCATGCTCACAGTCATAAACAAAGTGAATTAAAAAGGAGCATATAGGGTTGGCACGGTGATTGGGAACTTCTGTCCACAACTACACTGTAGTACTTAATGTCTCCATTACTCACAGCTAACGACAATACTTCTTCAGTTCCTTTCCAGGTTATCATGGCATGTAAGTAATTTCACCTGTAATTTTCTCTCCTAGCTGAAATAATGCTTTATGCTTGTTAGTAATTTTTATTTTCATCTCTGTCCCCCCGCCCCCAACCATAACACGACTATTTTTTTCTTCATATTTTTTTCTTTATATATAGAAATTTCTGTTGTGGCTTACATTGGTATTGTTGAGATAGACTGTACTTCTCAAAGAAAGAAATCACTTTCTCAGATGACCTAGATGCTGCTGTTCTGCAACAGCTACTTAATTCTTGTTGTTTTTAAAAGGCAAATCCAAAGATGTTTGTAAGAATTCAGTACCAGTCCTTTTTCTCCCCATGCTGTCAGTGAGCCAGTTGAGAGTGCACAGCTATGTATTTGCATATATATTCAAGCAATTTCCAAGGAAGGAGCTTTGCTTGAGTCTTCTTGCCTAAGTTTTCCATTAAAGCAGAATGGGTTTTGGAAAAGCTTAGAAAACTGTAGGTAAAGATGTGGTGTGTTTGAGTGGGATTTTTATAGCACTGGGCGGTAATGACCATTCCCTGTTCCACCAACTCTTCTGCGTTGCTGCATTTCTCAATTAGTACCTTAGTGCTTATTTTTTTTCTTTTACAAAAATTTAAAACTGCATTAGAAGCAAGGCTGTTTAAAGTTGTAGTTTCACACAAGCTTGTTCTTTTTCAGTACTCCTAGCTATTCCTTTTGAAATGACCTTCTGTGAAATACTTAAGTACCACTAGCGATGCTCAGCTGGCTGTCTTGTAGGGTTGATTCTTTGATTATACGGCACAACTGAAGTGATTTGGAAAAGCAGGATTCGTTCAGGAAGTGTTCCTAAAGTTGTGTTTGTGTATGAAGCCAAAACATTGAGTAATTTAATTTTCATTAGTGACTACCAGTATTATTTGTATGTGATTGTCCTGGGAGTAACTTAAGTAATCTGAATAGTTATGCATGATCCCTAGAATTGGTTGTGTTGGGGGAAGGAGGAGCAGAAAGCAGCATGTCGCTTGGTGTAACGATTGGATATAGGGTGCAGTTTTACGTTGATGGCTCTGCTTTTGTTGCACGGACTCCTAGGTTTGTTTTCTGAAAGCAGTTTTTCTCAAGTGCGTGAATGCCACTAGAGAGTTGTTCCATGTTCTGTGGTTTTGCTGTAGTTTCTTCTCTCAAAATAGAGTGTCTTGTGATAACTAGGAGAAGATTCTCTCTCTGTGGCTGCGTGTTACAAGGATCTCATGAAAGGGCATATGCACACTCGTGGAGTTTTGCTCCTTGTACAGGAGGACAGCCGTTAGCCCCGTGAGCTGTGCTTTCTGAGGAAGTCAGCACTGGATACTTGGAGCTGACTGGTAGGGACAGATGTTAAAGATGTGTGTGAATATAGTTCAAGTGCAATTAGCTTGCAGTCTTCACCTGCACAAATACATTTGAAAATCTGGTTTAACTGGCGTCATGTTTGATACACTGTGAATCCATAGGCCAAGTTCTTGAAACCTTGGTGGCGAAGCTTGGATTTCTGAAAGGACCGAGGTGCTGTGAAACTCTCATGGTTTTGCTTCAGTGTTTACGAATCTCGTCGCTGTACCCAAAGCCGTAGACCAGAGCTGGTAGCGTAGATCTGTATAGAAAGAAGGGGAAAATAAACGCCTGGTGGAGGTGTTTAAGCCATTCAATGGGAAGCTTTCTGGCAAGGATCCATTACTAAACATTGTTCTTCTGAAGTTTGGCTTGTTTGGATTTTTTTTTTCTCCTTGTTTTTTTCCCCTCCCCAATTTTCAAGAGAAACACCTGAAAATTACTGTCTTTGAAAGGAGGGCAGGTACCGGTACCTACTTTTCATGCCTCTCCTTTTACATCCAGTAGTTCAGTTATGGGATCAGTCGCTGAATCTGCTTTTAGTGGTCATCTCAATTTTCTCCGTACACTTAGGAGGGGTGACCTGTGTTTATTTCTCTCCTCTGGTGCTGGAGGCTTAGCATGGATTGGCACCTACCTGGGGAGTGAGTTGCTAGGCGTAGTGGTTTGAGGATCATTGTCAAAGTATCCCGTGCTTGTAAAAGGACAGGAGAAGACATTCCTTCATCCCCAAATATTGGCGATGCCTCACTGAGGGTTTTTCTATGCAAAGCTGAACAAACTGTGAACGTGATGTTAGACTTGCAGCATGTTTCAGCTATGTGGAAGTTAATTGGAGCAGGGACTGGAATCGTGTCTTCCCAGTCCCATTCTGTGTGTGATGCGGTGAATGTTTGAGTCTAAACTTGCTGATCTATCATGATTTTGAAAACTAACATGTTATCTTTAGTTCCCGCTGTGTTAGAACATACAGAGCACACCTATCCAGGAAAATTGAAGAAATTCAAGTCTTGCTTGGAAATTCTATTACGTAGTAGTCTGTATCTGAGTAATTTCTACTAAATTACTCTAGGATGGATGACTTACCAAAATCTCAAAATAAGATTCATGATAACCGTAATAGTGTGCAAAGCCTCCGTGTTTCTCCTTAATACACATTATAATGAACTACTTGAACACATACCTGATCTACAAGACAGGACGTGAGGAGATGGATTTGTCATAAATATTGTTTTGGTTCCAGTGCTTTTGTGTCAGTTTAATATCTGTGTTTTTAACTTCGTGTCACGTCCTCGTCAAAATGTTTGGATTCTTCAGAATGTAATCGGAAGGCCTAAAGAAGATAAGCGAAAGGAATGTAATATGATAAAGCCTAACAAACAATATAATCTAGTTTTCAAGAGACTTGCTCTGAGATTCATTTACAAGAAGTGACAAAATGGATATTGCCAACTTTTCTCGATTTTGAAAACTGTTCAGATTCCATGTAGATGATCAAATGCCTAATGGGATGTCAAATACAGACCCTCTTGTCTGCAAGCGAGCAAGATGTTTGCCATCTGTTGTTTGGATGCAGATGAAAGTGCTGCTGTTCTTTGAGAGAGAACATGTATAAAGCCTTTCTATGGGCTCTAAGTATCTGACATCTGTAAGTTCTTGTACAGCAGAGTAAAAATTAGGCTGACACGACTGGAAACCTTCACTGCGTTTTGCTAGACACTGGCACTTGTGGATTTGAGGAAAAAGGAAGCTCCTCTTGTATCCTGTTATGATGGATCTATGATAGTGAACAAAGTAAGAGTATTGATTTTCCTTGCAAAAAATAACAAGTTTGGGAAGAAGGGAATATTCCCGTTTTTAAAATTATTCCTTTTGTTTGTACAGTATCAATTTTGGTTTGTTCCGGGAGTGATGTAATCCACTAATATGTACCAGCATAGTCATTGATAAGTATAATACAAAATAATTGTTTAAAAATAAATGTGCTGAAAATGCAATATTTTTAAAGTTAAGTACCTTTTCTAGCGCTTCAAAAGCCAGATCTCCAGAACTGGTTTTGTGAAATAAGTGAGTTTTTTATTTCCTCTATTTTTACTTGATTGTGCCACTAGCAACTTGTCTGAGGATTTATTGGTGCTAGCAGCAGTTTTAAACACATTTTCTTCAGAGTTCCACTTTAATAGTGGAATTTATTCTTGTTTTATTTCTTGGTGTTGATATTTCTTCTTGCTTGCTGTAAAACAAAAGTTAGTGGTAACCTTGCCTAAGGGGTTGTTTTTGCTGTCAGATGTCTCAGTGATGTCTCCTTGTCACCTGTGAGTCATCTGTGGCTTGTTTTTTCCTATTGAAAGGAGCAGGTTATTTTTAGGAAATGAGAGACTAAAAAGCCACTTATCCAAACTTTTTGGAAACCAGTATGAAATGCATGACTTTCGCACAGATTTTCTGGTTCCTGGCCTCCATTTGATGTTGATGTTTATAGCAAAATACTACTGTCTGCTTGTCCTCAGGGTTCCTGTGAATACTCCTCTGGCTTTGGCAGGTGTACTGTGTGAGAAATGTTTTTACCTGTGGTCTGAAAGACCTCTTGCTGTGTGTGTCTGTGGGGGGGGAAACTCTTGTCGCAGTGCTGCTAGACCTATAGTGGTTGAGAGAGAGGGGAAAAAATATAGTGCAGGTGTGATTCTCTGTACCTTCCAGCTGGTTCCAGGAGCCTGGGGAGAACAGGGGCTGTGATCTCAGTCAGACCTGAGGAACGGTTTTAGCCTTCAGATGAGGGTGTTCCTGCCCATCCATTTCACAGAAGGCGAGCGAGCATACTGGAAGGTGAGCTGTGTTTTAGGGCTGTGGTTTCCAGCTGTTTTGGTGCTTGCCAGACCACTTCTGTCTTCTCTTTGCTGGGTGAGCCCCGGTGACATCTCTGGTGACTGCACTCTCGCACCTCCCTCGCTGCAGGCTGACAGTCCACCGGGGTGGTTGTTTCAGCTCTGCCCCCCTGAGAATATTATCATCTCAACAGCAAGGTGTACTTTGGTAGTGGGGAGATGAGTGTTAGACAGAAGACCAGTTCTTGACCCGTTTCCCCCCCTCCCTCTTCTGCATGTGTGAAAAATTACAAGAATTAACCTCGGACTTCTTCAGATTTGCCTCCAGCCAGAAAGTGTGCCTGCAGCTTGATTCTGGCTCATGAATGTTTTTGAAAATATGGAGAATAATAAAACCTTAAAAGTACAGCTTTCCAGTGACTGAATGTTCTCCTTTACACTCCGTTTGTGCTTCTGTGCAATTACAAAGCCGAAGCCCAGGCTAAGAACTTCAGCTGACATAAAGTTGTTCAATTTTGGTGAAGCCTGTAGAGCTGTACTGTTTTTGAGGATCTTGAAGAGGTATTTTTCCTGCAAGTTTTTAGAGCACTAAATTCTATTTAAGTGCTGTTGTGGTTTATATTCCTGTAGGCTATTCTATTATCGCTTACAAACTTAAAGGACACACGTATTTTCATAACCGTGAATGGCACTGCTTGCTTCCCCAAACAACAAGAAAGGCTGCATGTGAGTGCAGGTTTGGGTCTGCACTGAATTTTGTTCCTGGACATGTCAACATCTTTTTCTTATGATTTTGCTGTTTCAGAGGAGAAAAGGTTGTGGCTAGTTAGTGCTTCGGTTCCTTGTCATACAAAAGGAAGGGGAGTACATGATGATATGATGATGTTGATTTGGTTTTGTGTATCACATACTGTAGTCTGTTATCGTAATTTTTTCCTTCATTATGTCACATGTCATATCAGGACAATATTTTCGTGGTGATTTGGGCTAAGGCTGTTGCTGCATTCTGAAGCTTCTCATCTTACCTTCAGAAGTAACTTTATAAGCTTAAGTTTCATTGCAAGCCAATGAATCACACATTCCTGCGTGCTGTGGCCTTTTTGAAAACAGGGTTTAAGACATTTTGTGCTTCATTCCTTAAGAAATGTTATCCAGTATGCTTGAAAGGCTGGGGTCTCAGAGGGGAAAGAGTCTAAATCTTCAGGTCTTCTGAAGCTAAATTTGGCTTTGTATGGAAACTCTGTCTGTGTGTGTGTGTTTGAGAGGGAAGGGGCAGCTTGGGCTTTTTAAATTTTTCTAAATTTTTTTTGAATTGGATGGGTTCAAGTTAGGAATTTTAGGGAGGTTTTACTGGGAGAGTTATTTGTGTAATACAAAACAAGTACATAAGAAAAGGTTCAGCCCAGGTAACAGTTGTAGCCCATGGCGTTCGAAGGGGCTGGCTGGGAGGGGAAACCCCAAATAAATCCTGAGGAATACCCAGTTTTAAAGAGGAAATAAGAGACAAATGAGACCGATTACACTGGTGGTTTGTTTCATCCCCTTCCTCAGTACCCCGTCTCTTGGCTTGCCTGAAACAGCTCTAAATTTAGAAAACATACCAAAACACAACATTTCTGAAGGAGCCCGCAGGCATTTAAAGATGTATGCGTGGAAGCTTCGGTGTTGCTTCAGCAGCGAGGGAGGACTGCGGTTGCTTGTGCTGGAAGCTGGCAGACATCCACTCAGCTTCCTTTGCTGCATAGAATCATAGGGTCGTTTGGGTTGGAAAAGACTTTAAAACCATGAAGTCCAACTGTTAACCTAGCACTGCCAAGTCCAACCATGGAAGACAGTAACCAACATCATCGTTAGTGTTAAAAAGTAATTACAGAGGCGACAATTTCAGCTTTAAATCTTACCACCCTTGCACCCACTGGTCCAAATGCCTGCAAACACTGCAGCCACCAAATCCACTAGTTCCCTGCAACCCCTGCCGTTTTGCAGTTTCCTCCTTACTGGGAGAAGCGCCTCGCCATCAAAAGTAAGGCGTTAATGACAGCGAAGGCAAAGGGAAAAGGAGATGAAGGTGTTTGCTCTCCGCTGTTTGGCAACTTAAATACTCCTCATGCCACATGCCCCTGTCACTGTTCAGACTGATATTGCGGTGTGTCCCCAGCCCGGGGTGTTTGGCTGTTACTTATATTTTTATTACTGTTAGTTTAATAAAATTATTTTCTGACGCTTCTCTCTCTCTTTTCTGTCTCTTTTCTCTCTACTCCCCAGTAAATAACCTGATATAAGTAAAGATTTCCCTAGTTTATGCCTGTCGGAATTCTTCATATTTTGTCAGTTGACCATCTTGTGAAATCACGTGCAGGTTTGTATTTCCTCCTAGGGTTTGGTTTCTGGACAAAGCTGAAGAAAACGCCTGGGAGTAAGGTGGAGAAACATTCTTTACATAGGTGTGTCTTCCTAAGTGATGACTAATGAAATGTTTTGGTCCATTCCTTTTCCCTAATTAATGCTCTGATTGTTACAACTGCTTTACCCTTTCTAAACAAGTGGTTTCATGGGCAGGACTCCCGGCTTCTGCATGGGGCTCCCTGACCGTAATGGGATTTTCTGACTTCCTCTCCTTGGACTTCATGATAAGCTTTTAATAGACTATTTTACAACTCAGTTTCTTCCAGCAACTTTGTGTGTCGAGCATGTGTCAGAAACAAAATCATGTTCTACCAGAAAACCTGTCTAGCCTCTGTTATCAGAGAACAGATTGCTCGCTCCTAGTAATTCTGTTTGTTTGTCTGTTGGAATATTGTGAGCAAAGATGTCACAGATATGTGTAACCGTAACTTTGCTCTTCTCCTGATCAAAAACTTACCTGTGCTGCTTACGACAGCCTGATACCACCGTCTTGCCCCAAACCCAACTGAGGAATTTGAAGTTGGCCTTGTGGTATTTGTTTGGGATTTCTTAATAGCAAAATTTTATCAGGCATTAACTGTCTGCTTTTTCTGCATCTGAGAAGTTGATGAAGTTGTTCACATTAGAGTTTGAGGGAAATTTTAAAAGCAGTTACATGTAGCTGGTTTTGTTTCTTTCCCTGTTTAATAACATTTTCTGCGAGATGTGGAAGTACACTGCTTAAGTGGTGCCGAAGCCATTTCCGTGTTTTCTTCAATTTCTTCTTGAAATTATGAACACACTTTTGGCAAAATACTGCCTATCTTAATGTAAGCGGTCAATAAATTTTGGCTTTTATTAGTGTGGATAATGCTAGTATGTATTCGTGTTCATGGGGGAAAAAAACACACAGTACGTTTCCCATTTTTTTGCTTAAAAATGTAACAATTGGGAACTTGGTTGCATCTGAACACATTTGCTAGACAAATATATGGAACCTTTTAATAGTTGAATGCTTACATCAGGTATAACAATTAATACTTTTCTTAATTACAGCATGTTTTAAACAAAATACTTGAGTGGTGATCTCTCGAAATGTGGCTGACCAACAGCCTCATGGTGTGCATGCGGAGTCTTTATTTAGGAGATCCTCTACTCGGTAAACCATCTCAAGTATGTTACTTAGTAGTGTCTTAGATGAGGACAGGAATAGATAATTAAATAAAAAAAAGGTTCCGAAAAAGGAGATGCTATGATCCCATCTTGAGGGAGAACTGAAGCGATTGGTCTAGTGCTCTGCAAGAAACCTGCCAGAGATGTAGAAGAGGGAAATCGCACTCTGTCTCTTTACTCAAAACTGCTTTCTTCACTGACTCTAACAGTTCATGAAGAAGGTGAACAACCTGAACAAAGTTTCTGCCATTGCTTATGCGTCGTAAGTGTATGTAAGGCTGCCCGTGTTCCCTGTGAAAGTAAACCTCATTTGTCAGTTGCTTGAGAAGCTGAAATTCTGATGCTCTTCTCTTCACTGCTTCTTACTTCATTTAAACTGAATTGATTGTCATCATTTGCGCTGTTGGAAGTCCTACTCGGTGCCTCCTTTGTGAGGAGAACTCCCACGCGTTGGCAGCTTTTGGTGAAGCTCCCTCACAGGTGAGCTATTACGTACTGGAATTCCCCCAGTAACGCCATTGCTCGTTCCAGGGATGCTGCTGAAATCATTCCTAGGACGTCAGAGCCCTTACAGGTGTGTTCTGGTTTCACTGACCACTGCGTATCCACAGCTTTCTGCGTAGCACTGAGGGTAGTGAGAGTGGCCAGCGGGAATGGCCGTGGGCGTGTGTAAGGCTTCTGCAGTTTTGCTGTTAGGAGCTACTGGGCAGAGTACCAAATGCATTGTTTCTTGACTTTGTATCAAAATCCCTAGATGGAAAGTATATCCTGCTACCTTTGCTTGTTTTATTGCATCCTCCTTTCTTAAATACTCAGTAAAATCTGTAAAACAGAAATTATCTGGTATGTGTATTCTTTAGGGCAGATGTTGGTTGGCTGCACATCTAGGGTACTATCCTCTAGTTTAGGTATTGTATGGAAAAGAAGTCCTAGCACATCAGTGATTATTTGAAAATAAAATGGAGATGTTTTTAAGCTGTAATTGCCCACGTGTTCTAATCTGAACAGTATCAAGTATTTACATGGAAATTGGGTTATAATTGCTTTAATAGGTATTGAACTTAATTATTTGAAAAAGAGGGGCAAGCACCACAAAAAGTGTTCATGAGCTGCATATAGCAGCTCATGAATATCAGTCATCTCAATGCTGACATTTGAAATACTGCCTTAACTTCCGTTTTTATTCAAAGTAAAGGTAATATTCTAACAGATTTCAAAGATAATCTGATACCAAGGGCTTTGATTTTCTTTTTAAAAATTTTTTTCTTTTAAATTTTTTTCTTTTTTTTTTTTTCCTCTTTGACTGGACTACTTTGAGAGCAGAAAAAGAGAAGGGGCACTGGTGCAGCTTTTGGCTGGAAGATCAGAACAGAATGGAAAGGAGTGGTGGGAATACATATGGTTGAGAAAGGAAAATCTCTATACTACAAAATGGGATGGTTTTGAACAGCCTTGAATGAGTTGGATTTTAATTTTTTTGGCTGCAGAATGTTGGTGAAGAATAAAATTCTAAACCAGTATTGTGTATCACAAATTAAGTATTTAAGAGTGTATCAGTGTTTGGAAGTGAAGAAAATACAGAAATTACTGTATAGTCTGAGGTAATCAGAGCAAGGAGGTGGTTGCACTGATAGAAGGCAATTTTTTCAGTATTGAATCCCGGGGTGAAGAGGAGTCTTTATAGCGTGGGATTTTTTATTTCCTTTTTCCCCGTGTCAAGCCCATGTGAAGATGAAAGCATAGCTTGAAATAATCTGACAGCCTAAATGGCACAAAACAGGGCAGTGCAAATATGAACTGAATGTTTTTATGGAGTCTCATAGCATTCATTTTAAAGCTTTCTTTCCAACCTGTTTGTGTGTGGTGTTTGTCTTCAGGTATACGTATAATACCATTGGCTCTGTGTCTCTGAAATCTCAGTGAGAAGAGCTTCAGAGAAAGCTGTAAAATGTCTTTCCGTATTTAAAGTACCACTGGGCATTGGAACGTAAATCTTCTCAGTTCTACAGTTGCTCCCTGAGCAAAGCACATCTTATTTCTCTGATTTATTTTGGAATTCTTGAATTCATTTGCTTTGTCTTTAATATGAAGATAATGAGCTAACTTAAAATATAATAATGGACTTTTCTGTTTTTTTGTGTGTATTGTTATGCAGGTTAAAGTGGGGGAGAAAAAAACCCAAACCCAGGAACATTGTTGACTGGATAGATTTTTCAACATGAATCGTGCTTTTAGCAGGAAGAAAGGTAAGTAATTTATCTCGTGTTCCTGGGAAGACATAAATATTATGTTTAAATTCTTCAGAACATCAAGAAATAGACAAGGAAGTACTTATTCGTAATCTCACCTAATTAACTGGGTAGAAATGGGCAGCCGTCTACAAGATTTACAGAGCAAAGCGTTCTCGATTGCTAGTTATAGAGGTTTCTGGATTGTAAGGCTTACGCTGAATTTGATAATATTTTCTTTATTGAGGGAGGGGTGTCTGGTTATAGATATATAAAATGCATACACTTTTTTCTTTCTTTTCCACTGCACACACCAAAGGATGTGCTGGAGGATTTTAGAACTTCTAAAGAGTTAGTGACTTCTCTATTTATGAGACATATATATATATTTTTTTTTTCATTGGGGTCTTCCTCTTGGAGAAGCTATTTTAGAAAACCATGTTTAATATACTTGAAATATCTCATGCAGCAGAATATCCCTTAGCATTAAGAAGCTATTCTGAATTTGTAGCAGTCTGAAGTGGTATGCTTTCCAAAAGAATATCAAACCACTAAATATTCAGGGTTATGTATGTTGCTCTTCTGACTTGCTTATTCTCTTTTCATGGTGTGTTTATGATTAAACATAAGTTTTTAGATGGAGCATTAGAGATGCAGCTCTTTTCACTGACAGCTTTGTTGCTATTTTCCCCATTTGTTTGTAACATAGAAAAAATGCAGTAGGTCCCATTTCTTTATATTTCATGTTTTCTTCTAATGATCCTTAAGTGTGATACGCACTGAGCTAGAGCCCCTGCTTTAATAACTAGGTGTAAACTCAATTGGAATAAGTGTAAATGTTTTGTTTATGTAACAAGAATTCCTGCTTTGGTATTGGTATCAAAGCTGGAAATAAAAGGAATCAGCCGTACCTTACACCAACACAAAATGATAGCATCACTGCATCCTTGCATGTCTGGTACATTTATTTGTTAAAGCCAAATGAATTGAGATAACGTAGGTAGTCCAGAATATCAGCAGATGTAGCTTGATCGCAGAAGGAAGACGCACTTATTCACAAAGGCTACAACACTGGATGAAAGATCATTCGATGCCCCGGTAGCACAATGGATGCTGAGGAAAAAAGCTTAAAGCCGTATCCCACGCTCTTCTTAAGCACTTATGTATTTTCTTGTGTAGCTATCTGTAACACCTCTATCAAGAGATCTGTACCAACCAGCTGCTTAATGGTGTTGCCTAGCTTCTTCAAAAAAATTTGAGACCATTTCAATGTTGTTTAATTGTGGATTGATTTATCACAACTGGGAAAGAAGCTTGGATTTTGTAGATTTTGTTTTGTCTGGGTGACGATATAATTTTTTTTCCCCTTTTTTTCTAATGACTCCTGGCACTGTTTGAAAGTCAGCCTGCAGTGTTTCAGAAACAGACCAGTTGTGTTTTACGGGATATCTCCCCGGTGTTTTGACTTGCACCCAGAGCTCTAAAGCGCTCTTTCACTAGTTCTCATTGCCCTTGCCAGTGTCTGCATCTTGCCTTTATGGTCAAATTGTGAAGTTGCAATCTCAGGTATCTCGGGTCGTTTGAGGGATCAGGAATCGCTCCTTTCTGTTTTCACTTCTTTGTAAGAAAATTCTTCCTGACCTCACCTAAATTCTTGGCATTTCAGTGTATTCAAGGACATTTGCTTTGTTGTTCAGTTGACTTTCTGTGCTGTTCTCTTTACCCCAACAAGAAAAAAGTATCATAAAAGAAGCTATCAGGCACGAAGAAATGCAATTATTGTGGATTCTTAAAAATGATTCAGAACTTGAGTAACCAGAAGAATGACATACTGTCATCCATTTATTTCGCTCATAGTAACGCACACAACGTTTCCATTCTTGTATCCTAGGAAAAATGCAAATTTCATTTAAGCAATTGTCAAGAATAAGTGAAAATTACATATTTGTCATGCCAGTTGAAGTTCAGAAAAGTTTGACTGTATCAGCATTTGTGTCTAATAACTGCATTTAAGAGCAGGTTCAAACAGGTTCCATTTCCTGATTTTATTCCCTCATCTCAGAGCTACAACAATTTGCATGCCTGTGTTTGGTGGGGTTGTTTGTGGGTTTCTTCTGTTCACAAAAGTGTGGGTATTTTGAGTAGTTAACTATGTGAGTGCCGTTTGTCCCTTAACAGTTCTCACTAAATCCAAATTGGTGGCTGTGCTGGTAGGGTTTGTGCTAATTACCAGTCTGTGGCCTTGAAGTTACGTAAACAGCAGTCTCATATATATGGCATTGTGAGGGGAATTTAAACGGATGTGAGTGCTATTTTCGTAATATCAAAGATTATCTGAATTGTGCGGATTTATAGAATAAGTGCCTACTAATCCTCATGGTCATGATCACTCTATACTAGCCTTTTAATACGATGCATATAGAGAAGATAGCAGCTAGTGCCATAGCTCCTTGTCTTCTTGAACTGGGGAAGCTGGTGACTAGAATGACTTGGACTGTGCTGTACTTGCTGAAGCTCTGTTCTTGCACCCTCACTTGATTCAAGCAGCAAAACTTCATTTCTAAACGTTCACGAAATGATTTCATCATTGACAGACATTGGTAGATAAAGGAAAAAGAGAAGCACTGAGATCAAGCTTTCTCGCTTTGTTTTGTGGTTGGTTTTTTTAAGTGTTGGAGGCTGGGTAGCAACCTGTGCTTTCACAAAAGAGTTGCAAAGGAAATGTGAGTCACTAGGAGAGAAATGAAATGAGCTCTTTTTTAAATTATCCCTGATTCTTTAAAGAAAAAAGTTTCCCATAGATACGATCTGTGACTTCAGTGTTTGTGTAGTGAGAGTGCCTGTGTCCTGGGAACAGCAGGTTCATCCTAAATCAGAGCAGTGCCCTTTAGAGCACAGACCCCCGTGTCCAGTATTACCGAGTACTCAGTGTAAGTTTATTTTTGAGTGCCGTGGTTTGGGCATGAAACAACCACTTCCGCTGGCAAGGTGTGCCGGGCGCTCTGACCTTAAAAACAGCTGATATGGTCGTTGCCTGTCTGACTCCGTGAGATTTAGCACAAACCAGAACATCTAACCTGGATAGTTTATGTTTGTATTTTAGTTGTAATGATTTTTATTCATCTGATAGTCATTTTAGTTGAAGGCTTAATTGATAAGCTTAAATCTCAAATTGATTAAAATCAAGCTGTTCATCTTTCAACTCAAGAATCGCAATGAAAAATGGAAAAAAATAGGAAGTTTAAACGAATTGGACTTGTTTCAGGAAGTGCTTGCACAAGTACTCATAAGTAAATGGAATCTTTTAGCAATCCGCGTTGTAATATCTATTCCCAACCGTTAGCCGTGAGCTCATATAGTGGGGAAACAAACTTTATGAAATAATACTGACAGAGTAAGTTAGTTTCTAGTTTAAAGCTGATGTCAGCACCTGCTAAAGTTGCATGCTTTAATGTGAAAAAACTTAGTACCTGTTTGAAGTAAAATAGCATTTCTCTTGACTTCAGTACAGGTTGGTTTGACTACCAATTACGTATGTTATGGAGAAAATTCTCTGTTGCAGAAATGTTATATGACTGTACAAACTGTACAAAACATACATTCTGTTTTCCATTCATTGATCAATGAGTGTAGTATACTCTATTGAAGTGGTTTTTATAGATTATCTGCTTTTTAAGGATCTCTTTCCTTCTCCCACAAAAAGGCATTGAAGAACAATGTTATTTGTGTTCTTGCTGCCTTGTTATTATGACAAAGATTGTGAAAACATTTACGTATCTATCCCAGTAGCAGGAGCTTGTGTTTGTATGTCATCCAGGTTTGGGTCATGATTTCGGAAGAGTCCTCTTAATTTTTCTGTTAAAGTCGGGCACTGTAGTGCGCTCGCTTTGAAATGTTGTAGTGCGAAAAGTCTGTAGTGCAGATGGAAGTCTGTTCATCTTGAAATGTTTGCATCTTGATAATTCCGGTCTCTCTTAATTAGCTTAGGCATATTAATATAATTCTCCTGTAAGAGATCTTTGTAAATGCTGTATTTTCATGTAAATTTTTCCTGTTATAAGTGTATTGGTATCTAAACTGAATTACCTACTTGTCCTTAATTTCTGTGTCATTGTGTGTACAGGTAATGTGTATACACAAAACAGAAAGCATTAACTATCGAGTTATTGCTTTAGTTCGGTCATTTTTTAGTGAATGGAGGTGCCTCTCCCATATGAGTTTGGCACATTTTACCAGTTCTGTGGCCTTCCATTCGAAGCCGTTAATCTAAGAACTGGTGCATGTAAGTCACCAAAAATGAACGAGTATTTGTTGGCTTTTGCCTCATGAGAAATGAGAAAGAAAACTACTGTTCCTTCTAGACAGAGGCATTTCTAAGTATGGAGTGACTGTAATCCAAACTTTCTGGGAGTAAGAGTGAAAGCTTTTGAGTGTCTCAAAATAGTCCTAAAAATGAAGATACATTATGTCTGCTTTGGGCTGAATTTAGTGCTGAATGACATCTGAAATCCAGTGGACTTCAGTGAGGTTGTGGAGGGTGTAAGTTGCAGTTGAGTTTGGTTCACACTTTATTACATCCCAATGGTCCTCCTTCATCCCAGAATAAATGTCAGCCTTAGTTTACATATGGCACGAAGTTCAATGCCAAAGCTGCTGTTGTATGTGGGAATCTGAATTTTCTAATTTCTTTTTCCATATGGTAGCAGTTCATAAGGTTGGTAATTAGTGCCACATTATCAGCTCGTGAGATGTAGATGGTGTTCGTAATCCTAAATGGAATATATTGAAGTAATAGCCTGCCATAAATCATAAGTTTCAGCAATAGCATTTCTGTGCAATGGCTTTTTATGAGTCTCATTTATGAAGGCGTAGACAGATGCATTTAATGGGCAGGGTCTGACATACAAAAAAGTGCAATTAAAGGTTATAGGATGCTCTTTTATGTGAATGGACTGGCTATAGTATCATCTTTATTTATATTGTAAACTTATGCTGCATTCCAGAGATGACAAATATTTTATTTTATATTTCTTCTTTTGAATGAGTAGACAACAGGGGAAGCCCCAAAAGGGTGCAGGGGATAAGTATAGTCCTAAAGCGATTACTTTCATTCTGTCACAGAGACTATTTCACGTCAGTGATCTAAACAAACTGGCTATTGTGTGCTGGACTTCAACACTAAAAATAACGACAAAAAACATCAAGAAGGAGTAGATGCTCACACTTTAAAGGCATATAAGTAGTCATAATCTTCCTCATTGTGGTCTTCAGATAGTCTTGTGATTGCACTTCGTCCTTTCATAAAAACACTAGTACCATCCAGGAAAAACCAAAACTAGGTCTAAATCTCCTCCTCTGCCCCCATCCCCAAAAAAGCTGCGGCTTGATGTTTGTAGGATTTTTTTTTAAAAAAAGAATTTTTTCAAGAGCAACGTTTGGGTGGAAAAAAAGTGCTTTTTTGTGTACCAAATACTACTGTATTCAGTTAGTCTCGCTTGACGCAAAAATCAGTTCTCTTAATAGTTTTACAGTACCTCCACAAAGAGGTTTCGTGTGTTCTAAATACTGCTCCTTGGGTTTCAAAATGTGCGGTCGTGTGGAAAACCAATATTCAGTGACCGAGTCCTTTTTCTGGATTGGTAACTGAATATGGTTTTTTTATTTATCATTTGTACTGTGTTACTGTTCTCGTCAGGCTGGGGAGGTACCCTTTCAGGTATGCCAACAAGGAGAATTGAAAGGTCACTGCCTTACTTTGGCAAGGACCAAATTGTCTTCAGCTGGTGGGATGAGGAAGTGACTAGTCCTGCAGTGTGTGTGTGTGCATGCATTTGTATGCAATTGTGTATTTATTTATATTCTGAAAGCAGAAGGAACAGATTTAACAAGCTGAGCCCTAGCCCAGGCTGCCCAGAGAGGCTGTGGAGTCTCCTTCTGCGGAGAGATTCAACCGCGCCTGGACGCGTCCCTGTGCCCCCTGCGCTGGGGGCACCTGCTTTAGCGGGGGGGTTGGACTGGGGGATCCCCAGAGGGCCCTGCCAACCCCCACTATTCTGTGATTCTGTAATTATTTAGGAAGTAAATGATTACAGTATGTCTTCAGAGGATGCATATCTACAAATGAGGAGTATGCTTTGGAAACTTTCTCCATAGTATTCATGTTGGGTCTGCACAGATAAGCTTGATTTTTCCTTTCTTTCTAACGCGAGAATAGGAGGCTAATTTCCTGTTGGCTGTTCTATCTGCATTATCTCTGGAAAGGTATGGCAGAAATAATCTTATCTATTACCTACTTTAAAGAATACTCTAGGCACGTTAACAGTGGTATTTACCACAGTAACTATTTGTTGCTTCTGCAAAACCTAAAACACGTGCGCACCGCTTAACCATAAAGCACTAAATACTGACTTTAGAATGGGACCCTACCCTGTTAAAATTTACACAGCCTGATTTACAGAATGTTAAATTATTTGCATGGTGGTTTGGCAGGCGTATCTTTTGAGATCTGCAAGCTAATAAATTCTTGATGTAAGTTGCTACTAGTGATTTAGAGTTCTTGTCTAAGTGTACTATTGCAAGTAACTAACCCAAGCTACAACCTAGGTGCTTGAAGTACCTAGGTACATTGCTAGTCAAGTGGATGAGTGTCTAATTAAAGGCAAGATGTATTATTCTGTGTGAAATAAAATTTGGAAGTGTAGCAACCATACCTTGATAGGAATCACAACGTCTCTTTCGTTTTATAGGACTTTGTCTTATAAAGCTGTTGGAAAATTGCAAAGAACATCCAAAAAAGGACACTCAGGAAAATACTATTTTGTGAAATCAAATCCTTTAGTTACATAAAAGGATGTACCTTAGGTACATAAGCAAGAGGAAGCTACAGATGTAAATATTGTAGTTGTTCTGAATGCTGCCACTCCTTTCTTCTCTTTCCAGTTTATTGGCATTCTAAAAAAAAGTTCCAATCAAGCTTTTCAATTCCACTTTTTAATCTTCCTGACTTAGAAAATTAAAATTCTATTTTAACTGCATAGAGATTTGTTTTTCCTTTGATTTCCCCTACCAAAGTGACATACATAATGTTCTTACTTTAACGACTTGAAATTCTTCAAAAATGTGCCTTTAAAACAATTTTTGACAAGCTTAATTGATACTTTTCCAAATTTATTTATAGCTATGCTGGAATAGTTGACCGAACGCTGACTCCAAAAGTGAAAGGTGGAGTTGGAGATCTGATCTGTACGTACTTCTTAGTGAAAACTTGTGAAAATGTGTGAAAATCACTTAAAATAAACTATGGTATACCAGTAATCTCTTTTTCTACAACCAGAAGCCTTTATCGAAGACACAGTATAGCTTTTCTTGTGGCAAGAAGACGTAAGAGGTACAGGCTAAATAGCTCATAATTTTATTCTTGTTTTTCCCTTTGATTTAGGAAGCTGAACTTGTTAAAAGTTCTTGACATCAACACATTCGAAGTGCAAAAGCCAAGGATTTGCTAGTCACTGGTTAGTTGCACTAATACACTGATTTGATCCTATTTTCCTTTCTTGTCAAAACGTACATACTAGCATCCGTATCTTAAAAATACATGCTATAAAATGCATGGGTTGTGCAGTGAGTGTTACTACTGGAGGAAATGCAAATACTCAACTCTTTTTTTCATTTTGTAACTATGCCAACCAGCATTCAATGATACCATTTTGCTGTTTTAGTAATCAGCTGTTTAAAACCATTCATAAGGTCCTAAATATTATGAGAGAAGGACAGAGAAAGGCAAAGGTCACTCTGTTCTAGGGAGATACAGCTCCTTTGTCTTGACAAAGAATAAATATGCCTCCAAATAACATTTCATGTTTTGGGGGAAAAAAAAGAAAAATAAGAAAAGTAATTAGTTTTGAATTATGTATATTAATGGGTATCTGCCTATATGTGCTTCGGGCAGAATCTGACTCGTAATTTCAATTATTTAATCATACTAACCTGATAATAGCTGTAATAAATTACTGCTATTAGACACACAGATTGTACTTGGTCATTCCTCTAGAAGGTGGTTGGAACCAACACTATAGCTGAATTACAGATGAATATGGGTAGGTTTATGTTTGTTAATAATGTTTACATATTGCATTCAAATGACAACTCTGGTAACAAGCATTAAGTGTCGTGGCTCAGCATATGACTGTTCATTGCATGTAGTAGTCAAGAAAATGGGTTCTACCGTGTTGTCTGACCAGCAAGAGAGAGGTTTGTGAGAACCTGCCTCTTTCTGTTACAGTGCAGGATAAAGGAACTGATTTAACAGAGTGACAACTCTGGTGTGTCCCATGGTGAAAGTTTTCTTTGTTTCTACAAAAATAGATGATCTAGGAAAAAGAAAAGATACAGATATGTGTATAAGCACACTGAAGCAAGTAACCTATTTGCTCCCTGAAGCATTACTATCTAGATGCAGCACTGATGTTGTGGGATACTCTCTTCTGTTATTGGGCAGATAAGATCTTTCTTTCCATTGCAAGTTTTGTAAAGAAGAAAGAAAAGATATTTCCAAGATCTCTTCTGTTAGCAAGGAAAACAACCACTGATGTCAAAGAGACTTTGATTTGCTAAAGAGTAAAGACTTTTAGTTTTTACTTTCTAGAAATGATTATATTTTCACTGTGGCGCTAAGAAAAAAAAGTTAAAATCAGAGTCTTTCTCTGGTCGTCTTATTAAATGGAATGGCCACTAGGTCTCAAGCTTTGATAAATGCTTTGGAAACATAGTTAAGTAGAGCCAATTGTAGCATGCATGACTTAATAATGAGAGTGGGGCTTAGGGAAGCAGTTAACTAAACTTGCACGGTTGAGCATTGTTATGCCATTTAGAAAAAAGTTCATCAGTGCCTCTCTGCTAAATCTGTTCTATAATATCTGTGGGCAGTAATCCATGGAGAAATTAATCTCAAAGGGAGGACAATTTCTTGGCACGGTTTCTGCTTTCCTTTTTGATCGATAAATGGTCAACTGTGCTGTTATCTAACCTAATGTCATCCTCCACGAAGTGCAGCACAGCTGTTCTGGATACTTTATGAAGTCCTCGAATCTATAGAATCCAGTATGTGATTTGTCAGCACGTTCCTCTTCCGCGCTCTCCCGACACCGCTGACGCCTCTGAAACGGGTCACACCAGTGCTCCCAGATCGGGTGGTGACCAAACATTTGCTATGAAATGCAGACTGTAAAGGAATCTTTCCTCTATAACAGAAAGGGGCTGGTGTGATTCAGGGGGGACTAGAAAGGAGTGAAGTCTCAATTCCGAGCGCAGTTAATTCTCTGGCCGTGCAAGTGCCCAGCCCCCTGCCTCCACGCTTGCAATTCTTTCAGTCAAACCCAGGGTCTTCCAAATGTTAATTTTATGCAGTTTTCCCACAGCCCTTAGCAGACTGGTTTATGCTGGCAGGGAGCAAAACCTGAGCAGCTCTCACCCAAGTCACATTCTCTTAGAAACTAGATGGGATGCCGTGCTGCTGCTGCAGGGGCTCTCTAAAAGCCTGAGCCGCACAGTTAGCATGCCATGCACGTGAGGAGATGTTGTCTAGAGGCTACAGGATTACCCACTCTCTTTAAGCAGGGCTGTGGCTTACCCTGTGCCCTTGAATTCTGAACAGTAATCCCTTTTCCCATTTTTTTCTCCCACACAGTGCCAGTGTATTTGGCAAAACCACCACATACTCAGGGTTTTACCTCCCTAGAATCTCTCGTACCTCATTCAAGCTAAACTCTACTTGGCTGTTAATGGACTTTGGATGACTCAAACTCATAATTCCCCCAAAATAACAGGCACTTACTGAAATTTTAATGTAAATGCTAAGACAACTTAGATCAAGAGCTTCAGACAAGATCTGAAATAACTGTAGTTTTCACCCGGTGGGATAGCACGAGTCTCTTCTCACTTTCTACCGTTCTTACATTAGATGCATGCAGTTGTCAGTTTTGGTTTTATCTAGGGTTTTGGTCCTTTCTTTAGGACTTGCTGTTTTATTTATCTATAGAGTGTCTAGAACTCTTGCTGCTGTATAACTGATAACATAGTAATATGAGCTGCGATTTTCATTGTAGGGTTTTGTATTTTGCTTGTTGCTTCAGAATGGAAAATTAAGTACTAAGCTGTGAAAACCTGTTTAAAGTTAATTTAAAAAGTGAAGGATCATGCAACCCACAAGTCGCATCTATATCAGATATTTAAATGATTACCTGTTTTATAGGTATTCTTTTTTCATCTTTTTCTGGTTTATTGCATGCAAAATGTCTGAAATTTGGTATTTCTCAACGGCTGCAGAATCAAACTAACTCTAAGCAGTGTGTCAAACAGCTGCTGAGAGTGGCACAAGTCCAAAATCAGAGCTCACAGTTCAGAAGGAAATGCTGGTAACAAACTTCTCTGTAATAGCTTGTGTGATTTTTTGCATATCTTTGCTATCAACGTGAATTTTGCCTCGTATTGTTTCTGTTTAGCATCAAGAGTTCTTTCAAAAGTGCCACCATACCGTAATGATTGCCTGCCTGTAGGAAATGGGCTTCCAGTGTCAATGAAAAGCTTTAATACCTATGTCACAGTGTCTGCAGATCTACACATGGATGTTGGAAATGCTGCTTGCTGCCTCGCTGTTTTCATCAATAACACGAGACGCGTAGAATCCAGGCATCTTTTTGGTATCCTCCCAAGTTACCGATTTCCTTTTGAGCTGAGAGTACCCATCCATGCTTCCTTATCTTTCCCTAGTTAGGGGTCCCAACTGTTACGGAAACACTTTCCTAGCATTGCTTTACCTGCTGGAATCCCTATAGCGTTACAGAATGAGGTTGGTAGGCAAGCGGATGACTTCTCAAAAAAGTTTTAAGGTAAAGCTGTGTGCGTACTTGTAATATTGGAAGGATTACTAGATGCTTAATTAAGACCAGCATTTCAAACTTGGCTCCCAAATTAAATAACGGTTTTTCAGATTTGAACTTGTCCTGCTAGGGGATGGGAAGAAGGAAGAGGAAACATTTGCAAAGAATAGTTAGTTGTACCGGTGCCATTGTACCGATGCCTGTGTAGTCATTTGTCTGCCTGTAAAATTGCTCTGGCACCTACAGCCTTGTTGCTTGTTCGTGCTAGGACTAAGCATGAAATGAATGGAGGACTGTTTTTGTTGTTGCTGTTATTTTTTTCAAGAGATTCAGTGTTTTATTTTTATAGATTTTTTCTTTATGAATTTATAAATATGCCAGTATCCTTGCTGAACAGTTAGTGTGTAAGAAACAGGTAAATAAAACATTGACACCAGCAATGTGAATGCATATTCAGGGCTGAAATGTGCACTGTTCACCGCTGCAGTAAGTGTGGTGGGGCACGGAGCAGTCCTGCCTTGCGTGCCAGCTTCCTCTGTGTCTGGGACTTGCAGTCAAGCCCCATAGCCAGTCTCCTCATCTGGCCTTCAGCAGTGCACTGACTTGAAATAGGATGCTTACGGTTATCTTTTGGGTTGTCAGGCTTTGTTCTAACATTCCTAATTCACCCTGATTGTTATTTTTAACTTGTGGATAACAGCAGCTTTTGATATTGTGCTCAAAATAGAGATGAAGTTCCAGGTCTTAAAATATTCTGGGAAATGAGTGTGGCTCTTGGTTCCGGTATTCCAATTACAAGCCACAATTGAAAGGAAGAGACGCTTCAGTGCATAATCGTGCTCCTGGGTGCTGCTGAATGGACAAATCATGCTTCCTTAATTAAGAAGTGATAATATCACTCTTCAGTAATGGAGCTGAACATTACTGTCATCTAGAATGAAATTTGCTTAAAGAAAAAAAAAAATTCCTCCGGCTTCCCAGTTTTGATCCTGTTACTGCGGTGACTATGGTGAATATGTAGTTTAACAGTTTTCTTCCTTCTGTATATTTGAAAATATTTTGTTATTGGGTTAGTGTCAACAAATGTCACAACTTTTGCTCTTGAACAGTTGGAAGTGAACAGGACTTTATTGCTCTTAAAAAAGAGAAGCTAGTAATTGCTATAACTGCAACTTCCATTAAAGGCAAAGGGAATTGTCAGTGAATATTCAAGGGTAGAATTTTGCTTTAAGCTATTATTCTGTTACTTAATTCAATAAAGTTCCAGATTTGTGACTTTAATTCATGCTAATTAAAACAACTGTAGTCTCATGTTAGCAAAATACTACTAAATATTGATTGTGTAGAGTGTAAAATACTACTCAGTGTTACAGGATCTCTCGTGCGGTTGGTAATACAATTTAGTATTTTGAAAGATTTTTTTTTTTCTTAAATGCTGTCAAATGAGAACTTTTAAAAAATGGTTTCTAAACTTCTATGCAAAAGAAGTGGTTTTTTGTAATGCTTGGAATTCCACCTTAAGTTATGTGGAACATTGTAAATGGATTAAAAAGGAGGAGGGAGGATGTATTTCACAAATAATGAACTCATCACGTCACCATATGAATCATTCAGCGGGAAAAGTAAGACAATAGCGCAGCCTTGTGATGCGAAAATCATTAAAGGAAGATGCAAATTCATTTAGGATACGTAAGGAAGTATTAACGAAGATCTAAACTTCTGAATCAGCTACCACAATCCAACTTGCTTCTGTTTTCTTGTAGAAGGATTAGGACTTTTTTCTATCAGCTACCTCTGTGATAATTTTTCAAAAATAATTTCCTTTGCCCCTTTAATGTCTTGATAATTCATCAAAAAAGTCATTAGAAGCGCAGCATGCGGTCAGTGCTTTAAACAGCAGCAGCAGGATGCAGAAAATACCGATCTGAAAGAGCCAACAACCTTTGACCAATAAATATATTTGGGGGGAGGAGTTTGAATTCTTGTGATAAATCAAGTTGGTTGAAATGGGGAGCGCCCAGGAGAAGTAACCGGTTCTTTTCACGTAAATGTTTGGGAAGTTGTGAGATATACTGCATTTACCTCCAGCCCCAATAACTACTTCAGATAGATAGTGATCTGAGTAAAAGGAGGGTTGTTGATGTTTTTGAGATCAAAACTGTAATAGTTAAATTAACAAATGAATAACCTATTCAGTGCTTCTTTTATTTTGCTTTTCTGTAGACAAGACATGGATGCACACTCCTGAAGCCTTATCAAAGCATTATATTCCCTATAATGCAAAGGTAAGAAAATACGAAGTTTTGTCCTCTTACCTTTAGAACACAGCACGTTCTAGCTTGCTTTTCTTTTGAAAACTGCAGAGACATGAACTAGCCAAATGAAATAGCAAAGAAAAACTTAGTAAATGTCTGTTTTGCAGATGAAAAATGTCTGTTTCTTAAATAACGGCCAATTGATTCTTGTGCTGAATTATTTGATGGTTTTCTGGAAAGCAAACCAGTGTTTCTTTTCTGCTTGATGCTCTCTTTCCTTTTAATGGATGCTGCATGGATGGAAGTTTTGAGTGCAAAGGAATTTAACATCAGGCTGCATGCTTACAGTACTATAAAAATTAAAATTAATAGCACAAACTTCTTTTGAACAATAGCCAAGGCAGTGAGTAACGATCGTATCTGCTGGATATATTGAAATGTCAAATACTCAGGAAATACAGTAGAATAATAATGGAATTTTTGCACAGTGAAAACAGAAGTCTAACTCATGCTTTCTTATCCCAGTTACAATGTAGTTCTACAGTAGCATTTTGGTTAGTCTAATGAGGTCTGTTCACAGGAAATCTGTCTTCCCAAAATAACAGCTTAGAAAATGGCTTGCTGAAAGGAGGCGGGAATACGCTGTAATTGGCACAACTGCGAGTAAACGGAGTAATTGTCTCTTACTTGCCTAAACTGGGAGGATAATTCAGTAAGATCCCACCGTGGTCTGTTCTGGATATAGTTCTCGTATGACTGGTATTTTTTAATATAAAAATAAAAATTATTTCACAGGCTGAGGCTCATTTTCCTATACCGATATTCCCTGCAGTTGTGTTTGCAATTTTCCTTTACTTAGTCTTGCCACACAGTGAGCAAGTGTTTGTAGTGGAAATTCGAGTCTTGTTCTGCTAGTTGCCAGGTGAACATATTTTTAGTCTGTGTGCTCTCAAACTGAATTTTTGACCAAAGGGTGTGTTACCATTTAACTGTATAGCCTTGCCAGACACCTTGGCTTTTATATTACGGTTTTGAGAGGGAGGAATACCTGCTGCGGTGACTGTGCCATCTGTTTTAAGAGCAAGCTGAAGCTACGAATTCTGTTAATGCGCCGAACAATGTGCATTAATTTGTGGTCTTAAAGAGAAAAAAGAAACCTCCCTCATCTTTCATGTCTCATTGTCTTTCTTGAGAGCGTACCTCATGAATAGGTGTCAGTACAGCTACGCAGAAAAAATTTTTAGAATAAAGATGACTGTGATTAAGATGGTGATAACATAGGAACTACGGCATCAACAACTTTTGGGGGAGAAAAAAAGGGATAGGGAATTCGTATCCAAAGGAAGTCTGTTCTCAGTCTTCTTAGAAAGACTCTCAGTCCAAAAAAAGTCTTGTTTTATTTAGGCTGGTATATGCCCAAGTGTCCTCTCCAGCTCTGCTCCTGTTTACTTTGGGTTCTGACCTCACAGGGCCTCCTTGACCTCCATGCAGTTGCCTCTGAGGTCTGTCAGAATACTTGCAGGAAGCTGCAATGTACTATGTGTTGGGAAAAAAAAAGGTACCTGTTTTTTCATTTGGATCACAGCATAAAATTATTATTTAGAACTGTGAGTGATTTGATTCATTATTCCAAAGCAAGTGAAAAATTCCTCTGCTCTGTAACTGGAGTGTGAAGGGTATTGGATTTCCACATTGCTGCTTTTATTGAGACCTGGGATAAATTTGCACAGCTTATATGAGGTTAGCTGGCATATGCAGACATAACACTATTAGATCTAGGTGACGTTTCCACCGCAATTCTCAAGTACAATTTTCAGTAAGTTTTGCAATATTTTCCTTCTTAAGAGGAAAGCATCTATCTTTTAGTGCCGCATTTGTATTCAGTAACATTTAGATTTTTAACTATAATATCCCATTGATTTCATATCTTGTAACTACATTGTGAAATGATTAAAAACTCAGGAAGCTTTCATAAAGGAAGTACTGAAAAACACTCGCTGAATTTTTTTTTTCAAATGTTCATATTGTTCCACTTCCAATTGTATGGCATTCTATTCATATAACTTTTATATTTGTTGCAAAGAAAAGGCAACACTTTATCTGATTTATTTCAAAAGGTAATTATGTGAGTGAAGAATGACATGTTCAGAAAATCAAATCAATTTGATGGAAAGCAATACCAGAGTTGTTCTTTTTCCATGGGTGAGTGAGGCGTATTCTGCTTCGTAGTTTCTGGAATGCAAATTACCATGGATAAAAAAATAGTGTTTTCTCTTCTTTATAAAACATCAACATCGTTTCTCTGACACTGATCTTCTGAGATGATCAGAAAAAGCAGAGCTTAGTAAGAACGACTGGATTTGTTTCTTTACTTGATTCCTTAGACATCCTTAAGAATTAAAGAAAGGTTGTTGATAAAACACACTTCCTAAGTTGACTGTTATCTTATGAACAATGATCCTAGCAAAGTTAAATGACAATGAAAAGAACCCTGCAATATAGAAAACTAGCCTTTTTTCTACAGATTGGAGAGGACGCTTTAATAGACAGTTCGTAATGTCTTGTATCTCTTAGTCCATACATCCTCGGGATGACTTACGGCAATATTCCTCTTTGCAAGAAAACATGAGCAGAGTTGTTTCTTCTGTGAGTAAAATCCGGGAGCTACAAGTCTCATAAGGATACCCTTAAATATAAATATATTTTGATTCTCTCTCTCTCCCTTCCAGCATACCCAGTCCTCATGGTACTTACTATTTTGAAATTTTACGGGTTTTGAGATGGTTTGGTTGGAATGGAATGGTATGGAATAAGTTGGTAGGTGTCTTTTTTGTGTGTGTGTGGGGGGGTGGTGTTTTGGGTTTTTTTCCTCCTTTTTTTTTTTGTTTGGGTTTGTTTTGGGGGGTTTTTTATGTTACTGATGTCCTCAGTCTTGGTCTTGCTGAAAGCACTGGTAATAAGACTGCACACGTTTCAGTATGCTGTGGAGGTGAAATCTGGGCCTACTGAAGTCAGAATTTTGCCATCAGTTTATGATCCTGTATTTTTCTTGAATATAGCACTCCAAATGAAAGCATATTGATCAGGCAATTTATGTTTTTTTTCCAAAACGATCATTTAGTATCTTGATAGTATATTATCAAATATGGGGATGCAGGACTCATTTAGATGTAGTAGCATGGCAATTTTCACCTAGCAAAAGCTTTTTGTGTTACCTGGGTATAAAATGTTAAGGAAAACCAGAATTTCTCTTTTGTGTCATCTTTTTTTCGTAATATTCCATAACTACGAACAGATGTTTGTTTTATTTTCCATACTGCAGAGGGAAAAAGTTATGGTTTTGCCCTTAAATTAATTCTCTTGATTTTCAGGCCAGGTTTTTTTCCTCCAAAGCAAAAGTGATCAAAGCGTGACTTTATGATGGAATCAGACTGCCACCTTAAAAACGAACTGATTGTTGCATCGCGCAACTGATGCTACCCTGAGGGCTGTCTTTCTGTAATGAAAAGTTGCCACTGGCTGGAACAGCAATGTTTACTATGTCTCTTTGTAGTAAATTTTATTTATATATACATATATATTCCCCTTTCTAGTCGCTTGGCTGTGTTTTGGTTTGTATCAAATTTCCACATGCACCTATTTCCATTTTGCAGGTTAGAGGTTCAGCTTTGCAAGCCTGGTGTTTACGTTGGCTGCTAGCGTACTATGGAGTCGGTAGCTTTGACCTTATGCTAGGCTGAAGAGCTGCTATTTTGCGTAATGACCTGATGGCATATTAAACCCTTGGGAGTTTATTTTACCAGGAGATGCGATGCCTTCCTAGTGCTGAGACAGCTACTGTCCTTACTTCTGGCTTATTTTATTTTAAAACTTTATATATTGTTATGGATATATTTATGATTCTTGGTGAAGTTTAAATTTGAGACTTTGAAGGTAAAAAAGCAAAGCTTTCCACAAAAAAAGACTGTTAAACCTCTTTTACTTTGTATTATTGTGGGTTTATTGATGACAGTTAATTGTGAATTGTGCAGTTTCATGGATGATCTCTGATTGCAATTATTAAATTTATATCTTGGACCTGTATTGCAACTGTAGCAAAGAAAAAGCATTAATAATATATAAATAACCTGCAAAAAGACCTTGTTTAGTAGTACGTGGTAGTATTAATCTTTACTGTAGTACAAGAAACAGAGCTTAGTAGGTTTTCAACTCTATGTAATTTCTTATTCCTTCAACTTTTTTATCATTTGGGAATGGCAGATAATACTTTTCTGGAGCAGGCTTTTTGGGTGAGAGGTTTAGGTCAAAAACAGCATCCTGCTTCTAGTTGATATAACTACCTTAGCAGGACTATAGATGCAATTATGTCTTTTGAATATCTGCGTTGCGCTCTCATTGGTGTATGGTACTATCAAAGCCATGTTTTCATGGCATAAACTGCACTTCTACAAATTTTTGTTGCTCTAGCTGTACTAGCAATTTCTCTTCTTCTATCCAGTCAGCATACTACAGAATGATCGTGGTTTTGTGTCAGTGAAAGTAATTAATGAAAGAATATGAAAGGGAAAACTGTATATAGTTCCAAGAAAACAGAGATGCAAGGCATGCTATTAAAAAGTAAACTTAAATTAATGTGGTGAAGTTAGATATAGCAAGATACTCTAAACATAGCATGGAAATGTTGAAAATTAAAACCTAATGAAATAGAGAGCATTACAAGAAATTATTCTTTTCCCTACATTTAATTTATTATAAATAGAAGCAATAACTTAATTCAAATTAATTTTCATTAGGGTATCAAAATGTCTTGTGTGTAATCATAATTAATTTAGTGTTTAAGCACAAGAAAAATGAGTATTGTGAAAAGATCCTAATGAAATATGAAAGCAGAAAATTACGATTTTACAAGGAAATGCAAATCTGTACATAGTTATTTCTGATACATTACAGCCAACAAGCTTGGGGGTCATTATACCAAAGGTGGAGTAATCATGTAAACAAAACATAAAATATGTAGAGGCTGCAAGGGGTGCAGTCAACAGACTTCTCTGCCTCAGGGAAACGGACCTACCTATTCCATCTTGCTGGCAAGGTTACCTACTTAAAATGGGAGGAGGCTAGGAGAGGATAGCATTATATCCACAAATATCCTACAAAATAGAAGGATTGTACGTGAACTTTCAACAGCGACCAACATAATCTCCTATAAGCTTTAATGAGAGGAGCTGGATTTTAACTGTTCAGCATCAAGTAGTTTCAGTTGTGGTTTGTCTCTGAAAACTGGCGAATATTTCAGCTGCCTGAAAATCTGAACGTTTGTTAGTTCTGCAGAGGGCTCTGTGGGGTACTGAGTGCATTCGAAAAGCCGTCAGTGTGCCTTGCCCGAGGTTACATAGCCAGTTTGTAAAGGGGCAAGAATTGTCTGCGCCTCCTGAGTCTTAGTGCCGTCTTCTGAGCACAAACCCACGCCTTTGAGTCAATAGCATATCGCTGTACAGTAATGGAAGCTGAACAGTATTTGCAGACAATTGTGTGTCTCATGGGCGTGTGAATGCACACGAGTTTAAAGACTGTATGAATGTGTGTTGCCTATGCTTGAGTAGCCCCCAATGCCCCCTACACGTCAGCGCAGCAAGATCCTTTTGCAAGAATTTGTAGGCTTATGGTATCTGTGTGCATCCGCAGCTAGAGTTTTGTCTTTCACATCCATTTACTATTGCTTATCTGAAAGCTTTGAAAAATGTGACTTGTTTACAATTGTGGTATCTGTTATAACTCAACACTCGCTGAGAAGTATGGAAAAATTTGCAGAACAGCAGCAGTGCAGTTTTGACGTGTATGGTCTCTTTCCAGGTGCCTGTAGCTCTCAGTTAGGTGTAAAATACCCAGCTGCATAACTTCAGGCTCTACAGATCACTCTTACTTTCCAGAAGATGGTCTGCTTCAAGAAAGGAATGAAGTTTATGAGTGATTCCATTTTTTCTTTCTTAAGATCCATTCGTGTGTAGCTTGCACAGAGAGCTTTAGGTTTGACTGAAGCTCCCAATGTCATACATAAATGCGAACAAGTATATAATTTTGAGGCATATATGTAAGACAGAATGCTTAGACCCAATTAATTAAAATTTGACGAGATGGTAAACACTCGCAGAGTGGAGGGGTAAGAGTGGGAAGTGGTTTATATCTAGATGCTACAGGTGCACACACTGCTAATTCTGCAGTGTAGTAGATGAATACATATATGTACTGAACGCAGAGACAAGATTCATAGAAGTACTTCACCTAATGCCTAACTTTTCATTTGCAAACACTACAGCTAATTTTAGGCAAACATGAGCTACAGTCGGTTTAAGAGCCGATACCGTTTTTGTTTTAGTCTGCCCAGCACTACTGCAATGTGCTATTGCAAAATCCTCCCCGGGTGGATGTGGAGACTGTGCAATAGCATGGTTGCTACCGCAGAAAAGAGCCTATTTGCTGCACTTGCTCTAAATCCATGCCTGGCACGGCATTGTCATTTGACCACTCAGGGCCAACAAAAACCAAAAAGGGCTTCAAAACTTCTGAAATAATGCAAGGCGCTTTAATATAAGGTACAATGTTTCATTTCTTTCTCAGGAAAAGCAATTGTTAGAGCACATGTGTTTTAGTGAAATATTTCTGGTAGATTGCAGAAAAAAAAATTATCAGCGAATTTAATTGGGGGAAGTGAGATAAAAAATACTGGTCTTTTTAAAAATACATTATAAACTGCAACTGAAAGACAAAACAGTAGTTTTTGTTCTATTCTCCAGAGCTCTCATTTTCTCTCAGATTCTGCTCATGATCCCTTGGTCTCTTCATAAGCTTCATTTTGCTTGAAATGTCTAAGTACTGTATGACATACTTCAGTTACAGGTATTTAAACAGATTTGCACTGCAAATAAGAGATGGAAGCTGTAATTTCAAGGTGAGAAGAAAAAATAGATCACACCAGTTAATGGTGGTGTGTGCAGCATAAGATCTGAGAAGTATGTTAAGTTCCTTTCTCAGTAATATATTAAGTAATATATTACAACTGTGTAGTGAAGCAGGCTTGGGAGAAAGCCACTAGTCTGCATTGAAGCTGATCTGTAACCTGCCACAGCCCTGGAGCGTTCCCTATTCTGAGCAAATTTTACATTTTTCTTTGTATCCAAACTGTTTGTTACTCTCACATAGATTGCCTTCACATCCATTCTGTTTAGCATCCTGGCTGCTTAATTACAGTCATTTTCCTCATCCCTGACTTTATAAGCAGTCTAAGTTTCAGTTCTCTCATCAGGGAAAAACTATTTTTAAACAACCAACACCTTTAGACATATTTCTTGATAGAAAGTCCTAGAATCAGTTATTGGACACTGTAGGTATGATACCTAACAAGTATCATCTGGATTGAAAATACAGCACTGCAAGAGATTCGGCTCATTGTCAGACTTTGAGGCACCCTCAATTTTAGAAAGATGGAATGCCTTACGATTCCTTGAATATTAGAGTTGTCCTTAGGCTACGTTGCGTTTGTATTAGGATGTGCTTTGGGAATTGAAATGTAAGAATGTAGAATATTTTAGGTTGGACGGGACCTCCAGAGATGATCCATCTGAAAACGGGGCTGACTTCAAAATCAGGTGAGACACAACAGAGCCTCATACCATTGAGCTTTACATACCTCTGAGGACATAGATTTGCAGGCTCTGGGCAGCCTGTTCCAGTACTTAATCACTGTCACTGTGGATTTTTTTCTAATTTCTAGTTGTAATTTCTTTTGCTGCAACTTGCGACCCTTAGCCTTACACTCATGTGCACACACGCACACCACAGTAGTCATCTTTGGCTTAAAGAATTGCAGCTCCCTTAGCCATACGCTGTGGTCCGTTTTCCTAACCATCCTCTCATTGCCTGTCACATCCCTGGACAGTTTCAACCCCAGCTAAGACTTGGCTTTCCTAACTTTATCCCTGCATGCATGGAAGGTGTTTCTGTATTCCTCCTAAGTAGCTCGTCCCCATGTGCACCTTCCATACGCTCCCTTTTGTGTCTGAGTTGTGNTAACCATCCTCTCATTGCCTGTCGCATCCCTGGACAGTTTCAACCCCAGCTAAGACTTGGCTTTCCTAACTTTATCCCTGCATGCATGGAAGGTGTTTCTGTATTCCTCCTAAGTAGCTCGTCCCCATGTGCACCTTCCATACGCTCCCTTTTGTGTCTGAGTTGTGCCAGACATGGCGCAGTCTAGCTGGTTGCTCAGTCAGCTGTTAAAGCACGCAGGAATGCTTTTGGGAGTTAGGCAGTCTAGGTGATTGCTGCACGGCCCATGGCTGTAAGAGGAAAGTTGATGTTACTGGCTTACTAAGAGGCTTCTACTACCATAGCAGTTGGCCTAGCTATCTTTCACATTCAAGTTGGGTTTAGTTTAAGCTTTAAAGGGTGAATGCAGCTTAAGGGAAATGATAAAACTACAGGGGGCTAGTTTATTCTGCAGTGCCTGAAGAGTTATCCTTGTTGGTGCACCCATATGGGAAGATGCTGTATGTTGCTGCTTACTACGGAGCTGGTATCGTGGTTGTAAGGGTTGTGGTTAGTGTTAGGAGCTGGGATTCTAAAGTTTGTGGAGAACAGGTTGTTGCTAGGTTTCTGTTTCTTTAGATATGGGGACGAATCAGGCCGAGATGTAATTTTAAGCCTTATGCTTGGTTTTACATTAGGAATGGGATTTTGTTGCTCTGTCATCTTGGGATCAGAGGTGCAGAGGGGCTGGAATGTGAAACTTCGGAATTCATATGACTTCTGGATTGAGGCACATAGTTTTTATATGTACGGGAAACTTCTTTTGGGCTCAAGGCTTTTCATAGCATTTTACTGTAAGATTTGTTCTCCGAGGTATGTGTGTTATTTTGGGTAAGTTTGAAAATCTGCAGTGGGGGATTCTGTAGTATTGATTTATCTGGCATGGTCGGCAGTTTGGAAGACTTGTGTTGATGGCATGATTAACAGAGTACACTGGTTAACGACATGGTACCCGACCCGTTTGTGTGAGGTACATTCTTTAGATGATTTTTGTTGTATAAATAATGGTTCTTTCCAGTAGTCTTGGTGTAGAAGAGCTGTTTGTTGGAATGTGGGGCAGCCACATGCTGAGGTGTTAATCCAGCAAGTTTTGAAAGTACAAGTATATGTTTGTATATATGTATGATGTACAGAAAAGGCAAGTAAATCTTTTTCTGTAGTAGCAATAGCAACTGTCTTTCAAACGCAATTTTTCATAATACAGCATTTAGTATCGAACACAGCACCTAAAGCAATTTTCCAAAGATACTACATTAACTAAAAGCTTTAAAATAAGTTTTAAACAGATGCATCACTGCCCTTCCCCAGTATCAGTCTCAAGAAGTTGAGCAATGAGGCTGTTGAGAGGAAAGGCTCAATCATTAGAAACTTTGTAACAACTTTTACAATGTCATTTTCTTTTTCTTCAGGAAAAAGAGCAAATCGGTATTTGAGTATAGATTTTGACTTCACTGTGAAAGATGCTTGGTATCGTGAGTTCCTAGGCACCGGGCAAGAGCAGGCACCAATTGACTGACAATTCAAGACAACCGAGCAGAACTCATAGGTTTGTCCAAACAGAATTATGAAAACAAAAAAGAGTGTACAAAGAAAAAGACTGGAATTTCCAAAGACCTTAGGGTCAGCAAAGATTTGCCTAACTCTGAGTCCCTTTCTGTTCCTTCTCTGTTGTTGATATTTATTCCCTTGCCTCTCCTTAAGTCTTCTTGAAACTACCAGTTATCCTCGTTAGCATGCCCTCCGGGGATTCTTTCCGCACAGTTCTATTTCCATGTGTGCTGTCAGCTGCGAGAATGCAAGGTTTCTCTAAGCAGGCTTTGTAGCCTCTGGACTGTCAAGTGAGTTGCATGTCTGACACTGGAGCCAACAGGCTGTGGACTTCAAACATCTGGATTATTGTACTCACGGGCTAGGTGGCCCACAGCAGTTTATAGATTGTTCTTGCTTTAAATTAGAGCCAGGCCTGCAGTGTAATTAACTCATCATCTCCTGTTTACTGTCAACGAAGCTGGCTATTTCTGTTCACTCAACCTTTACTATGTTTATGGAGCCACTGCTGCCGCCTTCTTACATCTACTATTCACCAAAAATAACTAGGAAACACTCCCAAAATAAACCAGAAAAAATAAATAGAACTGGATCATAGAGAATAAGACTGGCACAACTTTTTGAACAGAAAGAACGTACAATTTTACAAAAAAGCCCAAGACTAAAGGAATCTGTCCAACAGCCATGCTGTTCACCATCCAGAACAGAAAAGTTTCACAAATACTGATCTCCGTGAGGACTCATCCTCAAGAAACAACTGGACAAGTCACCAGCTGTGGCGTCTGGCTTTATTTCTAATAGAATAGTAATGTACACTAGTCAGTTCTGGAGCCTGAACCGTGATGAATATTTCTCTTAGAAATGCCTCCTTCAGGTGACTGATTTGGAAAGTGTAAAGCCAACATTGGCTTATTTTAAAAAGCATTTTGAACTTTGAACCAGAGAACTTTAGGTGTAACGTACTAGAGGAACTAGTAATTTCTGGTTTGGGACAAAGCAAAAAAAAAAAAATTTGCATGAACTAATTTCTAAAGCTTTGTTAAAATGTTTTGCATTTTCACTAGAAATTATTATTGGCCACTAAAAGGGAGAGAGTGATGGCTTACGTTGGTCTAAACTTTTAATTTTTTTTCCCTACTGTATATTTTTGCATAAGTAATATTTTCTTCATTATGGATCCTTTAGGGAAATCGAATCTAGTCAATTTGGGGCACTCCGTGGCGACACCATGAAGTTCGGTGGCTCAGCGTCAGATTTAGGCGGCAGGCGGGTTCCCGGAGCCAGGGAAACCCGAGCAAGAGCAGAGAGACCTGCCGGGAGCCAGCAGCTCTCGCAAGTGAGGCTTTGCCAGGGGCAACCACGGGAGATTTAAATGGCGCTAGGGAGCGCCGCAACTAGGGCAGGCTAACAGAGCGTGGCATGGCAGTTTGCACGGCAGTTTGCACAGCAGTTTGCACGGCGAAGGCTCTGCAACACGCTCGCAGTTCCGCAGCCCGGGGAAGTGCTCCTCATCCCTGACAAAATGGCGGGCACTCCCTTGAAAGCCAAAACCAGTGTTTCTGCATGGAAAGCTTCTGCAATGGCTGATGCCTCCACCCGGCCTGAACTGGCAGTGAAGGAGACTTCAGTACAGGTGGCATGTTGCAGGGAGCGCCCAGACCCTCCTTTACCAGAAGGTAAGCACCTGCGCTCCGTGTGTGTGAGCTGATGGCGTGTTACGCCAGGTGGCCAAGTTGCAGGAGACAGTCAGGAGGCTGCGCAGCATTAGTGGATCCGAGGTGGAGATAGATCGGTTGTTCCAGAACCCTGTTGCTGAAGAGGATGCTGCTGGGAACGAAGCACCTTGGGCCCTGGTGACCCACAAAAGCAGGACTCCACCTCAGACTCCACCCACCAGCATCACAACCAAAACCAGATTTGAAACTTTAACCCCTATAGATGCTCACGAACAAGGGCTGCAAGGAGAGCCTGTACCATCACACAGTGGACGCCATAAAGAGAAACGACGTGTGCTCGTCGTGGGGAGCTCTCTCTTAAAAGGCACTGAGGCGCCCATGTGCTGACAGGGAGGCGAGAAAGGTTTGCTGCCTTCCGGGAGCAAAGATCAGAGACGTTGCTGAGAGGGTCCCACAACTTGTTAACACGGACTGTTATCCACTTCTGCTCTTTCCTGTGGGCACAAATGACACCACGCACCAGAACCTGGACAGGATCAAGGGAAACCACAAAGCCCTGGGGGTGTGAGTGAAAAACATTGGTGCCCAAGTGATTTTCTCCTTGTTTTTACCCGTTAGAGGTAATGGCAAAGCCAGGAATAGATGAATAATAAACATCAACTCCCGGCTTCATGGCTGGTGTCGTTGCAAGGGTTTTGGCTTTTATGATAATGGAACATTCTTCAACGACTTTAATCTGTTAGAGAGGGATGGGTTCCACCTGTCTAGAAGAGGCAAGGGAAGCTTTGGCAACAGGCTGGCCAACTTGGTGAGGCGGGCTTTAAACTGAATGACTCGGCGTGTGGGATCCAAAACGGCAATACTCATGCCATTGCAACCGACTGGGGAATAAGCAAGGCAGACCAGGGCAGTGACAGATATTCCTTAGCTGCCTCACAAGATGAGAAGCAGAAGGCCGAACACCTGAAGAGTGTGTGTGGCTATAGAGGATCCTCTTGCACCCCCCTAGGGAAACCTGTGTGCTTGAGAGAGAGGGGATCTGATCAATGCTGATCGATATCTTAAGGGGGGGGGGGTGTCCAGAGGACAGGGCCAGATGCTTTTCAGTGGTGCCCAGCGCCAGGACAAGGGGCACCAGGCACAAACTGGAGCCTGGGCAGTTCCCCTGACCGTGAGGAAGAACTTCTTTGCCGTGAGGGTGCCTGAGCCCTGGCCCAGGCTGCCCAGAGAGGCTGTGGGGTCTCTTTCTGCGGAGAGATTCAACCCTGCCTGGATTCGTCCCTGTGCCCCCTGCACTGGGCGCTCCTGCCTTAGCACGGGGGTGGGCTGAGGGATCTCCAGAGGGCCCTTCCAACCCCCACCATTCTCTGATTCTATAATTCCTGTAGTTTTACAAGTTGTTTTTCAATTCGTTACTGTATTATTACTGAAAAGAGGGAAACAAGGGTACACATCAAATGTACGTGATACGTGTGGAACCAAGGGTTGAAAGAGCAGATAATTTGAAGCGTGGACTGAAAATGTCCCCAAGCTGTATCTCTTAGTATTGCTGTAGCACTTAGGTTCTTTTGAAATGAGCGATACTGGGGAGACAGGGATAAGTAACTCAGCAAATCACGTTAATTGGAGCATTCTGTTAATGAGATTAGGTGGGAGGGAATTCATGTCTACTCATGAATATAGGATTATTGCTGAAAATCCATTGAAATTGGGAATGTGTAGGTCTTCCTGAGTCACAATTTAGAGGCCATATCCCAACTGTCAGTTTATGAGGCTTTGAGGAACTGCAGCTATTAAAAGCAAACCCACTCTCAAAATGAAAAAGCATTCACCAAAATTGCACGTGCGTATTTGAAGTTGAAATAAATTTTAAAAGCTTTAAAAGTAGATACAGGTTTTGGTTTTGAGGTTTTTTTTTTGTTTTGTTTTTTTTCTTAACAGATGTCTGAATGACAGTACAAGTGGTCTTGCTCTTCTATGTGGTCAAGTGAATCCGCCTTATTCCTTTAGTGATATTTCAGGGGCTTGCCATCTTCCCCCTCTTGCCTTTGGGTAACCAGAAGAGAAGGAGGTGGGAAAGTTGGACCTCGTCACGTGTTTTTTATTTTCAAAATCAGAGAACACTCTGTTCGTTTTGTACCAGTAGTAGCTTTTTACTTGTATTAGTATTTGCTGTTAGAATGGTGTGTACAAGGAAGGATGGGGTTCAATGTTTTATATTGATTTTTATCAGTAACACTCAGAGGTACTAACAGAAATTGTGCTGTGCATTTCCAAGAGGTTAGTGTAATTTATCGCAGTTCATGAGATCACAAATTCTTTGAAGCTAAGGACTATCTTTTTGATGTTTGTACAGCCTCTAGAATAATGAGATGGAGGCTCTAGGTGCTACCCTGATGCAAATAGTCATAGATCAAAGTTCAGAGGAAGTAAGCATCCGAAGACCTCGGACTTGGCTCTCAGGAGCTTTCTTCTCCGTTGGAATAATTAAATGATAATGCAGACAAGAAATGGGTGAATTATTATCCTCAGTTTAAAGACAGGGAACTGAATAAATACTGGAAGTTTTCTGCAAATCTGCCCCAAATCTCTGTTCTGAAATCAGATCCCAAGTTTTGAATTCTGTGTCAGTGCCTTGAGCTCAAGACTAAATGTGTTTTCAATACCTGCTGTCTTAGTGAAAACAATTATGTTGATGTTTAGAGAAGGCTCTAAATCCTTATATGAAGGAATTTAAAATACTCTGTTTTCTTATTTTGTGTTCACCTAACGATGCACGTATCACTGTAATGATCAAGACTAGGTTAATTTTACTGCTTTAGCACCAGAATACAGGTCTTTTATTGAAAAGCATAGTATCTTCTTATGAAGTAAGAAGTGACAGCCAACATTAGCATTGAATTAATTGCCATTGTAAAATAATTTGTAAATTGATTTCCAGCTCAGTTACTTTCTTTTAGAATGGTTCATCTGAGATGTCCATCTCATCTGCTGATAGACCTTAAGCTCACAAATAATAGTGGTTTCATTTCGTGTCTGATGTTGTCAGGTCAAAGAAGTCACTATTAAAGAATAATCTTTCTCATAAGAAATCCAATTCTCTACTTTGTATTGTTTAGAGGGAAAGGTATTTCATATGTTTTGGGAGTGCTCTGCAAATTTGTTTGAAATACCTATCGAATGGTAGCTTGAAGAGGCAGGTCTTTCTGTTCCAAATTGTTTTACAATAAATTGCTCTCATGCTAGCAAACTTATGGAAAAACTGTTACTGATGTTCTTGAAGTGCCTGAAGGCCAAGTGTTGAATTATGGTGATCACGTATGTTTTGTAGCTGGTTTTCGTGTGAGTTTAGGTGAAGAAAAGACAGTCTGTTCTAAAACACAGATTAACAAGAGAGAATATAAACAGGTTTGTAAAACAATAATCATCACAGAGAAGACACCTCCAGTTACGTGTAGGAAAAGCGAAAGATTCAGTACAGCTAAACCAGTGTAAGAACCGCTTTTCTTGTGAAGGCTCATTGTGTATGTAGTACTTGCTTCCAGAATCTGCGATGGAATTGAAGGAGAGGAATTCAGAGTAGGATTTGACTTTTTTGCCAGCAGGACGTTCACAGATAATGAGGCAGAGGGGTGTTAAGGATATCTTCCTAGACTTTGAAAGAAAGCTTTCCAGTATGTTTGTTATTCCGTAAAACTCTTAAAAGTGATTCCTGAAGATTCTTTAATGGGTCACAAACCTGTAGTAGACAAAAATGCTCTCAAACTGCTGGTTTTAAGTGCCACCCGTTTAGTCTTAAGCCTACATATGTTCCAGTACACTTCAGCCGCTGTTCTTTGTTTTCTCTTTCAGCTTGACTCCTAGGTATGCTTTTTTTTTTTATGCTGTCACCCCTTTTCAGTTCAAATAATCAAAGCACCCAGAACCAGTGCTGGTTTCCCTGACCTTTTCCTTTTCCACATTCTTGTAGGTTATCCATGTGATTGTGGATTACACTTTATATACTGACTCAGCGTATCTCCCCACTGAAGTTGCTTTACAAAGAAAATGTTAGGGTCATTCTTTTTTTACAAATGTAGTGGTTCTCAGTATTAGGAACTCTACAGTTTAGGAAACAAAAAAAACCCCCACCAAAACAACAACAGCCAAAAAAACCCCAAAATGAAAAACCCAACAAAGGTAGGTCACCTTTCATGCTCCTGTCCTTTAATACACCACAGTACACGTGTCTCTCCTGTGCTGTCTTACTGTCTCCCCTCTAGAATGAATGTATGTATAAGTTATTTGGTACACACTAAAGTAGTGGCAATACAAGAATTTAAAGAGCAGATGATCTTTACTGGTAATGCTAGTTTAAAGGAAAATGGTTAGATTATGTTCAAAATTTGTGTTGCATGAAAAAATTGCCAAAAGCTGTATTAAATTTCCAGGCTACTAAAGCTACAGCACTAGCTCCACACATTCATGATTCCTTCTGCAGAGTAACTATTTTCTGGTGCACTGCTTGTCCTCTGTTTGACACCCAAGTGCTTCTGTGAATCAAGAATTAAAACAGGAGTCATTTATTCTAATCCGTGGTGCAGTAAATCTCACAGTATTAAAAGTCCTGATTGAGAAGAGATGCAATGTCCTTAAAAATAGGCTGTTTCATATTTCACATTAAACTGGAAAAGGGCTTTAATAAACTGAGTAAAGGACAGTAGTTATTTGTTCTATTGCTAAGGCTGCTTGTGTTCGAATGAGAATTATGTTCCTAACTGTGACTTCTTTTGGGTTTTGCCCCACGGAGAATTCCTGTTCCTCTGTTGATAGTGTCATCGTATGGTGCCATGGCAAAAGAGAGTGCTACTGGAAGTTCAACATTATCGTGCTAGTCAAGGACAAAGGAGGTAGAAATTAATTTAGAACAAAATAAACTTTATTCGCAGAAGTGCAAATGTCTGTGGAATTGTTTCTCTGCTTTTGTAAGATATTATTAGTATTTTCCAGTACCAAAGATTAAATCCAATACTTTTCCATTTGCCTTATATTAATATATATATACTATATATATAAAAATCCATCAGAATTTCTTCCACAACTTGTAGAGTTTGTTTACATTGAACAGAGGAATGCTGTAATGGTTTTGTGACTCAGCTTCACTCTGAAGAAGTTACTGCAAGCTGAACGGTCACAATTGCGCAATCCCACCTTGAAACGGCGCATGGAAACTCCTGGCTGTTCTTGTATGTGTTGTTTTGAAAGAAAGAATCTGAAGCCTGCGCTCAGATTCATGCCTAGCCATGAAGTCATGTGGGAAATATCTCTGTGAAGCAACAGCCGCTTTCTGAATGACGTCAAGGCGTGTTTACTTATGTGGCTCGGAGGTGCACCCCTAGTTCAGCTGCCCCACTCCAGTGAGGAAGTTCTGAATTAATCAAAATGGTCCAAATTTTAGAAAGCGTCGTCCTTTTGGTAAAGCAGAATGTTTCTGCCAGTTTTACGAACTGAGATTCGTTTTGTTGCTGAATACTTGACAACATAGCTTGTTTCTTCCTAAGGGTTTTTGGTCACCTCGGTTCAGTTTTCATTGTTCTTGGGGGGGGGGTCTGTTTGATAAGCTGAATACTTGAAACAGGACAAAAAAAAGCAGGACAGATGGAGCTTGAGAATACTGAGTTCAAGCTTTAACTTACTGTATTTTGTGAAAAAAAGCCAGATAACCTGCGGAATGCTAATACAGAGCAGAGCTGTATGTGCTACAGTTAAAGGAACGGTGGCATTATGAAAACCGGTGGCTTGGTACAGCAGGGCGAAACAGAGCCGAAAACTAGGGCACCAGTTTTGCACGTCTTGTGCAGGGTGTTAGAGCAGTGACTCTTAAGAAAGCTGTTGTGAGAATACCAGCACTTGGGGGCTTGATCTTGCTCTTCCTTTAATTGTAGCGTTGTACTGGATTGGGGGTTTCTGAGGGCGTGGGGAGGGTCTGTCCTTTATGGGTATGCTGAAGAAAATGAAGTGTAACCTCAGTTTGGGTGCACTAGTGGGTTTATACCAGTAGTAACAATGGAAACAATTTTTCACACTGCGGTGCAGTGGGTTTCCCTCTCAGACTTGCCAGTGTTGCCAGCTAGCATCTGCGGACGTTAAGTGGGAATTAAAGCAAAGGTGATCTCTGTGTCCTGACGTTTCTAATAGTACATTTGACATCTTTGCCAAAGAGTCTGCAGATGTAGAGCTGTTTGTACTACTTCAGTACATTCGAGTGGAATATAGGAATTGCTGCAGGTGTGTCTTACGGTTAATATAAATTAAACCACCATGTTGGCATCTGGTTTATGGGGGGAAAAAAAGAACAAGATGTCAACTTTCTTACATGAAGATATTTGAAAATATCTCTGACTTGGTGAAAAATACTATTTCGGTAAATTTGAGGGCTTAGTCTGCCTTTTGCTATTTCCGTGAAGCAATGGTACTTGAGTTGAATCCAATTCCTGTGGTGCAGAACTAAATCTACTCTCTAATTATGGACTTGTAAAGCTGAAAAAATCTGTCTGCTCTGTTATTATGCACTTCTAAAGCTGAAAAGTTGATGTTTAAAATAGTGACTGTGCCTTATTTTTAGGTGGACTGTCTTCAGTGGAGTTAGAGAATGTTTTTTTTCCTGGGAACAATTCAGTCAGGAATACAAACGTTCTGAATTGGGGCATTCAAGCAGTATGATATGTCTTCAGTGAGGGAGCATCAGAGGCTTCATGTTTGGAATACAGCTTTCTAAAGAAGTGCCAGGTTTGAAAATTAGTTCTGTTTTCCCTGTCTGGATGCAGAATGGTTCTTGCGAGTGTACAGGTACCCTTCCCTGTGTGCCTGCATTATCAAAAGTATAATCTGCTTGAATAAACAACTTAATGTTGGTTCAATAATGATAACTCTTACAGAAATCAAGAGATACAGTATTTTAAGTTTCAACAGTGAATTTAGAGTTGCCAGTTCTTTGTTCCTGGAGGTCAGAGACTAAGATAAAATCTAAACTAATATGAGAGTAATGATAGAGGAGTGCAGGAGCTGGCAAGGATGTGTTATTCAGCATCTGTAGTTGGATGGCTCAGTCGTTTTCTAGGCAAGTCAGAAGCAACTCGGAAAGGCTGTGAATATGGTCAGGCTAGATCACGTTAGTCAACAGTATGCTCATCTGATGAATTATATCACTTATTAGTTATCCTGATGCTTTGAGGCAGTAATAGTGATACACTACAGGACGCTCTGCAGAGTAGATGAATAGCAGTGGAGAAACACAAGATAATAATTTGATGCCATTGTTTGATGTTGAGTGTTAAAAGTTTCTGTATTGAAGCAAAGAAGCTATAATAACCTGATGATGGTGCCTTTGGATTACCCACAGACATGTTGCAGTAAAAGGAGCTGACAGATGCTTCGCCCCCACCCCCCCAAAAAAAGAGAAAAAACATCTGTTCCCGTGTGTAAATGCCAAAACTGGAAACCCTGGGTGTGTCCAAATTGAAACCCAGAGGATAAAGTTTGGAAACATGTTGTTCTTGAATTTACTGCTGCATTTTATCCAGCCTCTGAGCACAGGATTCTTGCATGTGAAGGGAAGCAAACAGTGCAGCACACCTGGAGAAAGAATGCTGTCGAAAGAATGCATGTGTCCTGATCACAAGCACAGAACATAAGATAAAAGATTATTTTTCTCCAGTGATAAATTTGTTCTCACTGCTGTCTGCCCCTGCCCTTGTTTCTTTCATGCCAAATATTATCTTTGATTTTTTTTTTTTTTTGGTTAATATATCGGCTATGGGAGGTGCACCTGGGCTTAAAACAGGCCTTCAGTATGACGTATTACAAATAATAGCATCGCCGTCATTTGTGCGCTGTTAAAAGCTTCATCTTTAAACCCTTTTCCTATACATCAAAAGATTTTAAAGAATTGCCTGGAAATTACTTGAGCTTGCAGTTTTTATGCTCCGAGCTGGAGCGTCCCTAAGGGATGTTCCTGTTGCCCTCCTGCCGCTGCTTCCGCGCCTCCCCTGCGTGGGAACGTAGCGCTCACTCAGACCGGCAGTGAACGGTTAGCTCCAGTTCACAACTCTGCAAAGTAGAGCCAAAGAAGTATTTTTGACTCATCCAGTTGTTCGAGGTGTAAGTAAGTCTACAGGTAGCTATGTTTATTCCCTGGCCATGGCAAAGATCGGGGTGGCTGTAAGGTGGCTGATAACGGTGTGTGCAATGGGAGAGCAGTGTGCACCCCGCCGCCGCCACCCCAGCTCCGTGATGATCTTCAGGTTCAGCCTGACAGCTCTTTGGGGCATGATACGGTTTGAGATGTGCTTCTCGAGTGCTGTGTAGATTGATAGACTGAAGAAATACTGAATGTTTTTTTCTTGGACAACTGGTATTTTCTATAGTGACATTCTTGACAAGATAAGCTTTTTACCTTTTCGCTTTATTTCTGTATTCCAGCCTGCTCTTATTTTCCTTGTGGCGGTACTAGCTGTATTTCTGAACATTATTTCACCTTTAGGATTAGACGTTGTTATGCAAAGGACAGCTTTGCTAGCTGTGGTGCAGTCTGATTTAATTTTAAATACATCCTTGCTGATAGCGACCTTAGTGTATGACCACACTGATCTCTCTGGAGAAGGTCTTAAGTTTTGATCATTTACAAAGCATGTCCTAAATTCTCCGGAAGTTGTGCTTACAACCAAACTGGTTATGTCAATATGAATATACATTCTTACTGTGTTCTCCTTTTTCTGTGCCCTTTAGTTTTTCCCGTCTGGCTGTGAATTAAAATGCAGTGGGCCTTGAGGAAGAATCTGACCTGGTGTAATTATTCTCATCCTTTGGCCTTTAAAATTGCACTAAGCTAGATTTAGCTGACTTGGACCACGCTTCAAGTTTCTTCCCAGTGATCAGCTATGTAATTTCTCTTTTCATCAAATCTAAATGTGAGTTAGTAGACAGAGGTAGGCAGGATCGGCACTGCCGCTGCCCTCAGTTTCTCAGGCATCTTTACCAGAACATTTCTAGATATTCCTGCTTCCAGGCGTTCGGATTCCTGGCAAGTACCGCATCCAGAGCCTGGCGAGGTGTACTGCTCCGAGGAAATGTCTGTATTGTCTACGTCTAGCAACTGTTCAACGGCATGTTAACCTTTAGTTATCAAATTATGCTCTTTATTATTTAGGCATTGAACCAAATTTAAAGGCTGAGATGATTGCTTACAAATTCAATACAAATGATTGCTTACAAATTCGATAGTAATGAGTAATGTAGTTACTAGACTTTTAGAGAACAGAAGAGAGTACAAATTAAACCAGCGTAGCTTGCTGAGAGGTTGCTTAAAATTACGCACAGCGTGTTTTTTATCTCACTGCATCTGGAAGATTCTTTTGTTAACGCCTAATTATTTTATGGTCACATTTCAGTAGCTTATCAAATAGATTTTTCTCTCTTTATCTTATTTACTGTAAATGTTTTCACCTGGTTGTTATCTCACATGCATTTGGCTTAATTCCACTGATGGATGAACCACTTGGTAATATTTGATGTCCATCAAAAGAACCTTCTGTTTTCCTTTGTATTGTTAATCATGCAGTCCTTCGTTTTTTGCAAGTAGTAGCCGAATGGTTCCTCAGAAAAACGCCTGGAATGTTTTTCCTGTGTCAGTCACCATCTGTGCTGAACACTGCACGTTGGACAAGCCTGGGATATTCAGGGAATGTGCTGATCTCTGTGGCACTTTCCTCTCATGTGGGCAGTTTTTTTTCTGCTCTCATTTGAGCAGCAGTGGGGCCTGGGAGATGCAGTTGTTCTTAAGGTGTCGCTGGAGAAGTGCAGGCCCCCAGAAGGGAAAATCCAAGCATTTATGCACTCTGGCAAAAACTTTTATTGGTAGGGAACCAAGGAAGCTGTTACAGGTGGGGAACTGGACTGTAGGGTGGGGAAAGAGAAGGAACTCAAAATAGAGAGAGGTGTGTGTTTTATAGGCCATGTTGTACTTCTCTTTAATTGACGGAGAAGATTCACGTATGCAAGGCTGAACAAAAACTGTCCCTGTCTTGGAAGTGATTAACAGCTTAGACATTTGTGCATCTATTTTCTGCATAGCTTCAAAACTTTCATTCTCATTTTATAGGATATACTGTCATTCTGATGTTATCAGAATGTGGATACATTTGTCTTCCTTTCATCAGCAAATCAACATCCCTTCAACTTATGCTGTACAAGGAGCTAATTTGTCAAATTTTGGCAGCAGGTATCCAGTAATTTTGCGTTGCTTTTTTCCTTTGTTGTATGAGTTTCGTAACTACTTTTTTCATATAATTGCATTTAAATCTGCATAAAAGAACATTTAATGTTCAGGGATTTCAGAGAAATGCGGCACTGTGAAAGACTCAGGTTTTTAAAGACTGAAATGTGATGCCAAAAGAAAACAGATGTTGTTTTATTATTAAAATATCCTACACTGCTCTCTACTGGAAGAGTGGAAGTCTATGTTAAACATTCAGAAGTGCACCTAAAACTGTTTCTTAGTCAAGATTTAGGTTTGATGGTTTGGGGTTTTTTTTATTTTTTACCTTGCTAAAACTAACTTTTCCTAATGGTGGATGAGGTCGGTTGTATTCCCTGTAAGTTTTGAAGAAAAGCATCTGGATAGGCTTTGCATGTAAAAAAAGTAGAATGTTAAGAGCCAAAATATAAGCTGTCAGGGGGAAGAATTAACAGAGACTGTCTTGTTAATAGCAAGGGAAAAAGTGGACCTTAACAATTCACCTGATCTTACCGATAGCTATTGGGCCTGTGATGCCAGCAATAGACTTGTCAGAACTGTAAAGGATTCTGAGTGCCTGAAGTTGCCCTACATTTGAATTGACTTTTAACTGAGCCACCAAAACTAAAAAAAATCCCTTCCTTTTGGTCTTACTCTCTTAGTTTCTCCAGCCGAAGTACAGCTTAAAAAGCGCTTTTAGTAATTTCACTATGGAATTGACCAAAATGTGTCTCACTCGAGTTACATACGTAGGAAAATTTTCACTTCACCTACATCCTCAAGGAAGAGGTGTTCCCCACAAAGAGTCTGGTTACTAGTTGGCTGTAGAAGACAACCCTCCTGGCCGTTACAGGGCGGAATTATTCTCCCAGTTGCTTTCAATGATAAAACTTCTGTTGATTCTAATATGATGAAATAGTATCTGTTAATTCTCCGCAGCTGCACTATCTTGCAAATCTTTGCCTGTGGAGCAAGCACATCTGGTTGTCTGCTAATATGAGATTATAACCAGTTTGATCTGAGGCGTTTGCCTTATGCAGCTGGTCAGACAGCTCGCTTTTTGAACGGCAAACATCAATGAGGGAAGAACAAGCCTTAATATACTTTAAACGAAAAGTTAAACTGTTCTTACTGATAAGATCCGTTAACCTCATAGAAGTTCTGTTTGATTATAGACAGCTGCAAGTGAGATTAGGATAAGGAATATATTAGAAAAATAGCCTTTAATCAGTTATATAGGGGATGTGTTTGGAAGAATGACAGACTGCAATGAAAAATGTGTAGTAATTTATATGGAAAAAAATTGCATTAGCTTGCTTTTTATACAAAATATTAAATGTCATCCTCTTCAAACGTCTTAAAATAGCCGACTGAAACTCAGTATGGTGACTTCCTTATTAGCACTAAACAACATAGAAATATTGAGAAAGATTAGTCTAGTGGCACGCCTCACTTATATTGATAGTTTTTGTTTAAATTGGCTTATTAAGCATGAAGTACACCAACATTGAGAGTAACACTTTTACTAGTTGCAAACAGTAGATACATCTAACAATCGTATGTAAGCGTTTAAAATCTTTACTATGTATCTGTGAATGAACACTTAAGAAATTAATGCATTTATTAAATTGCTTATAGGATTAATACCGAATGATCAGAAGGGGAACTGCTACGTTATTTTGTTTCTGTATTCTGCAATTAAATGAAGTGTAGGATTTGTATTAACTTGCCTCTCAGGAGCAGTTACAGTTCATGTTGTTGTTGTTCCTTGTCAACTGGACCTGCACGAGGGCCGTAGCTGCGTCGTGGAACCTGAAGTGATCAAAGCAATTGCTGAGTTTTAAAGTTCCCATCTAGAATTCTGCATCAGCATTGCTCTCTAAAGGAGCCTGATCTTGAAAAGGCAAATTTCATATTTACCAATTTTGCTTCGGAATTTTTGTTTCAGAAACTCTTCTATGATTAACATTTATGCTATCCATGCCACAGCTGTACCGAATTCCTCATATAACAAATATTTGTTCGCTGTGTTTGTGTGAGATTTGGTGAGAAAAATCTGCTGAAAAGACCACAGTGAAATGGCCGCCTCCCCGTTTTGTGAGGATGGTGAGTTAGCTGTTAGTTATTTCCTTTAGAAGTCCCCGGAGGTGGCAGCACATCCATTGCGTGTACAAACACAGAGGCCTTCGTCACGTTGAGTTTGTCAGCTAAAGTCTCAGTTTCACAAATATATATGTGTTTGCTTAGCTTAACTATTACAAGTAATGCCACAGTAATTGGTACCTAATAATAAACAAATTACAGTGGTAGGGCAGACCGCACAGAAAAGGTACAGAGCATAGCAATAAAAAAGCAAGCAATAAAAAGCCTCCAGTTAATATGCTAGCTATGTCAAATCTATATTGCCTAGTCATTCTTTTGCTAGAATTAGAAAATAAATTGTCTTGATTGGAAATTCTTTTAATATTTTGCCCCAAAATAGACCAGTCTAATTAATACAAATATTCAGAATATTAGCTTTTAATTGCTTTTTTATTACTTACTAAAAGTAAATAAATAAATGCCTCAAATGAGAAAGCTTATGAAGGTCAGACATGAAATAGTGTAAGCAGTTATGAGTAAAATTTGAGTTTACCTGAATTAAAAAAAAAACCTGCAGTTAAGAGAGAAAAATATCTATGAGACGCAAACAGTGCAACCCGTGGCATGGTCTCCTCATCTCTGATTGATATTAACACGCTACAAATCTCCTCTGTGTTTATGGATTAAATGCATCTTACTGTATTTTCTTACGCTGACTAGTTCATTAAGCATAAGCTCTAATTCCGCCTTCAGCTCAAAACTGCTGAGAGCAATAAAAATTTCAGTAGTGAGGCTTGATGTCAAAACTGGTACTCATCTGGAAGACGGTGCATTGCGCGTGACTGCTAGAAGTCTGGTTGGTTAAGTAATGTTCCCTAAATATTGATGTAATGCTCATGGTGTTTCCATATACTTGAGTCTTTGTTGTTTATTTCTTTTGTAACTTGTTGAGTCAACCCAATTAGTATGTGTTTCTTCAGGATCTGACAGTTATTGAAACCTGTGCTTTCAGCAGTTAATCTTTCTATTTAGGTGTCTTCTCCCTCCCCTCCGTGATCAGAAATGGTAATTTCTGATTTGGGGAACATTACTACGGGCTTACAAATTCAGTGAAACTGAACAGATGCCCCAGCCATGGCAGAAGCTTAATTTGGTGCTTACAGTCTCTTCTAAGGCAGTAAGGTGAAGCAGCATGAGGTACAAGCCCCTGGGAAAATGGTATTTATGGAAGTTATTGTTCATGGAAAAATTGGTCTGCTGCTGGGATTTATTGAATACAGCGAAGATACCGTCATCTTTCTTGGACTTTGAATCAGAGGCAGATACCTGAGAGGAAAGGGGAGGGGAAATGACTCTGTTGCTTTAGAGAGATGTTTTCCTGTCTCAGATCTCAGTCATCTGGATGGAAATAAGCAAATAAGAAACTTAGGGCAGCCCTGTGCACTTCTGGAGAACTGGCTGCAGGCAAGGCAGCCTACCCCAGGGCGTCTGGAAGTGTACTCGGCACAATTCCACTGAAGGCTTGGTCCTAAATGTGTGTCCAGAAGTACCAGGCTGCTTACACTGATAATGCCGCTGGGGCTCACAGTTTCAAAACTACACAAATATTAGGAAGCACACATGGATGAAGTATGCTCAGCTGTCTTCCACTTCACTGTGGGCAGCAGCGATGTGTGTTCTCTGTTCATTGAGCCTTGTTGACACTTGCAACTGTTATTTGCTGTGTTTATGCACTGTGTATAATGCACCCTGGCCTGCTCACAAACTGTACAACAAGCCAACTGTGTGGTGCGTAGATATACTTGTATACCTGGGACTGTACGTATTCCTCTTAGATTCTCATCTGTCCTTATCTACTTTCTTGTCTGTTCAAGCTTGTGGGTTTTTTTTTTCTTTAAGGCAGATTTGCTCACATACATTCACTCACCTTTCCCTTTCTGTCTCCATCACGTATAGCATCCATAACGTCCAAGATTCATTCTTCTTTCTCCCTATGTTTTCTGCAACTGTCACTTTTCCAGGGAAGAACACACCGTGTATTAAAGTCATCAGCGATACTGCATGAAAGATGACGAATCGATAATAGAGGTTTCTGCTTTGTCATTATAAAACCTTGGTCTCCTTGCTGGAGAATTGTAGGAGTAGAGAGCATTGACGGCAGATGTGCCTGGTGGTTTCATTTGCACACTGCTGTATTCAAGATGTCACATCGTGTTTCAAAGTGAGGAGCAAATCTATAATGAGAATTATTGGTAGAGTTGCAAAGGTTCTTTGCAGGTGTACGGCTTGAGCACATTGGCTACAGTAAGCACATTGTGAAGTTTTAATAAAATTAAAAGCTTTAGCTTTACTATGTTGAAGGCGTCTGTAGCTTGGCAAATTTAAGTTCTTTTTGAAACTGCTAAGACTTAAAAAATATACATACCTCTGTGCATCATGTTGCACAGAAAATTGTGTGCTTTAGAGAAAAACAAGAGCTCGTCCTTTCTTGCGAGCATTATTTTGACATGTACAGGTACATAGTGTGGCTTAAATCAACTGTACCTCAATGTGAAAATCAGGCAATTCAAAATTAATTAAATAGTCGCACAGATGTGGTTCAGGCGGGATTATCATACCTTTCATAACAGCATAGTAGAAGGTAAGCAAAACTGTACGGAAGAACGTAATGGCATTTCATTGTACAAATGAAGAAGCGGTAAGGTCCTTTTGAAGTATCGTGCTTTGTGTATTAACAGGTGTATGTTTGGTTTTCATTAAAACCTTACTTGATAAAAATATGATCTTTAGTAGAAATTCTTTGAACATCAGCCTTTTTTTAGGTGTAAGTTGGAGCCTGGTTCCTTTAAATCTATGAAGTTACTATACCAAGCAGCTCTGAGAGCAAAACCAGGCCTTTTTAATTTATCTTGCATCATGGTATGAAAGTTTTAGTAACATAGGTCAAACAATTGGCTCATGTTGATTCGTGGGAAGTATCTTATATCAGGGTGTTGTTCGCATTTTTTAATTATTTTTCCAGAAGAGATTATATTACCAAAATGAAACTTCCCAGTGGAACGAGGTACTTAACCTCTAATTTAGAGACTGGTATAGGATCGAGATAAATAAAATGTTTTTTAAAAGCTGCTTTTGATAACTCTTACGGTTGTCTAATTAGAATTTAATTCTTGTTATCATCTTGATTAGAAATAGCTGCATGAAAGTTTGTTAGTTATCTATTGTTGAAACGATTGTCTTGCCAAAATGTTATTTGGAAATAATTGGAAAAGAAGATTATATGAGTCAATTAGGCCTTTCAATGCGTAACTTATTTCTCACAAATTACAATCTTTTCAGTTTCTTGGCAGTACGGAAGTGGAGCAGCCCAAAGGCACCGAAGTTGTAAGAGATGCTGTTAGAAAATTAAAGGTAAGAAAGCATTTTTAATGAAATATAAATGGAATGTATTCTTAATATGTTTTCACAGACAAGACACTTTGTGTTTTTAGGTAAATTCATTCGTTCTAGAAGCAGTTGCTTTTACTAATCTCTTCTCTGGTGTGTAGGCACTTCCCTGTTGTGTCCATATTATCGGATGTTCTGTTGTACACGTATTTGGTTGTGTCCTCAATTACACCGTTCTTTATAGTATAAATTTTGTGTACATTACATTAATGTGTAATGATTATTCTTTGGAAACTTTAGGGCTTCATTAATCCTAACTTAGGTAGCAACGGTTTGTTTTAGCTGCCAGCCTCACTTAATGGCTATTGAATGCCTCCAGTTATGGCACATTGAATGCCTCCAGTTATGTATGGCACTTTGAATGTGTTGTCAGAGAATTTAAGAAAACGAACTCTTCCTTGACCGAATAACTAGTAACTTCAGCAATGCCGGTCCCGCATTTCTCTGGGCTGTGCAGTGATTCCTGCGAGCCACAGTTAGGTGAGTTGTCCCGTGTTGCAGAACACAGAGTACCTACCCATTTAAAGTAAGCTCTTGGTGCCGGAGAACGGGAAAGAATGTCAAACAACACTGTAAAGGGGCTGTGACAGCTCGATGGATACTGGCTGTACGTTTTTCATCTAAAGCTAACATGTCTGATCCATGTGAACTCTTAGACTGGAGGTGTAGGTTTATGACAGTGGCATGGATGTCGTTCACCTCCAGCAGTGATAATTGGTGACAGATTTGGAAATAGAGCTGTAATGAGAGAATAGAGTTTATAAACCAGTATAAAGCTGTTCATGACAAGGGACGTTACTGCCTTGTCCTCCAGGTCTTCAAGTTTATTTGGAAAGGTTCTGTGCACACAAACACCATCTGTGCGCTGGTACGCATAGATGCCTGAGAGAATCAGAGGTTTACAATCTCTTCTTGGTTATACGTCCTTGGGCACTAAGGGACGCGGTAGACGATTGAAAAGTGTCCTAGCGCAATGACCAAGGAGAAACACGAGAATGAAGTGTGTTCATGGTACGCTGACCTTCTTTGGTTTTAGCCTCAATGTACTACCACTTTCTAGTTACTGGCTTGTTGAGGGTTGCTAACTGATTACATGGCTTTGACTTCAGCGTGACCTGGATAGACTGGAGAGTTGGGCGGAGAGGAACCTGATGAAGTTCAACAAGGGCAAGTGTAGGGTCTTGCACCTGGGGAGGAACAACCCCATGTGCCAGTACAGGCTGGGGGTTGACTTGCTGGAGAGCAGCTCTGCGGAGAAGGACCTGGGAGTGCTGGTGGACAACAGGCTCAC
>VZSC01005439.1:184671-220083 GCA_013398225.1 Steatornis caripensis
TCCCTTCCAACCCCTACCATTCTATGATTCTATGATTCTATGACTTGACTGTTTGAGTGACAGCTGGTGCGCTTAAAGCTCTTCAGATGCGATCCGTTGTGGTGGGGAGTGCTGATCTGATTTGTCTGCCAACTCGCATTGCAGGGAAATTGCACTGTTTCATGCTTAGCTGCTTAGAGCTATTGAAGTGTTAGTTTATTTAGATGTAAAAATTGTTCTGCCTACTATGGTACTTCCCGTAACTTTCTGTGGGGTTTTCATTATTCACTTAAACAGAAGTTCCTCGGAAACGCACAAAAAATTTTGGGAATCTATATTGAAAAATTTGATTCTGTGTTATTACTGTAATAAAAAAGGAAGAAAGAAGGCATGAAACGCTGTTCATGTAGCTCAGCTTTGAAGACTGAGGTTTCCCTTGAAAAAGCCGTCTTTACAAGATTGATTAGTAATTGTGAAGGTATTGAAACAGAAGTTCTTTGCCATTATTTTCACTCTACCAAAATAGTACAGCTGCCTTTAGAGGTTTGCTTAGTCAGTTCTTAGAATGTTTTACGCCAAAAAGATTTACTTTGCCGCAGTTCATTGGAGACATTATTGCCTAGCTGTTTTCAAGTGTTTTAGGCTAGTGTGAGCACGACCCTTTTTTAACTATTGCAGCATGGTGCCAGTGGAAACAAAATGCATGGTTTTGTGTGCTCCTCTTGCAGTTTACGGATAATACTGGAGCGAAGCCTATTGTGTTAGATGTTTTGTGGTTATAAAATGCCATTACCCCGAGCAAAGTTAATTCTGTGCAGAAATCTGTCAAGATAATATCCTGCTATGGAGAAATTTCGATTCTATTTTAATAATGTTTTATCAGACTCCTAAGTAAAGCAGCTGCTATGTGTCTCTGTCTTAATGGTGAAACTCCAGGCTAAATTGGACTCGCTGATCACTGGAAGCTTTTGGTGGGTTAGATTGTATTATTTGGTACCTTAAAATAGTTTGCTGTGTAAACAGGTCCAAAAAGGATTACAAATAACCGTTCTCTGAAGTGCAGGAAGAGCCAGAACTATTGTCTTTTCTTGAGAAGAAACACTTGTCAGCCTAGCATTAAAATTTAAAAGTAGACATTTTTTATATATTCTCGTGGTGTCATTTGAGTGTGTAGATATCTGTTCTAACTTTTTACACGTTTTCCCTAAATAAACAGCCTTAGACATACGTGTCTAAATCATTGCTGCCAGAATTACACTATTTTCTTCGAGCTTGAAAGTGTGGGGCTTAGATGTCAAGTATTACATGGAATAATCACAAGTTTAATTAGAAAACTCACAAAGTAATTAAAGGCAACTTTTGGAAAGACTGGAAAAATCTTGGAACGGATTTCAGAGAGCAATAAAGAGGTTTTATGTTTGAAACAATCCTCAGTTAATTGAATACTCATTTCAACATTGATTTATGTTCTGCATCTGAATTCTTTGAAGAGAAGCCTAGAGGTACTGGATTTTATTATTAACCGCACTTCTCCAGTTCGTTTTTAGAAAATGTTAATTAAAAATCTTAAACCAGTGAAAACAGCTTGACAACTAATGTCTCATATTTAAAGAAAGCATATATAGTGTTTTTTCAAGTTGTAGAGTTTTAAAAAAAGTCTTGCTTCTGATGCATTATTTATATTTATTATATGTATTTGTGTTCCACTCACAGTGTTGTTAATCATAATTTGTTTCTAATGAAAATTAGTAGCTCGCAGAAAAACATCTGATGCTTTCTTGGTGCTTAGACCTATTTTTACAACTGGTGTGCATCGCACTAATAACCTTTTTAAGCCATGTGCTTGCAGTGATACAGAGACCATGAAATACTGCCGCTGTAAACTATTTTTCTTAAGTCATCACCTCATCAACCTATGTCAGAGTAGACATTTGATGTACAACTCTCTTTAAATCAAAACCTCTTAACTCTTTGCACAAAGACTCTTTGCTTGCCAAACATAGGTTTGTGCAAGACTGTAGCATGCCACTCCATGAACTTCATTTTACCAGCAGGTGGAGCTGATGTTCTACAGTAAAATAAAATAACTTGGAAATTTTTCTTGATGCTTCACTGTACTTGTTTTACCCCAAATACTATGCTATATTTTCTAAACAATTGCTAATTTTGCTGGGTCAGTCGCAATTTGAATATACAATTTTTTCACGCATCTATAATTAATTTTTCCAGAGGGTTGTTCAGTGGTTTTATCCAGTTGGGATTTCCCCATGTTTTCAAATTTCGTGGAGCTGTGCTGCAGGAGAAAGAAGAAAGTTGGACACTGACGTTTTAAAGTGTGTATTTTTATTTCGAAGATAATGTGAAGTGTTCTCATAATTTATTATGAACAATTTTTTCCTTCTGCTTTTCTAAACTAGTTTCTCAAATGAAATAAAAACTAAGGAAAATGGTACCAAGTTGTTGTATCAGAACATATCTGCATTACTCAAATGTGTAAATGTTGTCAAATCACACTTTGTTTTATAAAGTGAAAGGATTACTTTCCTTGATTAATGAAGGGTATAATTTCCAAGTAAGACTGCAGGAATGAATTTGATCTTTCTCAAAAAGGGGAGAACCTTGGCAGGGGTGAGAGCAGGTGGAACGATGAGCACACCAGATGGAAAGGGCAGCATAACCAGACCGCTAACAAGAAAACAGCATGGAGGGGTGTTGGGGAGAAACCAAAAGTAAACACCCAAGTTTTGGGCTTTTTCCTTTTACAGTCTTCAAAGCAATGTTTTTGTGAGGAGGATACTTAGGGCTCTTCTCTTACCCAACTTCCAACTCAGTCGCCTTTTCTCCACCTCTTTTCTCCAGTAAGTGGAGATGACCAGAGTCAATGTAAATAGAATTAGTCACTTTGAAGCCACTTGAAATATTCTTCATCAGCTCCTTGACCCGTAAGGATACCCAAAGTGAAGAGTGCTCTTCCACACACCTCCACACACGCTGTGATGCTGTCCTGCTACTGCCCTTGATGGACCATCAGTGGATATTGTTCTGAGCTCTCTTTCATCGTAAAGCTGGATTTCATTTGTTGAAAGGACGGAGGAGGGTGGAGTACAGAAAATCTTCTAGTACTTGGGATAAAGAGGTTTCCAGTCAAGCCTTGCAGGCATGACTGTTCTCTTTGAAGTACTGGAGAAAGCAGAATGTGTGGTTCAGGACCAGCCAGGGACAGAGTGAAGACCAAAGCAGATCGGATGAGAAGAGCTGAAGAAGAGACTGCCTGTTTACCCTCTCTTTCAAAACAAAACCAAAAATCACCACCAAAAACCCCAACAAACCCCCAAACAAAACAACAATGAAAAATAATCCCAGAAAAACTACCAAAAAACCCCGACAACACCCCCACCCTTCAAAAAAACCCAAAACAAAACAAAACAAAAAAACCCTTCCAGAGAGTGAGAGAGAGAAAAAAGTCTGTACTGCATTGTCTTCTATGTTATGGTCAATAGATCAGTAGTCTTACTCTCAGTCCAGTTTGTGTTTGGAAAACAAGATGCTATATACTCCATAGAAATGGGTTTCCGAGACAGCTTTTTTTCCCCTATGCAGCTGATGAGCGAGAGATTCAAGTTCGCATATCTGGTATTCTCATCCTTTTCCTGTTCTTGACAGCTATTTTTCAGAGGTTATAATTTCATTATACCCACATAAAACGTGCGTGACAGTTCGGACTGTAATATGACCAAGAAGGTTATATGTAGTCGCTGCAAAAAAAATCGGGGTGCTTTTTTTCCCTCGGGCATCTTTTGTTATAATGAATGTTGTTAGGGAAAAATAGAGGAAAAGTACCCTCTCAAAGCCGGTTATAAATCTGTCTCCTATTTTAGACAACTACATCGCCCTCAGACATCTTTTAAGACGTCCATGTGAAGTGCGATATCTGATGGATGTCTCACTGGAAGCCCGCGTAAAATGAAGGAGTTGAACCTTTTATTCTTTAGACCAGGGCACCTGGGCTGAAGATTAGCACCCAAATCACCGAAACGTCTACCTTTGCTGTTTCGAGTTTTTAAATTAAACTCTTGAATTGTGCAGTGAGGAGTAAATATTAAATAAAAGCACAAAGTTCTGATTTGCATCACTTAATTAGATTTTGATAGAATTTGTTTTAACCGTTATTTCTCTAACTAAAACTCCTGGCTGGTTTTGAAGCGTGATTTTTTTCCTCGTGTTATTTTTGCTGATTAATCCTCTGGTTGTGGTTTGCTAAGACTTGACGCATGAGCATTTCAAATGTAACTTTAATAAGGGTCTCAAAGTTTGCAGTTTTCCCTGCTACAGTAATAAAAGACAAGATACAGAGAAGTTTTTTCTTCTTTATTTTTAACGCTAAATTAAAACCCTAGAAAACAGGTTTATTTGTATCTGTTGCTTTCCCTAAAAGATTCAAGGAAAATATGTTAATTCCAAAGCAGTTAAATAAAAGCTAGCCCATCCCATCGAGCTGCTGATATTATTATTGGGCCAAATCTGGGTGTCTTGCCCGAGAGCAATGTATGTATAAACTAACAGCTTAAGAATTTGGCCCATCTGATCTCTTCCCGAGCCATGCTGTGAATCATTATAGTTTTATATCATCGTCCATTTTGATGCCAATGGGAGGCTACAGATTTTTACTTAAATAATCTTGGCACCGTGTGAGCTACAAATACTGTTTGGTTTCAAAAGTGTGCTGAAAGGAGAAAACAATGTTTGTAAATCTCCCCTGTCCAGAGGTTCGTCAGGGTCCTCTTCAGGTGGAAGGAATGAGTAGGGAAAAAAAAGCGAGATGAAAAAAGGCAAATTGGCAGATACCTGACTAAGTGGTAGGATCTGCTTTTCAAACCCTGCGTGAGTTTGGGAGGTGGCTGAACTTGGCCTTCTACAGAAGGTCAGATACAAAAGAAATTACTGATCAGTATCTGTACGTTATCTGTTACTACACAGAACAGGAAGCGGGCAGGAAAAGCATGAAGAAAGTAACTGCACCACATTTGCTGAATTGATCTACGTGTACTTTTCAGTCACTGTATCTCAGTAAACCCTTAATTAAAAACCTTGTTTGTCTCTGTGTTGAAGAGATTCCTTTGTGCTTTTCTTTCACCATTAGCTTGTTTTTGATTGAATGGGTTTTCTTATAAAGCGTTTTTCCAGTACTCTGCTAACTTCTGCAAATACCCGGTGATCTTTCTTCATTTTGTCAACATCCTTCTGCATTTGAAAACCTCAGAACATCAAATTTGAGTAGTTTCTCACAAGCAGCTGATGCGGTGCAGCCGTTGTTGTCATCTTAGGGATCTTTTTGAAATATTCGAGGGTTGCATAAATCTTCCCACTTGCAGTTTCATGGGAAGGTCCACAGTTAGCAGAAGGCCTGCCATGGCATCAAGACTTTCTTAGTTCTGTCTTCACAGGGTAGTCTCCCAAGAAAGTAAGTTTGTTCCCATATGTATGGTTTTCAAAGTTGGTATTGCAGCAGCGATGGTTTGTTTGCATACAGTCAATCTGTGGTGTTCTGGTTGGTGAGGTATTCTCTGTTACTTGCCCCTCCATCCGCCTTTGTGATCTGCAAGCTTCATCTGTAATGGCTTTAGATTTCAGGTCATTAGTTATTTTTCTCCCCATTTTTCCCTCTTATTTTTTCCTGCTGCAGATTTTATCAGTAATTATTTTCCTCCTGGTCGTTGTTCAATAATGTCATGCTTAAGAAATAAACCCTGCTGGAATACATTAGAAACATATCTTCCCAATGACAATTTCCTGTTTATAACTGCATCTGGAGACTAATGTAACTAACTTACTTTCTTTGTATTGCTTCATTTCCTAAATATAACGGCATGCAAAACTCAGTCAAATGTTTTGTCTGTTTTAACAAGCTGCATTTTGTGTAAGATCCATATTGATCGTCATTAATTTCATCTCACTTGAATTCTCTCGTTCTTGAACTTGATTTATGCCTTTTGAGAGTGGAGATGTGGTAGGGTCATTTTGTTTACGCTTTTTTAGTATTGGCACAGAATTATCTGCTGGAACTTCCTCAGTGTTGTAAGACTTCTTGACTACTTGGAGCAAACTTTGGCCAGCTGTTCTAAAATTCGTGCAAGTTATTCAGATCTCCTTATTTTAAAAGGTCTTAATCTTGTAGCTGTTGTTCAGGACTCGTGAGATTGTTATAGTTGGAAAACCAAGCATTTCATCATCATTCTCGACATACACTATGGCTCTAACTCAGTAAAATCAAATGCTATTTATGCTTCCTCTTCGTTACCGCACGAAAATACTTGTGTGCATCTTGTTTATAAAGGGACATTTCCAAAAAGCCAGGGTTCACTCAAGTTCAAGGCTGTTCCAAACAGAGATGTGCCCCAGGATTATCTGTTGGATAGGTATGTTTTTGCGTACTGTAAAGTACATTGGCAATTGAGCTGCCCAAACTGTCTAGGTAATCTGGGGGTTTTGTGGCCGTTTCATTTAACACGTAGCAAAGTGACCCAAGCACAGAGCACTGTTGTGCCGTGAAAAGGGAACACGTATGTCCTCAAAGTTTTACCCAATAAAAGGGCATAATCAAATTCCGAATCAGAAAGGAAAGCTGATGGAGTGGGGGTGGTATTGAGTAAACAGGATCATAGAATCGTTTAGGTTGGAAAAGACCTTTAAGATCACAGGGTCCAACCGTTAACCTAATGCTGCCAAGTCTACCACTAAACAATGCCCTTGAACACAACATCTACACATCCTTTAAATACCTCCATGGATGGTGACTCAACCAAATGTATGAAAATGATGTGAAAGACAATTTTCAGTTCTATATNACATAATCAAATTCCGAATCAGAAAGGAAAGCTGAGGGAGTGGGGGCGGTATTGAGTAAACAGGATTATAGAATCGTTTAGGTTGGAAAAGACCTTTAAGATCACAGGGTCCAACCGTTAACCTAATGCTGCCAAGTCTACCACTAAACAATGCCCTTGAACACAACATCTACACATCCTTTAAATACCTCCATGGATGGTGACTCAACCAAATGTATGAAAATGATGTGAAAGACAATTTTCAGTTCTATATGCATCTTGGAAAAAAAAATCTGTGCTAATAAAACATTGATTGGCCTATCATTTTCCGATTTTTATGAAGCAGAGACTTAAGAACCAAACAGGTGAAATGTGTAGTACAAAATTTAAGTCAAATTTGGGGGGTGGTGGTGTTAATTAGTGATTTTTATTAAAGAAAATTTTTTTTTTTCCTGTAGCACATTCGAATTTTCTTAGAAAGCCAAGAAATGTTGTTGGCCAAAAATACCTGGCAACTAGTGATTAGATTTTTTAAATTTTATGTTCTATAAAATGTTTTTATTTTTCAATAAAAAGATACGTATGAGATGACCCACCTTAACTGTAATAAAGAGGTGGGGATAGTCGTTAAACTATAGTAGAAATATACTCTAAATACGTGAGATATGGGTTTGAAAATAAATAGGAGGACAGGACAAGGATGTATATATTGCAGGAGCTATATACGTGATACTGAAGAGAGGCAGAACTAGAAGTTATGTTAGATTTGCTTGACTTTTGACTAATTGGTTTTTACTGGTAAGTCATCATGTACAGACTTTCATTTCGTCAATGACTGTGGCAATCCTAACTATTGAAATGTAAAATCGGTATTTAGATTTCCGAGTTGGTTTTGAGTGGTGTATAGTGGTTTAGATGGGGTTGGTTGGTTTGGTTGGTTTTTAACTAACTGGTGAAGCATGTGATACTTACCANCTATCATTTTCCTATTTTTATGAAGCAGAGACTTAAGAACCAAACAGGTGAAATGTGTAGTACAAAATTTAAGTCAAATTTGGGGGGTGGTGGTGTTAATTAGTGATTTTTATTAAAGAAAATTTTTTTTTTTCCTGTAGCACATTCGAATTTTCTTAGAAAGCCAAGAAATGTTGTTGGCCAAAAATACCTGGCAACTAGTGATTAGGTTTTTTAAATTTTATGTTCTATAAAATGTTTTTATTTTTCAATAAAAAGATACGTATGAGATGACCCACCTTAACTGTAATAAAGAGGTGGGGATAGTCGTTAAACTATAGTAGAAATATACTCTAAATACGTGAGATATGGGTTTGAAAATAAATAGGAGGACAGGACAAGGATGTATATATTGCAGGAGCTATATACGTGATACTGAAGAGAGGCAGAACTAGAAGTTATGTTAGATTTGCTTGACTTTTGACTAATTGGTTTTTACTGGTAAGTCATCATGTACAGACTTTCATTTCGTCAATGACTGTGGCAATCCTAACTATTGAAATGTAAAATCGGTATTTAGATTTCCGAGTTGGTTTTGAGTGGTGTATAGTGGTTTAGATGGGGTTGGTTGGTTTGGTTGGTTTTTAACTAACTGGTGAAGCNAATCGGTATTTAGATTTCAGAGTTGGTTTTGAGTGGCGTATAGTGGTTTAGATGGGGTTGGTTGGTTTGGTTGGTTTTTAACTAACTGGTGAAGCATGTGATACTTACCAGCTGATGTGATACATTAATCAGTAATAAACTGGATAGGTCATGTTACGGTATGAAGTTGATAGGATTAATTATTAATTAATCTTTAGTTACTAAAATTTTCAGTAAGTGTGCTTTCAAAATGAGGAATGAAATTGGGAGGAAGGGAAAAACAGGTTAATTATGTGCTTTTAGGGTGGTTCTTAAAACTAGTTAATAATTCGCCATAAACAGAGCTGCCTACAAGCAAAATGAAATAAAATAGATGGAGACGGTCATACTGTGTAAAGCAGTTGAGTTCGTGGAAAGATTTCCCAAGCACTAGTTGGTATAGGAATAGGGACAGAAACAAAACCCACACCCTCAACTACCACTTAAATAAATAACTAAAATCGGAGTCTTAGGCATTTGTGGGGGCGGTATCAGTTCGCTACAGCCAAGTACTTCACAGTCACAAATTCAAACTTCTGTCTTCCAGGTCTAACCCTTCTTAAGATAGATTAGCACCCTTGTTGATGTACTTGACTCTTTATGAAAGTAGAAGTCATTGTCCTCACTGACTATACTGACGGTGAATTATGTGTTCAATTATACTTGAGCGGAAGCAAGTTTGAGGACGCTGTGTTCAAACATGTAGCTGTGAAGCAGACAGTGCACCTCCTCTGGCCTTCAGTGAGTCATGGTCCTTATTTATGCATTTGAAAATACCACTGCAGGCTGTCAAAGACTTCAGAGGAAAAGAGCTGGTAAGAGAGCAAAATATAGAACAATTCCGTATCTTTGCTAAGAAAGTTACCCGAATTCATGACACTTCTTAACTGCCATGCAGTAGCAAATTTTAGATACTCTGCTTATTTTATACACAGCGTTCATGAGAGAAAGACAAGTCAGATCTAGCAGCTAGAATAGAAGTTATAAAAGGATGGAAAATGTGTTGAATAGGGGCACATGACCTGAGCCAGTCATACAAAATGTTGTCTAGTCGTCACCTAGTGAACTGTTAGCAAATAAATCCTGAGAATGTTAGAAGACGTCAGGTATTTTTTAGGTATTGACAGCTGTAGGCCTTTTACACTGAACCTGTTTAAAAGAACTAATTTCCTTAGAGGAACATACAGTGTGTACACAGTACGTACTTCCAGAAGTGATTGTGGAAATGGCGGTATGTGGAAAACGTAGCTATGTTCACTGCTCAGCAACCCAGCAATTAACAAACTGTCTCAAGTGTTTGAATTTCTGCTGTTCTCCTAGGCATCTCATGCAAAAGCTTGAATTATGTGCATAAACAGCAGATAAAAGATTCAAGAGAACCAGCAAAGTAATTGTAAAATTTTTTTTGTTTTACAAAGTATAGGAATATTCTGTAGCGTGCAGTCCGACATGCTGTTCTGTGCCCAACTGCGACTTTGGGAATGGTTGGCGTTGTTTATAAGAGCTTTTTGTAGAAGGAAGGGAACAACTTCAGCTGGAAGGAGTTGAGAGGAAGTGAGAAGTAAAAAAAAAAAAAAAAACCCAAAACAAAACCAAACTTACTGTTGATGTGATTGCTGTTATATTTTTGGTCATCTAGTTTGCAAGACATATCAAGAAATCTGAAGGCCAGAAGACCCCCAAAGTTGAATTACAAATCTCAATCTATGGCGTAAAAATTCTAGATCCGAAAACAAAGGTAAGACTTACATGTTTGCGGTGCTAAACTAGCAATTAAATATTGTTTTAACTGGCTTTAATGTTTTTATTGTTTTATGTTTTTAAAAAGTGTAACAATGAAGGCTGTTCTGTTGATGGACATTTCTTCTAAAATGCCGTTTCTTGTTACGTATGGGTAAGATCTTCTCGGGAAGGTACATGATGCTGCAAAATACAGACCGTAGCTAATGTGGGGATTCATTTTTTTTAATGTTTTCACACCAGAACTTTTACACTCCGAGGAAGATGGAAGCACACTGATAAATAAATCATAATACCACATATGATAAGCACATCTTTCCAAATGGTCACCGTTGTGTCGGTGCCCACATGGAGGTGTTTGCAGCTGAAGGAGGAGACAATTTGTTTGCAGCGACTCGTTCTTCGTGCTGCTGGTTTGGAATTGCACCTCTCTTTCCTTAACCTGTTCATTATTTTCCCCTCCTTTTCTTGTGGTTTTTAACTTTTTTTTTTAATTGTATCCCACCTCCCTAGAATGCTTATGTTTCTCAAGCGTGTCACCCATTTCTCTGTAAACTTCCATGTAGCAGGCGGTAAGCTCTGTTGCAGGCTTTTCATGTGGCACAGCATGACAATTCGTGCCTTTTCAGCAGTTAAGTCCGTTGAGTTATCCCGTGGATGGGTTTTCTGTTCCTTTGTTTGCTCTGGTATTTTGGAAGGGGCTACATAGTAAGCAAAACATCCTCCTCACAGACTTCAAAGAAGACTAATGAGATAAATACAATCAAGCTAACCAGTATTTATCCGATAGTCAGCAATTCTTAACATCTGAGTGCTCTCAAATCTTTGATACACATGTTGAGTGTTGGATTTCAATGAACTGTTTGTTACTGCTGCTTAATTCTGGAGTAATTGCTACCATTTAGACCGTGATACTGCTTTTTGGGAAAAGGGAGCTAGAGTTCAAGGCTGTATTTGCTTGCAACCCGTTTTCCCTTCAGGCTCTTGGTACAACCACAGTTCAACAGTCCGTAAGCAGAGGGGGCAAGTAATATCCATGTCACCTTTAATTGCAGTTTCTGCGTCTTCCTTACGTCATAGGGCAGAAAGGGATACTAAACTCCATAGCCTGGCAAAAAAACTTTTAAAATAACAGGTATAAATGCCAAAATATGTTAGTCTTCCTGCAGAGACTAACAGAAAGCTGTGGGAAGTTCCTGGGGAATAGAAACACTCTAATCTCTTGGCAGCGTTGTTATTACAACTCAAACGGCGATCAGCTAGTCTTTTTAGCTCCCCCACTTTGTTTCTTAAACCTGCGTGTAAATGTAAAGAGAGATACTGATATATATTCTGATATATATGAGATATATTCACGCGATGACTATTAATTGTGGTATGAACAGGATGCCTGCTCATGTATCAGGACTTGATTCTATACTTGGCACTCAAAAAAGGGGGATTATAGAAAAGTGGTTCTGTCTTTACATGATGTAAAGTAGCTATACGGATCTATAAACCTAAAAGAGCCAGAAGCAGCACACGTCGTTATATGTAACTGTTAAAGAGCTACAACAGAAAGAGACTAAATGTGAGAAAGATTTGAGGTCATGGGAGACACCGGATACGCAGAAGAACGGCTGTAAAGACTGAGAAAAGGAACTCAGTTGGGGCAAGGGGAAAAGATCGCCCATATGGTACATTTTTTTGATAAATGGTTGCGTGCAGAGAGGGCACACCCTTGTTAATGAGCTTACAGCAATCTCGGAACCCCAGAATATTTTTTTTTTTAATAGATAGTAGTTCACATCTAAACTGCTTATTTTCCTTTAAAGCAAATACCACTTTCCCATGTAATAAGCCAAATAAAATAAAATACCAAGAAGAGACTTGTTGAAGAAAAACAACAAAAAAAGTTGAGATCGTTTATTTCAGTCTTGTGAAGCTCTCGGCTAAGAGCATTGCCACTGCAACTTTTTAAATAGTTGGAGCATGCATTTTAATGCAAAGTGAAATATGGTAGCAAAAACGTGCAAATATGTTTAAATGCTAAAAAGCTTAAATGTTTAAAAGCTGTTCAACTTGTACCTTAAAGTAAGCAATTATTTAGATGTCTAATTTATTTCTCTGTGCCGCTGCGTTTGGATAACAAAGTCATGTTATTTGTTTTCTGTGTTCAAGATGGAAAGGTAAGTACTCATTTCAGTAAAACCATTTTAACAAACCCTTAGAGATGATGAAATCTGAAGATGGTGTGCATCTGGAAGAAGAACAGAGTATTTTACATAATGAGTCTCTAAATAAATTGCACAGGAATGCAAAGCAACAGTAGAACCAATTTTCTAGAACAGAAATTACTGCCCAGATAAACACCGCCAGGTAAATGCTGTCCAAATAAAAACTTCCTGCTTGCATTCAGTGAAAATGGGGGCATTTGTTGGGAGATGAGTTTGCTAGCTTCTGTTACGCTTCAAGGCCGTTCTTGGGTGCTCTCACATATGATGAGAGACATTCAGAAATGTTACTGCAACTTGCCTGCTCTTACGTACGGGAGGAAATCCAGAGATTTACTTTGTGTATCTTTGTCCTAAGCAAGTACAGTAGTTTCTTGAAAAGAATCTTTCTTTTTGTTTGCAGGAAGTCCAGCACAACTGTCAGCTGCATAGGATATCATTTTGTGCTGACGATAAAACTGACAAGAGAATATTTACTTTCATATGCAAAGATTCAGAATCAAATAAGCATCTGTGCTATGTATTTGACAGTGAAAAGTGTGTAAGTATGCAAGACGCCTTGCTTTAAAAGAATTTGAGCGACTGTTACGAGCTTCGACTGGTCTGCTTTGAAATAAAACAGATCACTTGTGTACGGTCTTCCATGGCAGTATAGTGTCTTGTAACTTAGATGCATTCATTTAAAGGAGAGCCTTTTTCTTCATTGATCTAAGGTGGTTTTCTGGGATGATTCTTCTTACTATGCAGCTCGATACCCTAGGCCAAGCATCTGCAATACTCTCAGAGAGCAGACTGCATCCCACCAAGCTTGAAATGTTTGCACAGCTGTTTTGCAGAGATTGCTGCAACCCTGTGGCTGAGATACCCTCTCAGGCTCTTCTGCTGATGTGTCTGCCCCAGATTGGTTTTTGTTGTGGTTTGGTTTTCTTTATTTTTACAGCAAAGTTCCCCCTTCTCTGCCCACCCCCACGCCACGTCTCTCAAGTTTGTTAAGGCTGTGATGCACTACCAGAGAATGCATTGCACCAACCGCTGACATTCTCTCGTGCCTGAGATTAGAACAGGGCAACTGTTCAAAAATGTGCAATGGCAGGGAAAAAAAATAATACTTTTGGACAGGAAATTAGGAAAATGATGTCTAGCTGAAACAGAGTAATGTGTTTACACTGGCAGAAAGTAATTAATAAATAAAAACACTGGAATCGACACCAAAAATGGATGTTTAGGGTTTTTTATAATCTGGAACCTCTCTTTCTGTTGTATTCTGAAGTAGCTGAGATATCGTACAAAGGAAATACTAAGGAAATGGTAATTTTTTTTTTTTTAGAACAAGATGTATATTCACTTCTGTTCATATGCAGTTATGTAGCATTATGTGTTACTCCACAGTGGGTTTGATTGTTTTGTTGTTCACCTGCATTGCTCCAGTGCCTTCGTTAGATATTGTTCAGAGTTGCTCTACACATCTGTTCATTTCTCTTGAAATTTCTATCCCGTGCCTCTTTTTCACACATTCCCATGATTTTAAATTGCCCTTGCAGTCTCTGTACACTAGTACTGGTTTTGTTCCAGACCAATACACTGTTTCTTGTTCTCTCTAACCTGATACTTCACTTACTGAGCTTTTTTTCCTCTGTTTCACTCTTTGTTCATTCGTACTCTCAGATGTCAAAGGATCCCACCTCAGTTGGTACTTTTCAGCCAACCTTCATCCTTCCAAGAAGATGGGACCCCGTACTCCCAGTGTCCATTGCACTTTTCTTTTGCTAACCTAAGCAGTTATTCTCTAAAGCAGTCCTCGTTCAGCATTTTTGGTCTAATTCATTCTGGTTTGGTTGAAATAATTTCTTGTTTGTTTGGGGGTTTTTTGATAAAGATGGCTGTATGGGTTTTTTCACAGTAAAAAGATAGAGAGGTTCATTCCCCATTCCCGTAGAGCTCAGGTCCTCACACACCTCTGCTGAATGACTTTACTGTTGCGCTGATGGATAAAAGGCTGGGAGCATCCCGTTTGGAACCATTTTTGTGCATCCAGCCCTTTGTGCTCCCCTGCTAAATTGTTAGGGAAAAAAAAAATTTATTACGTGCTGCGTTTACTTTCTCTGCTAAAATTCTAAGGCAAGTGGGTATCTTCACTTTTTATTGATGCCTCTTGTAAGTCAGCATTTTTTTCTGAAACCTTGGCATGCTCGATCAACTTCTTGTACGCTTATTTTTTCCCCTGTTATTTTTGAAGTAGGTTTTCTGCACTGACTGCATGTACGCATCATAACATACGATGCAAATCAGCATAGGACTACTAAATTATTATATTTTGCACATACAAACACGAGTTCTGTTTGGTTGGATTTTTGCAATCAGAAATACTTGCGCGGGGAAATACTTATCTACGGTACGCTGATTGAGATTTTATAGGACTTGTAAAAATAAGTGTTGAAACCCAAATTTGAAAGCAATAGCGGTCAAAACATCCATTAACATGAAAACAACGACCTGTTAAAGCTAAAACAATTCATTGAATGATTGAAAAGCCTGTATTTGCTTCAGAAATCATCAGAAAAAGACATGCTGCAGCATGCTATCTGTATTTACAGAAATTAGAGGCATGATTTGTACTAAAAATCAGCTAATTGTGTTCTGCCTATGCAGTCTCCCTTCTTCATCTGAAGTATTTTGGAGTTGCTTTCATAGCATTTTCTGTCAAGGTGTTTTGCTGAAGAGTGCTTGCCATGCTCCTTTGTAGCGTTGACTTCACGACGGATGAAGCAAGCCCTTTGAACATGATACATGGTGTAAAGTATTCTGTGATCATCTGACATGAAATTATAATTAATTATAAATAAATATTCTTGATATACTAATTTCAATCTTATGTTTTATGTAAAGGCAGAAGAGATAACTTTAACAATTGGTCAAGCATTTGACTTAGCTTACAGGAAATTTCTGGAATCCGGAGGAAAAGACGTTGAAACAAGGAAACAAATTGCAGGTTTACAGAAAAGAGTAAGTTCTGAACTACGTTTTTTAAAGGTATAAGAGAACATGCTACTGTATTTGTCTTACCTGGTTTCTGTGACAGCATAATTTCCAACGTTATTCTGATTGCTAAGGATTGCAACACATACTAAAAAAAAAAAACTGAAAAAAGACCTGATAAATATGAAAGAGTATTTTATGTTTTGCTGTCTTGTGAGGTCATTAAAGAGAAAAGCAAGGCTGAAATACGGAAGATACAGAAATGTAATTGTTTTTTGTAATCAGGTAACTAGTTAAACATTTTTATGTGAGAGATCTGGCGATTCAGAAACACTTTTTCTCAATAGATGTTGTTGTTGAAATGAATGAATATCCCAATAGCTGTTGCAATAACCACTTGCTTTGTAGATTCAAGAATTAGAAACTGAAAACACAGAACTGAAAAATAAAGTTCAAGATTTGGAAAACCAGTTGAGAATAACACAAGTACATGCATCTCCAGTAAGTACATCAACGTAACTTCTATATCTGAAGTTTCTCTAAATTTATAATCATTGTGTTATGATAAATATTAGCATCTGTGTTGTTTCCAGTGATTGCGATTAACAGTGATCGTGTAACATAACTGTTGAAATGCAGGATTGAAGTAACGGTAAGATTGTGACAAGCCAGCAAAAGTGTAAATTGCAGTCTCTCTAATTGTGGGCCTTTAATTCCCTTGTCATACCTATTTGTTGCTGCCTAAAGGCAGTAAATACTGATTCTAGTCGACATCTAAGCATGCCAGCTAAGGATGAAGAACTCTGTTCTGCACTTGAACGATCTGGTTCACGAATGCTACTTGGGATTTTTCTAGGAACTTTGTCACAAGCATGTTGTCGCTTACAACTGACATTTTTCCGAATGGCTTTTAAAAATTTTGTCTTGTCTTTCAAAGGAGTCGTGGGTAGGCAGGTAAAAAGCAGCAGGTGCGAGTTCCTCATCCTTGGAAATTTCTAACGCTTTCTGCATTTCCTGTATATAATCATGAGAAAAATATTTTTAGATGAATGACTGACAGCTTATATATAGGCAGGACCTCTAAAAATACAAGTTGGATTGCCGACTGATCCTAATGACTCCCTCCTTCTTACGAGCGTATTTATCTACACAGCATTAGGCAACTGTGAAAATAAATTTCTTAATGTATGTATAGCAAAACCTTAGCAAAAGACGGACTGCTTTTAAGCTGTGCATTTGGGGCCACCTTGTTCCTGCCCTGGATGCGCAACGTTTCACTTAAAATGAAATTTGGACGATGTAAAAGTATGTATATAATGGTGATGACAGTTTTTCAGTAGTGTCTCCCTTTATATTGGTTAGATAGTTGTTCCCATGAGGAAAAAATCTCTGTCATTTAGTTTTACCAAAATCTATTTAGAGGAGAGCGCACCATAAATTATATATACTGCGTAACTCCCACAGCAAAAACTGTGAATTAAGGGTGTCTTCTCGCTTATGGAGCATTCATTGAAAAATAATCCATTTTAATGCTAGATTTAAAATCAATTTAGTCAATTCTTTAATCTTTTATTTTCATTAATTGGGATGGCAGCTAGTTTGTTTTTATTTATGAGTATAATAACTAAATGTATCTTTGAATTCAATTAACCAGGCTCTTAAGTCTGTTGCAATAGATCCATCTCTCTTTTCATTTAAATTGATGAAATTGCTAATTGCGTTTAGCAAAAAACTTAAAGCAAATTATTAATAATGACAAAAAATATCCTGTAGTTTGTGATTTATTTTGTCTTTTAAGACAGTGGTGTCTCATGCCTTATTAAAGAGTTAAGATCTAAATTTATAAATTTACCAGCCTTTTGTAAATTCTCTCCCGAGCTGGTGATGTATTGTTAATCACTATCGGTACAATAAATGTTCATATTGCTTAAATTTATGCGACAACATAATTATGTAATATTGATAATTATGCATATTTAATTATTACTTAATAAATCACTATCAGCTATTAATTTTCACATATCCTTTTATTGCTTTATTTACTCCTCAATCTTTTTTTTTTTAAAAGACACAAGCATTTCCTGCCACAAATTTCTGGGTTTCCTCAGAATTAGAATTGGAGTAAGAGCCATCTAACAGCCTATTTATTAACTAAATTTTATAGAGATTTAATATAAATAAATAAGTACCGGAACAGGTTTCCCAGAGAGGTGGGCGCTCTCTGAATATCTCTTGGAGGTATGCAAAAGTTTCTTGGACATACTCCTCAGCAGCTTCAGCTCATTGGATCCTGCTTGAAGCAGGAGTTTGGGTTATGCTACTTTACTCTTACATGGTTCTTCGATTGGTTGTGCAGCCAACAATAAAAAACCAAACACGTTTTTAGGAAAGTGTGTTTCTCAAATCTAGGAACATAACTGTATCCACCAAACGCTATCAACTTTTGTACCTTGCCAAGAGACGTCATTGAAGTGGGTCTGTTCTAAACTAGGTTGTGTACATTGTAAATCAGAGCTCTTAATTGTGCTAGAATAAGAGTAAACACATATAAATGCCACAATTAGGTTGAAAATCAATGAAGGAATGGACTAGTGAGATTATGAAGTGACTTCAGTGCAGAGAAAAGGAAGCATAAATATTTTTAAGATAGTTTGAGTCTGATAAAGGCATCATAAGTCAAAGTGCCTGGAATAGCAGTGGATGTGATTTGACAATACCTATCTCTTCTTTTACTATGTAAGCAACAAATATGTATGAAAGAATGAAATTACAAACAATTCATAAGACGATTGATTGCCTGTTACAGTTTGCAGTTAATTTTGTACACTTTTTATTCAAATCAACTATCATTTCAAGCATGACTTTGCAAAGTCTCAAGTCCTATTAGAAAAAAGCAGAAGTGCCGCAAAGAATGTTTTCCTCTATTTCCACGTAATTGCTGTGATGAAAAAGATCACTTTAGTTTTAGAAATTATTACTGAATTTAAATTTAAAATTTTTAAGTACTACATTGTTAAAAATATCTGTACTACTGCTGCTGCTCTCTAATTCAAAATTAGAAAAGAAAACCAGCAGTTGTATCTTGCGATCATTTTGTCAGAGTAGAGTTTTCAAATCTGCTGATAGTATTTTGTTAAACAGTGAAATAAAATAGCTTACATAAATGGAGCAGAATATGCAAGATGAGGAATAATACTTGAGTATAGACCTGAGTGACATCTGAGTCACTTCCTAAGCACTCCTGGTTAGATAGAGGAAAACTTGCTTCCCTGCAGATACTCTTCATGTTACACGCTATCAATATAGCATAATCGTTTTTGTGATTTAAAACAGATTTGTTAAGCTGTAAATTCTAGCTTTTCTCACAGCTCTCATGTCCTTGCAATTGAATTATAAAGAGATGCCAGTACCGTATGAGAGCTTTCTGAAACTTTTGTAGACAGAACAAGTGAGTTGATTTATTTGAATTCAGTTAATTTGATACAGCTATAACCCCTTACCTATCAGTCCAGTGATGTTATTCTGTGTGCTGAGGTGTAGGGAGGATCGTGTAATGATCGACTGAAAGTTTAAGCCCTGATACTTGATACCTGATATGATAAAAGTACACATGCCATTACTGGGCATCACAGTAACTGTCAAGGAAATGTTCAGTTTCAGGAGGCAGCTATAGGTGGTTATAAAGCTGCTTCTGTTTATGCTTAACTAGTACCTTGGATTTTTGCATCTTATGCTGCCTTTTTGTATTTGGTTGTTGGCGTGCTAGTTGCACTTTCTCAACAGTTGCCAGATGTGCTGAAATGGCTTCCCCGTCGTAGAGGTTGTTGACTGTCCTCTTGCTTTAGTGATTAATGCATGGTCACAGAAACACTTGGTGATCAGCAATTGATTTAGCACTTCAGAAATCAACACTGGCAGCTTGATTAAACAAGTATACACTTAAAGAGGCAGAAGATGTTGCAGGGGCCTGTGATGACAGTTCACAGAACATGACGAAGTATAAACATTGAAATCATGTTGTGTGCTGCATCCTCTTCTCCGTCGATCCCCATCGCTATGGAAGGGGGACTGCAAGCCACGCAGTGTAAGCAAGCGTAATTTCAGGCTGACAATGGATGTATGTTTTCCTTCCCCATGAGAGAAGACTTAGGGTTCTTAGTATTTATTGCCCCTGTAGTGTGAAACAGTGCTGTTACAGACACCAAGGGATGTCACTGTTAGGCTTCATTGTTAAAATACTGGTCTAGGGCAGAACGGCTTTCCTGCGTGTCAGTAACTGAGAAACCGTGGTATCGTTCGTATGCAGTGCCAGCCTATCTATCTTTTCTTCTGCTTCTTCCTTCTGAATTTGATGGATTTTTATGTCTTTAATTGTTCTAGACACATCAGTCTTGCAATTAATTGTTAATGAAATGAAGTAGGTAGAAAATACCTTCAGAAATTTGAAGTTCATTTCTTTTTGTATTATTTCTACCGACCCTTGACATCGTTGTTTTTTTTTTTAAAAGAGAAGCCATTTCTGCTTTTTCTGACAATGAAGCTAAAGCTCAGGTCTTCTGATTCCCAGACCATTTTCCCATGAGCAGGACCAGATTGCATCTCCTGTTCTCACTTCAGTATCAAAAAGACAATGGAATCCAAGAGCANTAAAGAGAAGCCATTTCTGCTTTTGAAGCCATTTCTGCTTTTTCTGACAAGGAAGCTAAAGCTCAGGTCTTCTGATTCCCAGACCATTTTCCCATGAGCAGGACCAGATTGCATCTCCTGTTCTCACTTCAGTATCAAAAAGACAATGGAATCCAAGAGCATCTTTAAACTATGAGTGGATAACTTAATATGTGCATAGTTTTTAATGTTTGGCTCATTGCACTTTAAAAAAAAAAAATCTAGTCTCAACATGCTTCAGTTCTAAGTAGATACATCCAGACTGTCGTTTAAAATAAACTTTTCTGACTTCCTGTTGTCATTTAAAATAGGTTTGCTAAATAAATACAAAGACATACATAAAGCCATTCGCTGGCATTCATACTCGAGATCAAATGTAGTATTATCAAGACCTAAAATTTAGATCCTTTTTTACTTCCCAAATGTTTTAAAAATATTTTGGCTATAGTTTATCAGAGATGGTACTTCATGTATGTGATGCTGAAGAACAAATTAGACGTACCAGGCTGGACTGCAATATGTGGATTGATGGACATATTTCCTTCTCTAAAAGGAGTCAGTCGTGTTCACTTTTGAACTCTTCGGTAATAATGTAGAACAATTTATTTGCAAAACCTAGTGCTAAAACACACGCATTTGCTGATCTCTGACATCAGAAGGTGTACAAAGAACATTACACGTGGTTACTTATCCAAAATCCATCAGTGGTCTAAGAGAAGAAAGTGCAAGCAGTGAATTGTAAGCTAANCTAAAACACACGCATTTGCTATCTCTGACATCAGAAGGTGTACAAAGAACATTACACGTGGTTACTTATCCAAAATCCATCAGTGGTCTAAGAGAAGAAAGTGCAAGCAGTGAATTGTAAGCTAAAGCTTCATTTTAAGCATAAAATGTAAAATATTCTTGGACGACTGATAATTTCACATATGAGAGAATATTTTTCCAGCTGAAACATCTGTTACTAGTTGGTTTAATTCAGTTTTTTTTAGGTGATGGTAATGAATAGGAGTATTAGGGTGTTTATTATGAGTCCTCAATTCCTCCATTTGTTAAAAAAATCCACTCACATGGAAAATGAAAATAAGAATAATAATAAAAAAAAGTTTGGGATTCCTTTTCTCTCTCCAGTTCAGAAGTAATGTGAGTTATAGACTTGTTTGGGAAATGCAAAGGGAAGTTTAATCTAAAACCACTTTCCTGATTCTTCTTGCTTGTATTGTGGATTTTTTGCAGGCCATGTAAGAGTCTATTTGGGGACTTATTTTAAAATACTGGTAGACTGAAATGAGCGCAAACTATATGCGTGAATAACGTAATTACGTACCCTTTACATTTTTGCAGTGTGTAAGCGGGTGCAAAGCTTTGACAGCAGTAGGCTTCTGCTTCTGAGCTATACGTTTGCTGTCAAAATGACCTTGTTTCTTGGTTATTAGTATCGCTATGCCAGTTTTTCTGTGGCTGTTCTAAATCTAGCCATATGGCCAAATCAACATCGATCGAGTTTAGGTGCTTTTTGTATCAGCTCATAAACTGTATGGGAAAAAGAAAAATTTCTTTCTGAACCTATAAAAGAAGCCATTAAAAGCAGTGAGATCATAGTTGGAAATTTAAAAAAGACAGCGAAGTTGTATAATCAAATTGTTTCACATAAAATATGTTGTGAAAGTTGGACTTCAGATTACCAATCTGCTGCACGCTTTTTCTCTCCAGGGTATTGTAACTGTTTAGATTTCAGTTTGTTCGACACACTCAGTAAATAATAAGCTTAGTGATAATTTTTTCTGCTTTTGGGTTGATGTTTTTAAGTACGCTACCCTTGCTAAAGCTTTCAAAAGTTAGTCCCTAAAATGTCTGTATTTGCCAATGCAGAAGTGTTACGCAATCAAAACCGTCCCTTCTTTTCATTTCCTGAACGGATCTCTCAAGGACGTACTATACCAAACTAGGAGTTTCCTTGGAGTAGTTTGCCTTTCTAGCTGCGCTTACATGTGCCATGGGAAATGTTGGCATGGGACATTTCTTTTGTCTCTCACTCCCTTGCATGTACAGCTAAAGTTTCCATTACTTTTCTATCTGCGCTGTTTACTTTTCGTCTGTTGTAGTGGCTTGGCAATACATTAGTCACTAGTCCTTTTTGCATTTGGTCTTGATTATGTGAGGGTAGTCTGATTTTCATTTTATTGTTTGCTTATGATGACACTGCTCAAGTTGGTATCACAGTAAGGCTTTGGATGCTGCTGCTATGTTTAAATCCAACCTCCAAAGATCAGCGCATCCCTGGGAGCGCTGTTTCGCACGACGTCTTTTTTTTTTTGCTATTTATATTGCTAGTGTTGCCTAAAGCAGCCTGGGTTAGGTGTACGCACAGCCTTTGTGTGGCTTGACGGTTAGATACAGTTAGTACTCTCAGTGTTTATTGTCGGCTGAGCAGTAAATCGTTGTAGGCCACTAAGGAACCTCTGATAAGAGAGATTTTTTTCATCTCCTTTGGGCTTGGCTGAGGTTTGTCCGGCATGCCTTTTAGGTTTTCTCTTTGAGCAACGTGTTTTAGGCAAAGAAGGAAGTTGCGACAACTGCACGACTCTCAAGTAAGATAGAAGAAAACAGGAATATTCAGGAAAATAACTTAAAAGACAGACCGATGAAATATGAGAGACGCAGAATTGAAAGGCAGCAGGAAAAGGTACTGGGAGAAACAGCCCTGCAAGGAACGGTGCTCTTCCATTCACTCTAAGTATTGTCAAAGAAGTAGTATGTATTAGTATCAGGACAGTGCTGAAAAAAAGAATCCATTTTTAAATGTAGCATTAAAGATCCTGATTGATCAGATCTTTTTTTAAAGTTCTTGAATTGTGATTTAGAAGCATAGGCCACCTGCACCTATTACCCTCATTAAAAAGCTATAACACACTCATGAAAAAACCCCAAGACAGACGTTGGGCCTGTATGCCTGTTTCAGAAAACGGTTTTGGAATGTGTTTAAACGTATCACTTGGTTCATGTTTCCATCAAGATTGCCAAGTGGGAAAATGCACATGTTTTTTCTTTGCCTATTTTCTGCTCTTCCAGTTTGCTAATATTCTGTCTTCAGAGTGAGCACTTCTTCACGAGGGTTTGAAATTCTGTTATGTTTGTGATGTTAAAAAAATAAATTTGAAATTGCCACTGCCAGATTTCACGTTACTGAAAAAGTACTAAATGAACCGAAGACGTGGAAGTTAATGAAACTGCTAATACTTGTATAGTATTGTGCAAATTAGTAAATTAATACGCCCTTCGTAGTCCCAAATTTGAGGTAGGTTGTCATGAGTGGTTTTGTAACTAACCGCATAATTTCCAATTCAGGGTCGCTCTCAGTTCCCTGTAACATTCATTGCAGTTACCCGCTGTGACTGTTCTGTGTTTTACCAACTTGAGTGTTCTAAGGAAGAAGAACATTTTCTAATTGAACAATATGCTTACGTGATTCCTGTGGGGGTATGACACAGAGATTGCAATCAGTGTCTTGAAACGCCTAGTGAAAACAAACAATTTTGAAAAGATCTCTTGATGAACAAAAGCTCAGTCATACTGCGTTTTCTAGTGTGATGCAGCCAAGCAGTGCATCTTCAGCATCATGCTGGGTAGAATGAGTCAAAAGTAAATCCCTTGGCAGGCACATAGTAACATCTAATCATAATAGAGACCAAGTCCACTGAACCAGTATGTTAATTTCATTAAGAATGATTTCATGTTTTCTTGTGTTGATGAAACGGAGCCCAAATTGGAATGTAATATATCAGGCTGCCCGGTACTACATGTTCAGTGTTACACAGTGGGAAGCTCAGACAAAATACAGTTGCCGTATAAAATGGCAATTTAATGTATTTTTACTGTATTTTCTTCCCTTACAATTTGGTGCAAAAGTATTAAGTTTCAGAATTTATACCCTTTTTAGGTTGTATTCTGTAGAGTAAGGACCTGTTCCCTTCTCTTCCTGCATTTTCTGAATCTGGTGACATTTCCTACGTATTAAAAGCCTTCTGTGCAGTCTTTCTCTTTGTGACCTTCCAGTTTTTTCCCCTGCTGTGTACATTTTCCCTGTGAGTACACTTCCCTGCTGTGCCTGCCCTGTCCCTGGGCTGCTTGAATACATAGGGCTGTAAGCAGAAAGCTGCCGTCAGGCTGGGTCCCAGCGCCCGGTGGCGGGCTTCCGTAGTGCCCTGCGAGTGAAGGCTTACTAGTGAAATTTCATTATTGACAAGGCACATTCCCAAAACTGTCATATGAAGCTGACACCCTATAGGGAGTGAAACAGCCTAAGGTCATCGCTTGTCAGATAAAGAGGAGGAAATGTTCGGTGCTCGAATTATACAAATAGTGCATACTCTGGTTTTGTATTGAAACCTTTCATTGCCTGCGTTTGATATATCTTCATCATCCGTATAGTTTTGCTGCTTTGCATCCTATATGCATTTTGCTGGTTTCTGTAGTATTTTTTGTGTGATATATGTGCTTCCTTATGGAAACTACTCATCCTCTGCTGTTTTACGTTTCAGCGAAATGTTTTGCTACCTTAATTTGACTGTTTCTATTTAGAATCTTCCATTGTTTACTATTATGACATCTGTTTTTTCCATACATATGTATAGCAGCAAGTATTAGTAATGGTAGTAACTACACAGTAGTAATTACACAGTAATTACACTGTACACACAAGTGGTAGTAATTACACAGTAGGATTGCAAGTCTTCTACCTGTAGCCTAGTGATACTCTTGAAATAATAATCAAAATTCTATGTCTTGTAGTTTTATGCTTTCATTTTTATTGATTACCATTCCCAACCCTCTGTTTCACAATTCCAGCTTGGCAACAGACGAATTCTTTGCAATTGCAATAAAAGCCTTTTCTTTTTTTTTTCCTTATGAATTGCAGTCTTTGACTAGAGAGTTTTGTGGTGTGTGTTTGGTGTTCTCATAAGTAGGGCATTGTTAGTAAATTTGGGTACCTGTACCCTTAACCTGACTTACCTGTAAAGAAAGGCAAGAAAGAAACTAAGACTCAGTTTAAAAGGATTTGAAATGTTTTGTTTTCTACGTAACTCTGAAAAAAGTGGTTTAAAATCACTGATTAAATCCTGCTCTGCTGGAGTTATGCAAACTTCTAATGAAATAATCATGTCATATTGATTGTGTAACACTGTGTGAGGGGACTAAAAGCAGGCTTCAACATTTTTGCTGTACATATCTACCACTCCTTCAGCCTGGGAAGGTTTTTTTGGGCAAGATACCTACAGCACAGATCCAATTCCTGCCTTCTCAGCGTATGAGCTCTGGCTGTCGCCAAGAGCTGTCTGCGCGCAAGTGTTTAATCCCTTCTGTTAAGGCTCAAAGATGAATCTGTCCTCTAAAGCCTTCTTTTAACTGTCCAAAGCTGTTTTCCCCAGATTTTGAGGTAAGAATGACAACTTTGCCCCAACAGAAAGATTGGTTGGACATGTTTCTTAAATATTTAAAGACATTTCCATTTGGCTTTTCTTGCCAGGATCTGTCCTAAAGGCTCTTTGTTTCTGATTTCACCTAGGCAAGATCCATTTCGTTTGAAACCTTTCAGGATTGCAGATATGTATCATTTGGGCAAAAAATAAATGGGTTTTTTTGTTTGTTTTTGTGAAAGCAGACAAACCCCTCAGCTTTCCTGTCAATACACAATGAACCATGCTGGAACACACAGTTAAATACTCCGTCCTGTGAGGCAGCTAGCAGGTTCGTGTCTGCCTAGTTCAGACCAGAACCTTGCAGTTACTGCTCTTACCGTCTCTATTCTGGTGTGGATATTACTCGTCTGCCTCTGTTCGAAGCTGTTCTGTGGATTTCTGAAGAGATCCAGAGAATCTTACGATCCTCGGTGTTTTTATTTCCCCTGCAGCAAAGTTTTTTTTTTCTATCCTGCGTCCTGTGCTGCTGTTGTAGGGTCGTGAAGATTCCTTTGCTTTGCAGCACGAATCTCAGCTTTTGAGATACCTGCTGAAAACACCTAGTTCAATTACTTATTCATCCACACAGAAAAGGTGGCAGAAGGGTATTGTTGTCCGTAAATGTTTAGATTCTCAAATTCTATAGATGAGGAAATGAAACAAAATCAGGTATTAATGGAAACATTAACATTTGTGCACTGTGCACTTCTACTGTGGGAAGATTTTAGTTCAATTAAATTGTCTTTAAATATTGGTGGGATATAAATGCTAGATGTTTCCTGGTTTGGAGAAAGAAAATTCTGACCTGTGCTTTAATCACCAGAGTAACTCTGCTCGCCAGATGTGTGCTTACCTGCTAATTTACATGTGTAGAGATGAGATATTGTTGATGTGTTGATGGATTTAGACGTTTGCCAGTGCGCCTGACGCACCCGTTTTTGGAAAGATGCCTGTTCATTTTGTTTGGCGTAGTTATCAAGGAGCGAGTCGTCTTCATTCGAGTTAATACCGGGCTGCCTTTGATTGTGGGATATCTTTAGATTATGTTTTAAAATATTTTCAAGTTCTTTGTCTTGTAACTGTAGCACTGAACAGCAAGTTGCTGACAAACTGTTTTGAAGTATGAAATGTGTTTGTTTTTTCTTCTTTCCCTGACGATACCACGTTCTGTTCCTCAGAATGTTTTCTCTTTCTGTGATTCCTTTTCAGCTGCTGCACATAAAGTGTGATAATGATGAACATATGTTTCAAAGACCCTCTACTTTTTTCTGGTGTAACAATGAGGATTCACCTCCTTGTTTAGATATCTCTTCCATTACGCTTACTCCTAGGAGTTCTCCTGACTCCAGACTACCATCTGGATTGTTAATACCACCACCTTCAAAAAGTGGTCTTCCAAAGCCAGCCAGTGAATACAGCTGCCCAAGACCTCGTGTAATCCTGCTGTGCAAAAGCGCTCTCAGTTTTTTTGGCTTTCCTGTGTTCTCTGTTGTGTATTAACTTGCATTAAAAACGTGCATTTTGTACAGTGGTTAAAGAACAGAGCAGATGTACCTTAGATTCTCTAGGGATGCTCTTGAAATACGGACTTGGCGAAGATTTACTCTTATTTCTACACAGCTTTTTCTCTCCCACCCCCAAAATATAAATTCTTGTTTTCCCAACATGTTTAAATTAGTCCATTAATTAATTACCTCTGTGTTATCTGTCAATCTTTTGTTAAAAATCTTTATACTAAAAATAGTTACTGAAACGGAACAATTCTAAAGGTCCAACTTCAAGGGCTCCCCCCCCCCGCCCCGCCCCATGAATGAATAGAAAAGCAACCGGCCATCAGATACCTTTTAGCGTACTTTATAAAAACTCTGTGCAAAATGAAAATTGAAAATTATTCTTAAGTACAAAATGGGCATATTGCCTGCGGTCTCACAGCAATATGCTTATACTCGCAACTTTTCTTCCATTTGCAAGTAACGTTTGGCTGTATTTGGCAAACATCGTGGCTTTCTGCATGTGTTCACTAAATAGAAATGCTTCTTGTGCTCATATGTATTCAAAATACATGTTTCTTAAAATAACTAAATTATGATTTTACTTAAACTAATTTTATCAGCAGTATCAAAATGGCCAGTAACTTCCAACGACATGACATACGGACAGGAAATGGCAGTGTAAAGTTGGTTTTGCTTTTTTGCCTAAAAGACTCATTTAAGACTAAGCATAAATATTGTTTGTTCATCTAGCCTCTAGGTAGCCATAAACACTTAGCAGATACCAAGAACCTATGTTAGCATTTATTATCTGCAAGACGTTTTAGGATTATCCATCAATGTTGATGGGAAATCTAGGTTAATAATATGGCATTAAACCTGCTCCCGTCTTCCTGGTGCAGACGAAACCATCTACAATCACAGTTTTGTTTATATGAAGAACAGGATATGAGATTCATTTCATGTTTACTTTGCGTCGAGCGCATCCACTGCCCTGATTTGAGTGGAGGCAGATGACATCCAGTGATCTCCCTGACTTAAATTATACTGGTTCTCTGGCTATGCACAAAGGCGCCAGCAGGTTAACGCAAGGTCCGTGCACATAGTAATGAGAGCCTGTTGTGTCTGAACAGCATGCGCTGAAACCTTTTCACAATGATCTTGATGATCTTGAAATTGCAATGCTAACTCATGTTGAGGTCAGTAAGAGTTCTGTGTGTGTAAAAAATCTTGAAAATTAGTTATTCTATGAAGTTAATTCAGCTGTGGTCTTGCCAGGAAATAACATGAGTGAGAAAATATTTTTTAAAAATAGAACAAATGAAAAAGCAGCCTGTTAAATATGGATTTTTTTTTTTTCTCCTCTTAGTGTACTTCAGTATACCTAGATAGAAATACAAGTTTTTGGAGATGCTGAACTCCTGTAGATCTCCTGTAGAGCCACAGATCTCTTCTAATCCGAATCTAAGCTATGAATTCAAAACTCCTAAGAAATAGGAAGTGTAGGACTTCAGAGTCTGGTTTTCTCTTTAAGCAGGGTGTTCAGTGGAAGACTGTGGATCTCCATCCTTTTCTTCTCTGCAGCCGCTGCAGCCTCCAGAGAGAAACAGAGGTAGTTCAGGGCTACCTGTAGACTTGGCTTAGAAGTCTGTGGCGTGTGCTATCAGGGGACAGCTTCAGTTGCTGCAGCAAAGGCACTAAAAGAAGTAGTATTTCAAAATAAGGTTTAGGTCTGTGAAACTCTCATGGACCAGCAGTGCTGAAGACTACCCATTTGCCAGGCAATTGGATTCATGTATTCCGAATAGAAGGATGCATGTGACTAATTTAACTTGCACTTAAAAATTTCCGTGTGACTATTTTGGTCAAATTGGATGTTATTTAAAAGTAGCAGGCTTTCTCTGTGCCTGGCTGTGTACGGTCTTTGTAATAGACAGAATGCAGGGGGGGTTGTGGTGGCTTAAGCAATAACATGCAAACTAGTTTTGCGTCTATATTCTAGTTTCAGCTTGTCAATCTCAGTTTTAATCTGTTTCATCATCAGTCTTTAGTGTTCAGTTTATTCTGACTTGACTGTGCCTCGTGTCCTGAAAGAATGGACTGATGGCAGGAGGGATTAATCACTTTAAAATAAATATGCTTCTAGAACAATAGTAATTGTCAGATTTGGGGTTTCTTTGCTTACCCAGTATTTTTTTTGAACCCTTCCCAGTTCCTGGGCCTTACTAATGAAATCTCTGCTGTTCCACGTTCAAGTATGAGGGCTTTATTGTGGATATTAATATTCAGTGTATTGCACGCATAGGTCGTTACTTATGAAAAAATCCGTTTGAAGCTTTGATCGCATGAGGTTTTTTAGGTTGTCAAATAAGTGATCGTCTAAGGAAGAATTAGTAAACAAGAAGTATTGGGATTGTATCTTTTAATTCTAGCCAATCGTTCTGTGCACTCCGGAGGCTAGCGTGTTGTTACTGCAGTGTTACCTTACGTGGGTCTTGTGAACGTATCTGTATTCATCCGTCTGCACTGTGGATCTGCTTGTCACCAGCTTTTTCAGGTTTAACTGTGATACGTTTCTGGCTGTACGAGACAGACTGAAAATGGAAAAATTACAATGCTGCTTGTGTATTGGAGAGTTTTAGCATGTCTCAGAGTCTGAACTGCAAATGCCATTTGCTTGGTGTCAGGAGCTGTTTTTTGCATGCTCGTGGTTATTTTTAACTATTTTGAAAATGTGGCTCTTATCTGCATGCTGAAGAATTCAGTACTGTGATCTTTTTCCATGTGAAATATTGCCCTAATGTTTATTGTCCTTATTGTAGGCAGGCAGTGTGACACCTAAATCACCCTCCACTGACATCTTTGATATGGTTCCCTTTTCTCCCATATCCCCTCAGTCATCAACACCTACTCGCAATGGTACACAGCCTCCTCCAGTACCCAGTAGATCTACAGAGATCAGTAAGTTCTGTAACAACTGACCTAAGTTTCGCTTACGTTGTATTCTGTTTAATAAAGCATCTTTAAAGATTTACGTACATTTTGCATGAAAAGCCAAGTACAGTTTTTGTAAATCACATTCGATAATGCCATTTCATTTTTATACCATCTTCCCAAAGTCATTGATGTTGCTGCCAAGTTACGTTATAAACAAATTTATTTCCTTGCTGAAGCTATTCTGTCAACAGTTTGAAGGAGTTTGGTTGGGGATTTTAACTTGGCTTTTCTTTTACAGTATCTCTGTTGTACTTACTTCAAGAAATATTTTTGCTTCCTGTTAATTCTTCCCTTGTCGAGCCTCAGTGGTAGCATCTAAAGGCCACGTTTCTGGGGCAGGACAGTGGGTGGAGTAAGTATGGTGATGAGGATGCAGAAGGGACAGCTGAAGAAATCCCTAAAGGTGCAGACTGCCTCGGAATACTATTTTTAATGGTGCTTTTCATATCGTCTACAGCTTTTCAGTTATAGTTCATGAACTCCTCCGGACCACTCCTAAAAGGTCTTCAAAAGATTATTAACAGTGGCAATTTTATTTTCCAAAGGCTTGGAAGCAGCTAGGGTAAGGTTCTTGGCTTCACTGGAAATCTTTTAGGAGTCCACAAAGTACTTTTAAAAGCTTGGAAAGCCCCTGGGGGAGAGGAGACCGGCGCACACACAAGCGATGTTAGAGGTTGTAGAAATACCACTCTGTGCGTAGCATCTTCTATTTCTGATGCCTGCTTTCTTCTGGATAAGGAACATTAACGTTACTGCTTGCCACCTTGTAAAACCACACTTGAAGAGTTTCTGGCTGTTTTGGGGAATACTGCTAGTGTGTGGAATTTTCAGGTATGAGTTAGAGCTGTGCACAGTTAAAAAAATGCATTGTAAAACTTAAGTCAGTGAGAGTCTTCCCCAATAGAATATCCTACGCACTTTTTGTTTCCATTGCTCAGAATGACTGTCACCATCTAAAGAGAAAGTAGATGTTGAGGCTATTGATTCGATTAAAATAAATGTTCTTTTTTAAGAGAAGATTTAAAATTAATTTAAATTTATTTCTGTGGGTTTCTCAAAGGGTTAAATCCAACAGGATTTAAAACTACTAAGAATAGTTAATATTAACTCTTTGTAAATAATATCAACAGAATTTAAAACTACTCTATTAAGAATAGTTAATATTAACTATTTGTAAATAACTTACAAGATTATTAGAATATTCTAATAGAATATTAGAATAGAACTGTTCTATTAAGAGAATTTGTATGGCTTTGTAAAGAACAACAAAAAAAAAATTCATGGATACGCCCTCCAAGAACTCCTTTTCTGTTTTCACATTTGTTCCTCTGAAACTAGAGTCGGTGCCAGGAAAATCATTCTCAATGTCTGTATCCAGCTTCAAAAAATAATAATTTTAATTGAATTGCAGGACTAGATTTATTTTTTTTAGCTGTTGTCCTGCCTTGGTTCCATTGAAATTGTGGCTAGAAATGTTGTGGGAGTCAGCACTCAGTGCTGAGTGGTCTTGAGAATGCCAGCTATGTAGGTTTTGTAATTGTTTAATCAGTGGGGTTTGTAATAGAGAAAATACTACAAGTTAGTTGCTTATTCAATAGTATGTACTGTTTGAAATAGTTGCTTCTTCTGCACTTCATTCATTTGCATTAAATTAAGGCGACGTAGTTCAGAGACATGGCAGTCAGTGTCTGTTAATTCTCTGTGCTCCTTAGTGCGCCGTGCTTCAGAGAGAGATTACAGAAGTACATCATGGTCTTTATACTTTTGATCCCTCCTCCTTCAGTCTATGTCGTTGTACTTTATATGTTGAAAATGGTTGTGTTCATCAGCTATTACCACCCTTTGGCATATTGCAGAAACGCAATTTGAAACAGAAGAGGAGTGGTTTATGATCAGACGAGGACTTAGATGAGAAAGTTCAGCTCCCATAAGAATCCCATTCCAGCTGTGTAACGTTGCATTACTCTAATAATGTACAATAATACGTTGTTTTCTATGGTGATATTGCTGTCAGTACAAGCAAGCTGGCATTTCTTTCTCCAGTACAAGGCAGGTAGGTGGCAACAAAGAAGAGACAAAGTTTGGAGTCGCCCATTTTCTGAGGTCTTCTGAACAGCTTTTCATGTTCTTATCTCTGCTTTGTCACTGCACTTGAGCAGTTTTTTCCGTCACTTCTGATGAAATTATAGGGTGATTTTCCTGGATTTTGTCATTTTTATAACCTTCACCTTTACCACATTTAGTAGTAAACAAGGTAAAAGATAAGGATGCACCATCTATTTGAGGGTGTCAACCTCAGTTCCTCCATTCGTTTAAGTGGCGTCCATCTGCCTGTTACCTAGGAATGGCACGTAGTCTGCTCAAGCAAAATGAGCTTTTCAAAGCCAAAGTTCATCTTACTCATCAACTGGCCAGTTTGACAAATCACCCAAGAATAACACTGCACAGGAAAGACAAGTCCTGCTCGCAGGAAACCAGTAACAATACCAAGCACTTTCAATTCCCCCAAGACCAAGAGCTTCATAGCTCATGATTGGCACTGGGATGACAGTTCAGCTTTTCATAAAGAGAAATGCCTAGAGTTAGAATTTTGCTTCCCAGCACCCCTTTGGCGAGTTTCCCCAGCAAAAATGGGCATTTATAAATTCTACCTTTTGCTTTGACTGCCTTGCAGTACGTAGTTCAAGAAACCTAATGCTAGTACTGGGAGAGTGCAACACTGACATTTTCTCGCAAGGGCGGTTACCTCCAAAGCTTTTAACCTTTAAAAACTTGAGAAGTTTCTTGAAATTTTGAGTTCTTACTCAGCATTTTGCTAGTATGGCTTATCAGTAAATGTCTGCTCACTACTAGTGGGTGTATCAGTAGAATTGGCAATAGATTTTTTTTTTTACCTATTTTAAAAGAGAAAATTGCATTATTTTTGGACAGGAAGTTGCATACTGGACAAATATGTGGTGTCTCTTTAGGTAATCATTGCAAAAAAGTGATTCTTTCAAAACCAAAAGCCCTTTCCAGAATTGTTCTACTCGAAACGTTGCCGAGAAATACTTCATTTGGCACTGAGTTTGCGGTAACGAGCTTGCAGGTTAAACATTGCAGCCCACTATGGTAATTGCTTAATGGAAGATATGACCAGTGCATATTTAGTGCAACCAAAAATGCAGTGGCAAAGACCATACTGCTGCTTTCTCATGGAGTAAGAGATGGCAAATGTTCTTGTAAGTTATCTTAAAATGAAAGAATTAAATTATTAATTTTAATTAAAGGAGGAAATAATTTGTGTGTTTCTTGTTGGCACAGCATTATTGTCCTATCTCAGAAAACAACCTGAGAGGAGCATTCCCTACTGAATTATTCAACATTTATTTAACTCAGATGCATCTTGAGCAATCCAAGGTCACAACTGGCAGATGCAGAAATCTGCTCCAAGGTGCTTTCTTTCCCAGAGATATTTAAGAGTCTGTTGTCAGAATAATGGTGGAACCATTTTTTTTTATGCTGTAATAATTCCAAAAGAAAAAAAGTACAGAGTAGCCTGTAGCTAAGGGGAAGGCTTCCTGGACTTTTCTCCCTCTGCTTATTCCAAATATTTTCTTGGGTGCTTGTTTTCAGTGTGATTAATTTTTATGTGTCATCACAGCTGCTCCAGGACATCTGGGGAAGCGTATATCAGCGTAACTCTGTGCCTGGATGATAGCTAAGGTAAAGAAGATTGAGATGCAAAATGCAGCAGAAAAGCCAAGTATTTGTTGGGTTTTTATGCAATTACTGGCTTTGAGTTTATTAAAGAGCGCAGGTTGCCACTCTCCAGTATTGTGTTTCTTGTCCTGAATGTCAGATAGGTCACAGAAACAAGAATTTATTACCTGTTCCTGGCTTCTGTGGTTTGCGTTGCAGATGTAAGACATCAGCATTTCATGGTTTTGAATTTGTTGGTCGATTTTCCAAGCTGTGAATTTATTTCCATCCAGAAACAGATGGGAAAGAGAAGGGAAATTATACGTGCTGTTTGAAAGGATCATTTTCAAAGTCTTAGCGGTTGCTGTGTATTGGAGGAAGAAATGCCTGTCTATGCTACAGTTATTTTGGGGAGCGTGCCAGGCAAGATGTTCTTGTTAATCTTCGTGCAAGTACTCCACCCTGAAATGAAGAAGTACTGATTTATCCCATCTCTGCTAAAAACGACCCCCTCCGTGAGCAGCGGAGTGAACACTAGCAAATAAGCTTACGGAGATCCCGTGCAATAGTGCAGCTCCGTCATAACTAAGTTTTAGTATTTGTTTTCCACGTGTTCTTCAGCTCCTGTTCAAAAGAGAAATATCGATCATACTGTTGAAAATATTTCATGGAACTTTATCCCTCCATGACTCTTAGCAGTGCAATCTCTCAAATAACACACAGACTTTAAACGCAGAAAAGCAGTTGTACTATGGACTCTTTCAGCCAGTTTACTGAAACGGTTAGCAAGTTGTAATAGAGAGAGTTCCCAAAATAATAGTTTTTCATAGAAACTCAGCTAGGAAATACTTCTCTATTTTTGAATTTGATGCTGTACAGAGGTTATTAGTCTCCGTCACTTAGAAGAAGTTACACTCAGGTTAATTTTAAAGTGTACGTGGAATAACAATATAAATGAAGTAATCCTTCACCTGAAGGCAGGGGACGTTAAAGGAGCTAAAGTTGCTGCCATTCTGCTAATGAGCTCAGAAGTGCTGTCATTAGGAAAAGCCCAATAATAAGGCCCGAATAATATCCCTAACAGCATACAAAATGCTTGCTTTCAAAAATAGTGATAAGTCAGATTTCAGTACTAAGAAATGCAAGAGTTGTGTTCTTTATTCTTTTTTCCTAAATACATTCCTTGAATGTTTGCTCAGGCTTCGTGTTGAAACTGGCTGCTTTTAGCTGGCTGCCCACACAGAAAACTGCCAACTCTTTTTAAAGGTAAAAAGAACCTATGGAGAAGGGGGGAAGAAAAAAGGAAATGGACCTACATAATGAACAACGACACTTACGAGGAGCATAAAGCATAGTAACTTTCTTCCCAGTAGTGGTTAGATTGGAAGTCAAAGCTGCTACACGTTTGAAGGTTACTTGGTGAGAGCGGCGGGGCACGTAAGGACACTAGTTATACTGGAGGAGACCCATTTTGGCTGTGAAAGAGGCAAGGAACGACACAGATCCGAATTCTTAGATTAGATTGTCCTACTTAAAGTCTCTTTTGCATGCAGGTGGTCTGCCTCTGCCAGGAAAGACTACATTTTTGGTTTTTTTGGCTCAAACTGGCTTTTGGAATAAGGCGCTCTGATCTGGGCCGTCTCCTCGTCCCGTGTGACAGTTTGTAGCTTTTTAGCCAGCTTTTAGTTTTTGAAATCAAGTTCCTGCTTGTTTCTGTACTTTATTATGGGAACGAATACTGGTACCTGCTAAT
>VZSC01005439.1:220253-291471 GCA_013398225.1 Steatornis caripensis
TGGTACCTGCTACTTATTTAGAAATGCCTATTGTGCAGCCTATTAATAATAGGAAATAATAATAACAATAATAGAAATGCCTATTGTAACACCTAAATGATTAGGTCAAACCCCATGGAGACTGACATGCGCAATAAAATGTTGAAGAGCCTAGGCAAGTACAGGTCTAAACTCTTGACTCCAGGGAGGCCAGAATACAGAGCAGATCTATTTGGCTATATGCACAATCTTCAGTATTGTTAAGGTGACAGGTTACGCTGCAGCGTGTATTTTGTGTCAAGTAGTCAGTTGTCGGCTTCCATATCTTGGATGTTAAGGGTAAAATTTTGTGTTGAAACAGAAAACTATCTGGTAAATTCGAAGATACTAATGGCCCCTTTTACTCACACGCTTCTAAGTTAGCATTGTTTTAAGGTAGGTAGTATGCTTACTAGGGTTCTTGCTGGACAACCGTGAGAGTTAAGAGATAACAAATGGTTTTGAATTTTCTCTCCACCAATGACAAGACTGTATTAACTTGGTTTGTAAATTTTGTAATCAGTGTGGTTGGGTTCGGCTAGCAAAATTATTTTCTTGTGGGTCTAGTTCAATCCAGTGTGTGATAGAAGAAGTTTGTCTAGACAGCACCATTACATGTAGAGAAAAAAAAATGCATTACTGAAAAGGAGAAAACCAAAAAAAAACCCAACCCAAAGCACTTGGCTGTAAGATGTGAAGAGCTAGCATTACACTGATTTATTAAGGAAAAAAAAGGTATTGGAGGTGTTTCTTCTTGTCCAGACAACAAAGAAACAAATAAAAACACCCTCTGACCACTAGAAAGTATACTGCATTGCAGAAAAAGTGATAAACTGTATAATACTGACAGAGAGAAATTTGCGATCATTCTATTGATGGATCCAGATTTAGTGGAATTTTAGGGTAAGTGACCTTTCATGGTCCTGTGCGTTTTTCATTTGTTCTTTCTTGACTTGATCTTACCCAGGATTTTAAACCCTTAACAGTTCTAGTTACTATGAGCTGTGCACTGAGGAACTCTATTAAATGTAAGCCTTATCTTTCATGAGTAAGGGTAGTTGTTTAAAGATGTCCTCAACCAGCTGGTAAGAAGTGGCTGACGGGGAACGTGAAGGCTAGGTTATTTGCAGGAATATGTGTCTGACCTAATGTTAAGACAGAATTTGACAGCGGATGTCCGATTGTTCCTTCCTCATTTATGAAAGACCCATACACACCGGTTCCAGAGCGTACTTCAGTAGGAGATGCCCTGTTCAAATTGGAACTTACTCTCATCAGATCCCTAAAATTCTTCTGGAAGGCACAGGCATTAATGAAAGCTAAACGGAGGCTTAAACAGAAGTTGACGGTGTTCGTGGAAAAATATCTGAGTTTTAAACTTTGGAAGATCAATGAAGACCTGTCTTTCAAATTTGTATGTTAAAAGTTGTGGTTAATCAGTTGCATATGTGGAGGTGTTATTATTGAGCTTGTAAGGAGAGGTACGCTGAGTTTTTCCAAGAGCTATTGTCAGCGTAGCCTGTACGTTTTCTCTCCGTGACTCACTTTTCTGTTATTCCAGAGAGAGACCTTTTTGGAGCAGAACCTTTTGACCCTTTTAGCTGCGGAGCAGGAGATTTCCCTCCAGACATTCAGTCCAAACTAGATGAGATGCAGGTAATTACTGGATTATCCGTTACGCGGTTTTCTATGGCTGCATGAATGTTCTTGAAATGCGTATCTACAGTATTCTGAAAATGTATTCCAGACCGCATGCACAAATACACAGAAAAAAAAACCCACGTATTTCTGACCATTCCTTTTGTAAGTATACCTCGTGGTCTTGGAGTTGGAGTTTGAAGTTGTCTGCCTGAAGATCTTTACAAATGTTGGCCCATGGTATTAATACAGACACCTGCACTGATTTAGGGTTTATCACAATGTATTCAAAATGGATACTGCTGCTCTCGCCTGGGAAGGGTGTGAGCCAGCTGAAAAAGAGAGCTGAGGCGAGAGCCCTACAGGTACAGACCGTTATTCTTCAGTTCCAGCAATCACCACCACCCCACTATACCCTCAGTGGCATTAGTCTGGTTTTCCATAGCATTGGCATAGGCATAGTGTATGTTTAAGGGGCCCTGGCGATTTTCTGCTGCCTTTAAAAGCAGCTGTATTTGACTGTGGCGCTCCAGGACAATTAAAGTATCAAGAATCGATTCAAGAATTCTGAAATGATACGTTTTTATCAGAAAATGTTTGTTGATTCTGAAACGCTCAACAGTATCAGTTCAGTTTTTGACTGAATTCTGAAGCGATCCTAGGAGAAAGCCTTCAAGTTTTGGAATAAATCACTCTCTTCAGTCAGACTTTCCAAACTGCTCCTTCCTTGCCAGCTTGCTTATCTGGGCCTGCCAGCAAAATGGAAGGCTGAAAATACCAGGAACTTGAATGTCTAGGATCCTTGCTCCTCAGCAGAAAGTGTTTCTAAGGCTTCCAGCCCTCTTGTGTCTGGAGCGCACAAAGTCCAAGAGAGCTAGCTCTCGGGCTCCTTCAGTCCCTCCCTTCTGCCTGGAGAGCAGCAGAAACATTTCAAAATGGCCAAAGTGACATTTAAATGCTGTTTAATTTACCTAAGTAAAATTTTTAAACTCCTGTTCATTGTGATTTTTCATTTTCCGTGTCAGTTTAGGATGGTGCCACTGACAAAATCCACTCACGGTGAAGTAAGAAATTTAGATTCTTGCTCACCCGTACTCTGACCCATAGAACGTGAGATAGCAGCTAAAAGCTAAAACTGGCTTCTTTGCCATTCCACTAAAAATGGTTGTGTTTGTAAATGCTATAATGTTATTACCAAGCCCTTTGGCACAAAACCCCAACTCTTCTAGCGCCTCGCATTGATACGTACCGATGTTTCCTTTGTGTATAGGCCATTTTAGGAAAAAGTACACTGTAGTATCTGTAGATACTGGGAAGAATCCCGTGGCTGTAGCTAAGTGTCACACACTAAGTTGTTATTACAGGTAATGTTTTGGCAAAATTTTCGACTGTGAGCGTATAAGGCTGCAAAGTGTTACCAGCTCACAAAACATCAGTGAATGAAACAGTAGGAATCTTTGTGAAAGATTTTTGAAGTCATAAAACAAAAAACTTACAGCACTGTTTGTACTCTCCTGACATAAAACCACAGACAACCAACCAATAAGAAAACCCCCAAACCTTAGTTCGTTACTATGTCCTGTTGCAAAGAATATTGCATTGGTCAGGTATTGCCTACTACGCATACTTCCCCCCCACCGCCCGCCCCGCACAGCTTTTTAATCTGCTTTTAATCTCACAATTAGAGTCTAGCAGATCAGCCTTAGCGTACCCTGACACTTTCACTGAAGAGTAATTTGTGGGTCTTTATGTAGGTGCAAAACGTATTCATGTATCATCTAGCTGAGAACAAGTGTAAAGCTGACAGGTTATGGAAAAAAAAATATACTCTGACTTTGGCCAAAGCAAAAGCTATATGCAGTTATTTTACTAGGTGGTTGGTGCAAAATACAGATTGAAACATTTTTTTTTCCCTGATATCTCTTTGTCTTCTTCTTGTGCTTTCCTGGGTGCCTAGCGTCAGCGATGGTTGGTATATTATATTTTAATAATGATGTTTAAAGCGTTTGCTTTTGAAGTATGCATGTGTTCGTGTCCAGTGTGTTTATTTTTATGTGTATATGTGTACATATATATAAATATAAAAACTTTTAAAATTTATATTTTATATGTACAACTCTAAGTCGGGGCCATTTTAATTTTTAGGGACCGACAATTTTTAAGGTAACATCAGCTGATTTTCGTTTTCATTGTCACTGCTGTTTATTTTCCACGCGTACTAGTGAAATCTCCAATTTTCATCATCAGATTGTCATTACTGAAATGGTTTAAGCATAACCTTTGATACACAGATGTTTGTGTTAGTACAATCGCGTTTGTGAATGTGTTTTTAATTGGAAACAATTGTTTAAGAACTTGCAATAAGCAAAAGATAGCTGGGCTAGAAGTCAGCGGTTGTTAGATACGCAGCCTGTAAGAAGGAAGGTGGAATGGACCTACAAAAGGTAAAACCACAGAACATGTCATGTGCTCTGGGAAATGTAACATTGAGAAACAGGAAAGAAAAATGCAGGCTTCTTTCGTCTCTGGAATACAAAGTGAAGGAATCTGTTATCTTCCCATTATAATAGTACAGCCTGAATCTCGGTAAATATGTATTCCGTTAAATATACAGAGGTAAGTTGTTTACGAACACACCTAATGGTTCACAATATAAACTTGTTCTGAGAGGGTATTAAGTCCAGTTTATCCTGCGCTCAAGAGTGGCAAGCAAGCTGCCTCAGCGCCAGGCGGTGTCAGCCTGGTTGGAGCAGCTCAGTCCAGGCTCTCTTACCCTGTTTCTCATGTGGGGCTACGTCAGATGCCCCAGTCTGCAGAAAAGCTCGCTCAGCGTATGTGTGCGTTGGAAGGTGATGTGTAAGCAAAGTGGGAGAGGAAAGCGCAGCAGAAGAGGTGTTGGAGAAGGAACTCTTCAGTAGCGGGTGCTTTTCCTTTGCATCCGATATTCTGAACTTAACGAGACGAGGTAAAGTTCCCTGACCTCTGGGATAACATTTTTATGTTTAAACTTTAGTAAGGATCCAGATTTCACGCTTAAGCTCTTTCTATTCCATTTCTAGTCCAATCTCTGTTGATCTTTTTGGAGGGCTCAAAACTCAGGCACGTGCTGCGCTGTGCCTTTTACAGCTCAGGCCTCTCCGATGACCGACCAACCTCCTGTTTCCCCCCACCCTTATGCTGAAATGTATTTTCATCCTCTCTATTTTGACTCTATCCAGACATTAATAAAATGAATGTCTGTTTTCCCAGAAATCTTGCGCTGAGGGGGTTTCCCTGGATCATGAATCATACCAGCAACAGCTGCTATGATTTATTAAAATCTCGAGGTAGTTGATATTATAAAGCTTCCAGGAGCTGCAAGCCATTCTCCCTTCGTGGCCTGAAGCAGTCAGTAGGCTTGACATCTTTCCATCTGAAATAAGTTATGCTGAGCCCTCTAAATTATCTTCTCAGAGACGTGTAAATTTATCATTGGTTCATGCAGTTTGTGCTGACTTGAGCTCATGGAGTGAAGTCACTGTGAAGCGATAAGCGAGTTAACCTCGGAGCCGTAAGATTGACTTTGGCAAATTTATCTTCGAACAAAATGGAAGTTTTTTGTCATTTGCCGTTGTTAACTGAAATAGCTCCCATCTCATTCTCGTAGACAAAAAAGCAGGAGTTTTGGAAGAGGGGTTGTTTTCGGGTTACTTTTTTGTAGTGAAAATAAGCTTTGCGTCTTTCTTTAAGAGAACCGATCGTATCTGTTCGTACAATACCATCCATCATTTTTCTGGGTAACTAAGATGTTCAGTCCTTGAGTTAAATCACCTTGCAAGTAAGAAAGTTACTCGACACTGTCATCATGGGGATATGACCACCGAAGCGATGCACGTGTTACATCCCCTCCTGTTCCTACTCCTATCCAGCATCAGAGGATGGCCTTTTTCTGCGTTCCCTGAAAATCGGCAGATTTGAGAGATTTTCTGACCAAATGAGAAGTTGTTTCCTGAGCCTTTGAAGTACAGGAAGCCGTGGCACACGTGTTTTGTAATGAACGGGCAGTGTGTTATGCTAAGAACACATTGTTAAAAGCTGAAATGTCTGAATTTCATAAGGCAAAATATTTTAATGCTTATTAATGCTATTTTAATGCTAATTATGCATATTTTTTATATATAGTAAGTAATGTGTACAAGTGCTGACTATACATGTAATTTTTAAAGAAAAAAAATGCTGCCTAACACATTAATCAAATTTATTAGAAAAAAGAGGAAAACAAATGATAATTATAATCTGCTTGGTCAGTCCAACTGACGTCGTCATTATTGCAGCTGCGAATGATGGGTTTTTGAGTAGAGAGTTGGAAGTAGGCGTATGCTGTGGGATGGATGCTGTAATAATCATACAGCAGCTTCAAGTAGGAGCCATAAGACTTGAGAGATGTATGCAGTTCAGGTGTCCTAAGTCGTATTCCTGAAAGCGGACATTAAGCTGTAAGTGTTTCGCATTGCTCTGAGAACTGCGGCATAGGATGCTCACCCTGTTGTCTGCGTTAATCACAGTTCAGCTGTGTCTGGGTGTAAAGAAGAACCTTTTCTTAAAACCTTCTCTTCCCACGGCTTGCTTGACTACAGCTGATTGAAATTTCTTTTAGTTGTGTCTTGTATTTGCCAAAGTATAGTTTTGGAGAGTCCAAAGATTTTTGAAGAATTTTGAGTTATTTTGCAAAACTTTGGGAGATTAGGAATAGAGGTGCCTGTGGGAGATCTGAAGTCCGTGCTTTCCTGATCTTTGGAAATTTGATTGCAGTCACTTTGCCAAAGAGTCTGCTGGATGCGGATGTTCTGGGTGGTTTTTTTTCCCTTTTGAGGGCTGCATTTAATTTAATGGGAATATTGGTCAGGACAATACAGCTTTCTTGCTTTATACTCCTACGCACTTCTTGTCCTTCACTTAAATATTCATTAACAAAAAAATCTGGATTTTACATTTTTTTTTAAATCTGAAAAATGCCCAGATGGCCACGTGGATTGTCTTGATGTCCTCTTTATGTTGTTGGGCTTTTTTGACTCTGGTTGGCGTGGAAGTTGGAGCCTACTAGTAACTATAGTATCTGACCCTTGATGATAGTGGGCTTTGTGTGATTTAACAGGCGAACGTTGAAATGTCATGTTCCTGTTACAGACAGCTGTGTGCATGAGCCATTTTTACGTATGCGCGTGTTAACACCGCGGTTCCTGGCACTGTAGTAGCGGGTTTTACTTCCTCATCAGTTCTGCCTGTAGTAGAAGCTGGGTTCTCAGGTATGCTACTGATAACAGCACCTGACGGACCACATCACTGTTTTCTTTTAGAACGGACAATAGTTCATTATGGTAATAAAGTTAAAAAGCTTTTGAAATAATTATGATACGTATAGTGCAACAGTGTCTTAGTGGATTAACACGGATCACATTGCAAATATGTGAAAATGGGGTTGTTTTAAATGATGCAAAATATCACAGCTTAAAAGAGGAGGAGGACTGACTAGGGGGAAAGCGGTCTGGAGTGAAGTTGCAGAAGGAAAGGACAAGGGGACCACTGCTCCTCGAGAAAGTAGAAGTAGTTCAAAGTCAAGTCGTAGCAAATGCAAGCTAAGTGATAAATGACAAAATCCCAGTTTGCATGGAGTAAAACAAAAATCAAAAAGCCCCACATGATCAGCATAGGAGCAGGGAAGAGGATGCGCTTCCAAAATGCGCGATCCGATTTGCTCTTAGCTAGCCAGAAATAGGACATTGGAAGTGCAGATACGTAAGACACCAGCAAGCAGTGCTTATATGTATAGAGGAAAGGTAAGAGCGTGCAAGGTGTGAATGGGCTGCATGTTGGCTGAAAGGGCTCTCCGGGTTGCTGAGAATGAAGCTGCTTGTACTTGTTAAACTAGTTAGTGTAGCTGTTCTACTGTTGCAGCTGCCTCGATCACTCTCAGGTTGAAGCACAAACTCTCACTTTTACAACCTCAAAAATGGAAGCAGCCTTTAAATACTTCAAATGACTAGCATTTCAGACACACGCTAACTAAGGGGTTTGCAGTTTAACAGGCTGGAGTGTAGGGCTCATCCTCCGAGTTCTGGTCCTGTGTAAGGAGTCCTCCTTTGACTGCAGTTGCATCAATTAATAATATCCTTTGAGTAAATGAACAATGTCTGTTTCTAACAGGATGTGTTTGACTTGGAACTTCAGATACTGTTTGCTTGAAATATCTTTTGCAGTGAATGCTCTTCTTGTTAGCACTTCAAAAAATAGAGAGAAAAAAAGCCCCAAACCCCCAGTCAAATACACCCGTGAGCTTTGGCAGCACCGTGTCACCCAGGTACGGCAAACTGGGTAGCGTGGTTGGAGAAAGCTTACACCTCGGTAGCGCTACTGGCTCATCACCTCGTCGTATGGATCTGCCTTTAGGACAAGTCAGATTTTACTTGGAAAATCTCAGATCATTTAGTAACCATTGCCAGGAAGTTTATTCTGTTTCTCAGCATTACTCTTCTGATGGCAGCAGCTGGTGGGGCTATTAAATATTCACAGGCTTTTAAAATTCTAGCCTGTGGTTTCAATTTGTTTGAAATTAAGCTGGTTTGACTCAGAACTTATATTTTAAAAGCAAAAGGTGTGCTTTTGAGGTACTGCTGTGCATTATGAGAAAAGGCTTGAGTTTGTGCCTGAACCCAGTGCAGTTGCTTTACAAAAAGATTTACGTTGTGTACAAGGCGTTTGCTTCATGAAAGCACGTATTGGTTTCATAGCATATGATCGGCATTCTCGAAGTGAACTGTGTGTTAAGGCAACGCTGAACTGAACATGGTGACGGCTGCCGCTGGAGCTGCTGTTGTCATGGCATTTCTGTTCAGAGCCCTTACAGCTTTACAGCCTTTCACCTAGCAGGCTGAAATGTTCTTGACTCAAAGGCGACTTTCATCTTGAAGGTCAAGCCACAACTATTCAGCCTCTTTTAAAGCAAAAAAGAGAAAAGAAAAGAAGAGCACTTTCCCTGTATTAAAAGTGCTGTTATTTTAGAACTGGTGCGAGCTAAGGACTTTTTGTAAACCAAGCACAATACTTGTAGAATTAATTGCTTTTCGATAGAAGGGGTGGTGGCATCTGGCTTGTAACCGTTTTTCGTGCTTCTATTAATCAAACTAATGCGAGTGAAAGGAGGAGTTTTGGTTTGAAGCTTTTAAGAACTTCTCTTTACGTTCTGAAGACCACGGTATTTTCTTTCACTGAGTTCCATGCCTTTGAAATGCAGTTTGTTCCTTTGCAATAGAGCCAGTATGATTTTATTTTATTTTATTTACATCGTAGTGAAGCTCAGGTGACAGTAAGCTGTAAAGCGTACATCTGTCAGTTTAACTGCACAGGGAACGATGCAGAGCAAACCTCTGAGATACGGTGCAGTACCATACTTTTTGTTGGACTGCTTCTAAGGGATTACTGAATGTAGGAGACACCTGGTATTAGTAGCAATGTCCGTGACTTAGCCGAATCTTTAAAGTGCAAATATAATAAACTCTTGGCTCATATAGCCCTCATCTTTCCTGCGTATAAATCGTGTTGAATTTAAGTCGGGAACAACATGGTGCAAGTCAAGCTTGTTTGGTTTTCTGTCAACGTATGTATAGGAGTCAATATTTTTGTTCTGCAGTATTTTCTTCATTTCATATGCATGCTGTATTTCTTTTGTTGTACGGGATGCATCCTTTTATAAGTTAACCGCTAAGACTTATTAAAAACCGGCTGACCAAATAACGTAAGTGCCTGTGAATTCACGCTGACGAACCCTTGTCGTTTATCTGCCTAAAGATAAGCTCAAATTTAGACGTTTTTAGAAAGAGAACTTAATCCTCCAGAAATCACTTTCCTTTTGTGTTAACTATGTCTTGTTTCGTTGCAGGAGGGGTTCAAAATGGGATTAACTCTTGAAGGCACAGTATTTTGTCTTGATCCACTAGACAGCAGGTGCTGATGCCACGAAACTAAATGTGAAGTTCCTACGCAGTGTTTTCTTTTTAATTCTGAACACGTATTCACAGCTGTTATCCATGTGCCAAAAATTGCTTTTTTTTCCAACACGTACACTCTTGTGAGGTTTGCTTCTGTAAAAATCCCACTTAGTTCCAGTCTTTCCCTGTACAAATGTAAAAAGTTGTATTTGTTTATGAACTATGAACTAAATTCCGCTGTTGTGTTTCTTTCGCTCACACTTTGGCCCAAGTTTACTATGCTTTATGACTATTAGCCTGGAGAAGTTCTTCAGAAAGCTCACACATACCTCTCTGTTTGCAGGCGTGCAAGCATGATTTTTACGTAATACTTTACTTGGCAGCATTTTGAAATTACGTTTTTAAGCCATCATTTAATATTCCAGCAGTAAAATAAGATTAAAATAGATTAATATCTAGTACAAAAAGTTCAAATTGCAGTGAAAAACCAGAAGATACTCACCGTTAATCTAAGCTTAAAAGGTAAATCCGGATGCCGTTGTAATTGATTTCCATCACTGTGTACGGTTACTATGCTGTATATATGTTGTTACTAGTTTGTAAAATCCAAGAGATTTTTAGGTCCTTAATTCATGTTTTAGAAACTAACGATTTGTTAGTATGCTAATTAACGTTTAACAAGCATGGAAGAACTGCTAAATTGCAGAATGGACAAAGTAACTGCCCTTTGTTTTGATATTTTGTAGCTGAACTCTGAAGTATGTAATTTGGAATTCATTACATGGTAATCAGAACTTCAAAAGAAGATTATGGTCTTGTATTTACTTAGGAATTGATGTCATTTTGTGCATAAGCAGGCACACTGTGTTCACGGGCCTCAATTCTGTAGGTTACTTTCAATACATGAATGTTTACAGTCACGCTCTGTTCAGTATTTTTTTCACTGTCTGCTTTAATGTTCTATGTCTTACTATAATTTTGAGGCTTGCTGCGAGGATTCAATATAAGTTAGTAAGTCCCTTGTACCCACTGGTTGTTCACGTTACAGAAATAACTGCACACCAGAATTTCCACCTGCTGATGAGTTTAACGCTGACCTGTCTATGCATACTCTTCATGAATCTTTAACACAAGCAATAAAATAACGTCTTACACTTATCTCAGAAAAGTATTATCATTAGTGTTTTGATCCCCAAACTCCACGTTAATTAAATGCAAAAACTTTACAAACTCTCGTGTTTTCCCCTCAAAACATACAGGTGTGGAAAAAACCAAAATTTCAGATTTTTAAAAAGATTTTATTTTCTTTCCTTTTACATGAGAGGGTTTTTTGTGACACTTACGGTTTTGTCCTTAGCGGTTACAGTTGACACCAAAAACGCATTTTGCAAATCCATCATCACGTGTATCTTTTTGCCTCCTTCAGCAAAGTACTTCTGCATATACCTTTGAAGTCCGCTAAAATGAATGGGATTATTCCTTTGCTAAGTTTGATACAGGCTCGAGTACCTCGCTGAATGGGGCCTTGATGTCCTACATTGCATTAGTCTTCCTCTCTCTTTGTTCAACATTCGTATAGAGTATTATATATAAATATATATATTAAAATATATAAAATCACTAACAAATAGAATAGTATATGTTTCATAAAGAAAAGTCTCTATAATTTTGTTTGTCATATAGTATTTTGGAATTTGTATAATGAGGATGTTTAGTAGCCATAGCAATGGCCTTTTGTAACAAATAGAATTTGTATTTTTATTGTACTTTAAAAAGCTTTACATAATAAGCATCTATTTAGCGGTCATTTATTATCAACGGTAACACTAAGGTAATATTTGCACATTTTAAGAAACCTTTTTCTTTACTGATTTTTATGATAGTTGACTGCAGATGGCATGGTTAAATATTACATAACTGGTCAACCCATACAAAGATACTTAAGTGAACACAACAGTGCATTTTCGATGAAAAGGTTATGTGAGCCAATCGGAACCTGTATTTCTATGTAATCTCAAATGTCTGTTTAATTTTGCCTAAAATAAATGTTTTTAAATAAACTGCGTACTAGAACGCAACATTCATTCAGTAAAATGCCCAGTGGAAGGGGAGGGTGGGGAGGTGCTTACGCGTTGGGCGGGACCTGCCACCAAGAATGGTTTAGAGCTGCAATGTGTCCAAGTCACCTTATGTGCTGGAAAGAAACCAATCTCAACCAGTGTAAAATGCCTGCGATGTTTGAGCTGCATTGTTGAGTTTGGTCTAATCTGTAATCAGCAGAGAAACATCTTGTTCTACATGCAGCTACGGATTACTGGCGGTTGGGCAGTAACGCTCCACTGCGCTTCGTGGATTTAATGGACCCTTTTTTATTGCCTTTTTTTTTTTATACGTAGCTGCTAAATATACTTAGCTACTAAGTGACCCAAATGGTTATTTAAGGAATAAAGGATGTACCTGAAGTTCCGAATCCTAGAAAGCAACCTCTGTAGACCAGGTGTGTTAAGGAGACAGGCTGTGGTGTGTGCTGTTGATGCTTTTGAGAAAAGAAAACCAGTCCTAAACCACCTGGTAGTTACTTCCCTTGCAAAATTTCACTTCAAGCTAATACTCCAAACCCACCTTACCTCTGCCATTTGTGGAAATGAGGCGTGGACAGTTTATGGGGAATGGATGCTGTCAGGGCTAGCAAGTAAGGGGCACGTGTAATCTGTGAGTTACAAACACGAGCGATTCTTTCTCAGAACACGTCCCCGCGTTCCCACTAATGGCAGTGTTTATAGATAGAGCAATAACATCGGCTGCTAATTTTTTGGACTCTTCCTTTAAAAATACATGTTTGAGGGCACTACAAGGAGTCTAGGGATTGCCCTTGCTCTGTTTAGAGAAAACAGGCGTGCTCCTGTTGCGCAGAACAAAATTTTGTCTGTGGAAGCTGTCTCGTTACAAATTCCTACTCTTTCAGTTATCTCTAAAAGCATCGTCTCTAAGCTTTCTAAACCAACAAACTAAAAAATAAGCTTGACAGCCAGTTTGGACTGAGAATGTGATGTGATTCTGCTATCTGAGTAACTGAGAATGTGATGTGATTGTGTGACCGTAGGCATTTCACTTGACAGAAGCCTATAAAAAGAGAGTAGCAGCATCTCCGAAGTTAGCGGTACGGTGCTAAGTGAGTTGTGAACAAGGCTTTTTGGGGGGCTTGTAAATTTGCCCTCCAGCAAAAATAAAATACCAGTGCAATTGGGTGCTAACGGGTTTGTCCCCACTTTTTCTTTCCTTTTGAATGTCTTTTCCCTCCTTTTTTTTTTCCCCTTAAACCTCTTTAAACTGTGATCACAGTGCTGATCACGCAGACTGTGGCTGCGCGCTTTGTGGACGGGTGATACTGGGTTTCAGTTCCACGTGTCAGCTGCTCGGCTACTCTGCTGGGATGTCATACCAAGCTGTGTTAACACCTAGAAGCAAGATTCCTCACTTTCTTTTCCTTTTTTTGTACGATATGGACTATTTTTCTCTTCCTGCCTGCTTATTACACTATGCCGGAGTAACTGAGGCGCTTAGGTTAGAATTCTTCTTATGTCAAGTAAGCTGGTACGTGATGGGTTTGTGTTTTCTTTCAACCCTTGATCAATTACTGAGCATCATCACAGGGTGTTCAGAAGCTTAACCTGTTGCCTTTACTTCAGATTGACTTCTGAGTGGCTGTGTTTTGTCCTTCCATGTAACAGATGCGATTTGCGCTGAACTTACAGTTGATCAGATCGCTCAAATTGGCAAAGACCAAATCTTTCATGTGACAAAAGGAATTGCATTTCGTTTTGGCTTCGCTTATGGAAAGGAAGAAAGGAAAAAGAAAATTCTCACACTTGCAGAAGTAAGCGTGGTTGTGTAATCCCAGAGGCGATTGAACATGCCAAGGAATGGGGCTGGCTCTGAGACTTCGTTATGGTGATTATTTTTCAATTTGTGGAACTAAGCACGGTCTCGTTCTCGCTGAGCGATTCTGCTTCACAAAAAGAGTCTCCTCTGCAAAGGAAGGCGTGCCACTGCCCAAGAAATCTCTAGTCAAACAGCCAGAGCTCTGTTTTCATAATATCCTGTCGGTCACTAGAGGTGCTCACCCTTTGGACACCCTCTTACAACAAGAAACGCGTTAATAATTGCAAGCAAGCTCTCATCGTTGTTCGCTTGAGACTTTGGGGTTTTGTTGCCGCTTTTAAAAGCAGAGGATGCAGAAGTCGCACTTTAAAAAAAAAAAAATTTAAAATCCGAGTAACTGGCCATATGTTTTAAAATGCAGCCAAAAATGCCTGCTAGAAGGTGTTCTGTAAGCGTAAGCTCGGGTATGTAGTTAGCCTGCTTCCCCCCCCCCTTTAAGACAGTGAGAGGCTGAGACGTGTGTTGCATTGGTGAAAAGTACGTACGAGTTCTCATCAGCAAAATGGAGAACGAAATAGGATTTCGAATAGATCCTTTTGTTCCGTTATTTCAGAATGGTAGGCAACATTCTGTTGAAGTGAATGTCTGACTCTGGTAATACATGCAGGCTTCTGGAGATGCGTCAACGTTCAGTGAGTGTTGGTGCATAGATTAAAGAAGCCGCACATTTATTTATTCATCAGCCCAAAACGCTTCTTCCTGGAACTGCAAGACTCAGTGGATTTCGTGGACTGCATACAGAACGTTTGTGGGTGATGGGGTAAAGATTTCTGAACATAGGAATACGCAATTGATCTTTTCTTGAGAAATGAGATATATAGTTAGATACAGTTTGGGATGCGGATGGTGAGACCCTGGCACGGGTTGCCCAGAGAAGCTGTGGACGTGCCCCTCCCTGGAAGAGTTCGAGGCCAGGCTGGATGGGGCCTTGAGCTCCCCGGTTTGGGGAAGGCACCGCTGCCCAGGGCAAGGGGGTTGGAACTCAGCCGTCTTCACGGTCCCTTCCACCCCAAACTGTTCTATCATCTGCTATATGGTATGACATGATATGATAAAACCCTGCAGGTTTATTCTCCTACAGTGAATTCTGGAGTAGATTGAACCTATTTTAAGGCTCACATGGATGACAGCAACCAGAATCACTATATTTGAGCTTGGTTTTTTTTTAATTTTATTTTTTAAATGTTTTTTCCACATTTTCCATTATTTATTTCAGCAAAGTTCATGCCTTGCAATAAAAAATAAGAAGGAGCGGAAACAGATTAGGAAGGAAGTACAGAAGAAAATTAAAGGGGAAAACATGTCATCTTGTGCCAACATCACACAATTTAGTAACATTGCATTTTTGGGTGAAACTTCACGGATTTGATAACTTCTCTCATCCTGCCCCAGCGCTTTTTGTGCCTATCTGAGGATTGGGCAAGGGCTGCCAAGAAGCAGATTTGCCCTGTTTGCAGTCCACAAAAACTGCTATTGGAGCTATTTGAGGTAGCCAGAAGCAAGGAATATTTCTCCTACTGCCTGTAGCCTCATTACACAGAGCAGACAACTCGCAGTGAGCCTCTTCCAAGGTGCCTGCTTCCCACAAGCTCCAGTTTCCATCCATTTATCCTAATTACTAGTAGTTTGTACCATATTAGAGACCTAGCTGAGTTGTTTGTCTGATGAAGGCTTCCAGAAGGAGTGTCTCCTGTGCTAAACCATTACAAAAGCGCTCTAGCTAATTGTGCTTATTCCCATACTGACTGGAAAGCATGACAAAAAGAATCACAGAATGGTAGGGGTTGGAAGGTCCCTCTGGGGATCCCTCCCCCCCCCACTAAAGCAGGTGCCCCCAGCGCAGGGGGCACAGGGACGCGTCCAGGCGGGGTTGAATCTCTGCGCAGAAGGAGACCCCACAGCCTCTCTGGGCAGCCTGGGCCAGGGCTCGGGCACCCTCACGCCAAAGAAGTTCTTCCTCACACTCAGGGGAACTGCCCGAGCTCCAGTTTGTGCCCAATGATCGTATTTTCTAAATGCCTATTAATAAATTGCTTATGTAAATGAATCACCTTATGATAAGAGCTTTCCCAACACAGGATTCTTGTAATAGACCCTTAAGAATTTCATCAGTTCCGTTCCCTTTGCAGCTTCATCCTACATACAAGCTTTTCTGACTAAAACACAACTCAGAAAATCCATTCAGCTGAGCATTTGTAAAAGCTACTTGGGGCTCTGCCATGTGTGGCATTTAAATCGTTGCAGGTTTTATTTCTTGTACGATTGTATTCGGTGAGCATTTTATTCAGTAAAAACAACACGCTTTTCGAAGCGTCTGCCCCAAAATTAGAATTGGAATGTTTTAAGCATGTTTCACTGCAAGTAGCTGAATGAATTCTCTAGGAATCTGCGCTGGTTCGCTTTCGAAAGCTGTTGTGCGATTTAAATATTTTGGTGTTCTTGGGGTTTTTTAAAAAAAACTTTGTTGTTTTCAAATAAAGTGATCCTTGGCACTGTGGAAGGACTCTGAGAAAACACTTCGCCTGTGCGCCGCGTTGGGGTGTGATATGAATGAAGATACGGTTCTTGGGGGCAGGAACAACAACAAAACCTATTTGAAGGGCCTCCATTAACTGTAAAAATACGGTTTTTCATGCTTGTCGTTGATTTTTAGAGTGTGTCAGAACAATATTATCATTCGCATACATACTTTGCTAATGTTTTTGTAGTGGGAGAGAGCTACTGTAATGACAGATTAGTGTCACTTACAGTTTAAACAATGCAGGAATGGGTTCCCCATGTTTTTACAACCTTATGTGTATTAGAATACAATGAAGAAGCCAGAATAGATCTGAATTTCTGAGGCAGTTCAGCATTTCAACAGTGGCCACGTGTAATTTGTGACAGGTAGACCCGGGATGCAAAATAAGCAACTACATTTGGAAAGAAAAAGAAGGTAAGAGAGTTTTTGAGATAACTCAGAGTTAATGAGAAATGTTACATGAGAATTAAAATGTTCTGTGGGGTTGCTTGTGTGCCTGGGCTTAGCTGCGCTGTATTCCCAAGTGAAGCAACACTTACGTAGTTTTAACTGCTGACCGGACATACCGATTCTGAGAAGCAGAAAACGAAATCATTAAAATGCCTGATGCTCTTTCCAGGTTATCGATAGAATTGCGTAACGATCAAAAGTTTTACTCTTGGCTTTCCAAGTTGCGTGTGTGTTTTCGCATCCTTAAGGTTGCGAGTGTATACGAACATCCCTCCTTCAGGGTGTTTAAGGATTGTTAGCGTTCACGTTGTGTGTTTTGATAGTACCTGTAGGTTGCTATAATATTTAATGTACATTGTAAAAAGATTAGGCAAGGCTGTGACCCATGTCATCACAATCGGCTGCTGTCATAACATCGCAGTGGATTGGTGTATGGAACTGAAGAAATACAATGTCATAGAAGGTTCCATTATTTAATAGTCCTTTAAAAATGTACGTATTTTAAAAGAACCGAATGTTATTTAAAAGTCAGAAATATGTGACGAGAGACCTAAGTGAACAAGATAGATCGCCTCTTGGCACTCTAATAAATAAACCAGTAGGGCCACTAGAGCCACATGAGTCATGCAGCCGCAATGACTTTACTTGAAACTTAGGAAAGCAGGGATTTGTTTTCTGAGGACCACAGATTCAGTCTCTCACAGACCTCCCCAGTTAAAAAGTCGAGTGCCAAAGGGGAAAAAAAAATCCCACGCAATATTCTAAACAATATTCGTCTCTGATCCAAGGTACTGCTGTAGGTAAGTTTACATCAAGGATGATCATCACAAGCAGTAATGCAGACCGCATATTGTGAGGGTTCAATCATTTAGAAATAATAGCATTACTTGTAAGAGGCGTTTGCCACTGAAAAAGTGTAAGAGACGATTGTTGTGACTTTAGCAGTCTTATTTTAAAATATGCATGGATGCATATTCTGCATCATGCAATATCCTGATTCTTGGGGGGTTCATAAGCAAACTTTGTGGTCACAAAGGATACTGGAAAGCTCTGAGAAAGGCGGTGTAAAGTGAGAAAGCTAATGTAAGTGAGATTACCAACAGGAAAATGTGAACTTGCATGAGAACACAGACATTAACTTATTGGTCTATTCACATTAGAACTGGAGAGATGATATGTATGGCTGTGCACGGGGCATTGCGTGGCATGCCGGCAGTAACGTGCAAATGAATATGCCGAAGGCTTTTCCTACAGAGGCTCGTGCTTCAAAAGGTACCTCTGCAGTCAGGAGGGGAGTTTGTGGAGGTTCCACGGGGACGTGCTTCTTCCGCTGCAATTTCTGGATGAGAATACAGATGATAGGAGCTGACAGAGTTGGTGGAAATGTCGAGTCGATCTCCATCAGGATTTCGAGCACAACACAAGTAAGTGCAGGCAGATGTCACCGGCATTCCAGACACTGGCCCTCTCTCAGCTGTTACAAAGCACAGAACATTTAAAACTCAGCTGAGAGTAAACCCATGGGAAAAGTTACCTTCAGATACATTCCGCCAGGAGTTGGATTAAATAGGCACACATTCTGACTCCCATAATTTAATTACAAAGCAAGAAGACAGAGAGAAAGAGAGTTTAATGGTACGTTCGAAAAATGCATTACCCCTGTGTTTTATAAGTGCAAGTTTTTGAAGCTTGGAGTAGTTACTTGTGCATAGAGCATTCTAGCTTCTGTTTGTTTGAATACTACTTTTTTTTCTCATAACTGCTTAGATTTTATGAATTTATTTTTTTTTCACAATTTTAGTTTTCCTAGAGACCATTCTGGAAAAGTGTGAAGTATGCAGGCTGTGTGTATTTCAGTATTCCGATGTATCTTCCCGGAAACAACGGCAAGACACCTTTCTTCCTTAAAGCCTAAAATCCAGTCATCTTCCTAGGAATCACAGATTGCATGTTGATGTTTCAAAGGGTAAGCAAGCCTACCAAGGAAAGTTGGAAAAAATATTGTGGTTGGCCCCGAGAAGCGTGCTGTCTTCCAGGAATGATGAATTAGTTTGTAATCTACAGCTCCGTGTCTCCTTATGCTTGTGCTTTTTTTTTTTTTTTCCCCCCACATCTTATGCAACAGCATCACACGACTCGAGCATTGACTGAAAATGATCCAGTGTCACACGCTTGGGACGTAGCGCTTCTGGCTGCTTTCCAGGAGAGCACTGTTTTAAGCACCGGCTAATGGGGAGTTTGGACCCAGTTAGGTGCAAGCATACGGAGAAGTGAGTTCTGTGCCTACCGCGGGGACAATTCAAGGTTTTTTGAAGTTTTGCAAACTCCTCGAAGAGCCCTGCTCCCCTTTTTCTGACGCGAGATGCCAAAAGCAGTAACTTCCAGTGCTGAAACTACCCGTGCAGGTTGAGTGCGACTGCGTTTCCAGTTGGGAGACTGGGACAGCACTGTAAGAACTGGCAGATGGTGCCACTGCAAAACCACAACTTGATGCAGCCACCTCTGAAACTATTTGTATAGTACNGACTCCTTGAAGAGCCCTGCTCCCCTTTTTCTGACGCAAGATGCCAAAAGCAGTAACTTCCCATGCTGAAACTACCCGTGCAGGTTGAGTGCGGCTGCGTTTCCAGTTGGGAGACTGGGACAGCACTGTAAGAACTGGCAGATGGTGCCACTGCAAAACCACAACTTGATGCAGCCACCTCTGAAACTATTTGTATAGTACGTTCTGAATTCCGCACAAAATGCGAACACCTCTTGCTGCCTCCCTCCCACCACCTTTCTGTAGTCCAGGTAGTTTCTCTAACTCACTTTTTAGGGCAATGTTGCTACCACCTATAGTCTTACCTTTTTTAATCCAGCCGGCTATTGACTGTTAGTGTTATTCTGGTTTTACAGTTTATGTCCTAACAATAAATAGTAAATATATGCTAGCGAAACATTGCCACATTTATAAAGCAGGAAAAGAGTGCTGTACTTCTATAAAANCTCACTTTTTAGGGCAATGTTGCTACCACCTATAGTCTTACCTTTTTTAATCCAGCCGGCTATTGACTGTTAGTGTTATTCTGGTTTTACAGTTTATGTCCTAACAATAAATAGTAAATATATGCTAGCGAAACATTGCCACATTTATAAAGCAGGAAAAGAGTGCTGTACTTCTATAAAAATAATTTCTGACCAAAATTGTCATGTGCTGCTCTGGGATTGTCTTCTACGTATTGGCTTTTCCAAGCTGATTTGGTAGGGCAAGTGTGTGTCTACCTTCCAGTTGCACTCCTGTATTGGATGTTGCCCAGTTTCTTTGTCGTCGTCGGTATGGTGGGATAAAGTTAGAAAAATGCTTCCGCCTCTTCTTATATATCTTAGTGCCATTGGATGGCAGGCCATTCCTTTATCTTCGTATGTATCTGCATATTGAGATGTAGACATAAATATGATTATATATGTATAAACTCTATCTTTTTCTATTGCTCCACCGCTGTGATCCTTATTCCTTTAATCTGAAAGAAAATCAGAAGTTCAGGATAAGGGCATTAAAGGCCGCCGGCAGTGGAGCCAAATTCCAGGAGGCCGCAGTGTCAAGGAGATTCACGCTGGGCTTCTGGCACCCCAGCTGTCGCTGTGCTCCTCAAGGGCAGCTGGGGGATGTCACCGCTGGACCTGCCCGTTCAGGTGACGCTCTGATGCTCAGCGTGTCGGCTTCCAGCAGCAGGCAAGCCCGTTCGCCTGTGCCTTTACAGTCGCCGGTACAGCAACAGTCTCCTGCTTCCAGTCCCGTTATTCAGAGATGTGCACATACGCGGTGGGACAACCAGGTCTGTTGCAGCCACCAACTCCATGCTGTTTTGCAAAGCCATCGGTCCCCTGCTGTACCCTGAGCAAGTCAGGCAGATGGAGAAGGTCACCTCCTGCAAGATGGCCCAAGGGTTAGGTCAGGGTTGCTATAGAGGTTCATCAGACCCAAATATGCAGGAGGAGTTTTGTGGCCCAGCAGGCCCATCTTGCACGAGCTCCCCCGAGATGGTGGCCGCTGTAGGTGAAGCTGTTGGAGGCTGCGAGGAGCCGTTCCTCTCTGAGTAGGAATGGGAGGACAAGGCAGCCCAGGAATCCCAGCCCCAGCTGGCCTCGTTGGCTCTGAAATACCTTACGTGCTAGGATGGCTTGTGCACACTGATGGGGTGTCTGTACCCCGCTCCGAGCTTAAATGAGCTTTTGGTGTCTCAGCTCTGAATTCCTCCTTACTCTTCCAGCTCCCCTCTTCCTCATCCCAGCAGTCCCTGTGCAGGCAGCAGAATTGTGCTTGCATAGTTACGGCCACATCCATTAGTCTGGCCGCTTGACTAGTTTATACAGGGCTTTCCTCTCTGCTCTTGAAGAGAAACCCTATATTGAACCTCACTTGATAGGCCTTAATTGGTTTTTTTCTTTTCTCCACAAGCTTTAATTGCTTCCTGTGGAGCGTCTGTCTCTACCGAGAGAGAAACCAGGCTTCCAAGCACCACTGCTATAGGACCTGTTTGAAGCGTAAGTATTTAAACCTCATGAAAGGCAGACTAGATAGTTCTTAAGAATCAGTCCCAGCTTCCCTTTAAAGTCCGTCTGGAACTACTTTCTTTGTGTGGCTGCCATCATGGTCCTCAGCAGTTCGCTTGGTGAGGAGATGCTAGTTGAGGCCGAGCCAGATGTACTCTTGATTTCCGCAGTGCTCTCTCAGGGCTGCTCTGTGGCTATGGCAGATTAAATGCACATGGAAAAGTGAATTGCAGCCCCACAGGCTTGGCTGCCTCGATTATCCGGACTCTGCCACCCACGCGATTCTCCGTGACCAATATTCCTGTCAATATCCAAAAAAAGGCCCAAAGGCAGCGCACCCTCCGAGTTTGTGCATTAACACAAGATAAGACCGCACATCCAAGCCGACTGTAAAGCTTCCAGCTTCATCTGCACCACTGATCGATGGATTAACTCCCAAATGCGCCACTGCCTCCGACTGTCGTATTTATATCCATCCGTATTTATATCCGTATATATATTTTTATATATATATATATATATCTCCGTATATATATTTATATCCGTATTTATGTCCATCTCGAGTCCCGGGAACTCCAGGGCACAGGCAGGGTCCTGTGTGAGGGGTTTCCTTGATGGTTGGAGGAAACATGTCGAGCAGCAATGAAAAGGCAGGCTCTTAGAAGATTCTTGTGGTCGAAGTCCTCCCTCAGACTTCTTCCCTCTTCAACGGCATTAGACAGAAGTAGCTTTTCCTCTGAGTCTTTGCCAGTGTGGCCAAGGGCTTTCCTGACTTCTGCTGCGAGTGAAATACTCTTCAGTCAGAGACGCTTTGTGGAGAAAAGGGCGGCGCGTGCCGCAGGCCAGCCCGCGGGAGCTGTAGGAAGCAGCCTGCCCGTGCGCGGACTGCGGAGCTGGGCCAGGCCAGGTTGCGTCAGCTTTATCAGTTTTGTTTGGAAGCTGCGGCTGGAGCTGGTGTCTGGACGGTCTGGCTGGGCAAACAAGCATAAGTGCGAAGGTTGGTGGAAGAGAAGGTTTGGGTTGGGGACAAAAATCACACAAGTTCACATTAGCAGACTGTTACCGTAATTGAAAGGGGGAGGCACAGAGGAGACTTGCAGCTGAGGACAGTGCCGGGAAGGGCAAGAGAGAAAGCTGCGTGTTGTTCAGTCGCTCTTTCTGTCTTGTGTCAGCATTTTTAGCAGCTGCTGGAGAACAAATGAACCGTGTTTCGTGTCAGTGTGTGTGTACACAGCACGTTTATGTTAGACCTTCCGTGGCGCTTAGGGCATCCTCTTTGGCTTCCCCAGTATTTGCTGCCTGCCTTCCTATCCAACGATCGATGTGCGTGGAGCCCGTGATGGTGCATGGAGAAAGCAGTCCTTCTCAGGTCTGTGTGTTTCGAAATCATGGAACTTGGTAACTGCTAACAACAAGGAATTCCTCGGTCGGAGGGACATATATTTATGTCGGTGCTTGGGAGTATATTTTTATGTGATCCTTTCAGAGATTATTCTGCATTTAATTGGTACTGTTTCATCACAGCCTTTATTGACAGAGTATAACTATTCAAGCTGATTCTCCTGGTGATTGTCCCATAGGTGCCTGTAGATACTCGCCGTGTAACATAGGCACTTATCTCCCCCAGGGCTAGCAGACGTTGTTCCTCCCCTATAATAATTAGCATAACATATTTCTAATCCTCTCTCTCNCCCATAGGTACCTGTAGATACTCGCCGTGTAACATAGGCACTTATCTCCCCCAGGGCTAGCAGACGTTGTTCCTCCCCTATAATAATTAGCATAACATATTTCTAATCCTCTCTCTCTAAGGAATCTAGTTAATTCTTGTTTTACCCCTCTGGAATAAGGAAAAATGTTTAAGTATAAAGTTCATAATAATATAATAATTATCTACATTTATATGACGTCAACCCGCATTTTGGAAAAGAAACCTTTTGCCTTTTTAAGATTATGGCAAGAGTGGCTTATCAACAAACACATGAAATTCCAGCTCTTGGCTTTAATCATGCAAATATTTATAGATGCGTGTAAGTACAAATGCGCATATATATATATACACACACACACACAGACACCATCAAAGAAATAAACCCCAAAGGTCTTCTGGAAGAGCCCACAATAGCACAGTAAGTAACCAGACAAATTAGGTATAAGACATCACCGCCAGATTGATGTTGCAGTGAATCTTGTGAAATACTATTGTCCACCCAGACTTTTACTGTAGTCTACAAGCTTACATACCCTAATCACTCTCAATTGATGTGATATGTAGTTTATACGAACTTCGGGGATTGGAAAAGACGAGGAGAAAATGGGAGTGTTTTTATTTACTGTAGCATTTTCGGTGAAGAAAAGGGGAGTTTCAAAGAAAGCGATCAAGAATGTTGCTAAACTAAGAACACGTTGGCTTGCTGCAGTTTGAGACGTCTCATGGTACCAGCTATGTGTGACATATGCTGTTATTCTAAAATGGTTAAGGCCGTCTTATGTAGAAATGAAAAAATGCTGCAACATGTCAGAGAGTTAAAGTGAAAGGGTGGTTTTGCCAAAATAAACACCACGTTTTGAAGAGGATTTGTTAGAAGAAAAATCAGTGCGTTTCACAACTTAAGCCAAGATAGCTATGATTATATGTAAGATCTGTTATCTCTTCTTTATGTCTCTGTTTTCAGATACATACATCCTAGTGGTCAGTTTTTATTAAACAAATTGTTAGCATCGTAAAGAGTTGCTTAATCTTCTCTCGGATCATTCTGTGGGTTGGGTGTTCCAGCTACCTTACATTGTAGTAGAGCAGTGGGGTGCGACAGAGCTGTGATTACACTCCTCAGGAGTCCAGTCTTATTCCTCCCCGACATCTGCTGATTCTCCCTAGTTCAAGATCGTCTTCCCCGTGGAATACTTCTACCCAGCACGGCTTTCAATGACTGACTTAAATTTGCCAGAACCAGCTTCTAAAGGTACCATTTTGTAAGCGCTCAACTTCCTTAACTAATGTTTCTCATATAATGTAACAAACTTCTGGGTGGAAAAAGGAGGAAGGGGTGTCTCTGGGAAACGGGATGGAAACTGGGAAGTGACATTATTAATACGTTATTCTTTCTTCGAACGTATGCGGAACAACATCATCAAGAGCCACCACAGAAAGTGGTAAAAATTGTTCGGAAATATGGTTTAGTTCCTCGCGCCTGCCTCAGGAGCCACAAGGGTCACGCTGGCCCCTCACTCATGCGGTAAACTTTCCTGTCTTCCAGAAGACCTGTAGAAAAGAGGAGAGGAGAAAAAAATGAGAGATGCTGCATCGCACACCGTGTAATGCTTAAAGCACTGACCTTATAAAATATGCTTGAGTATCCATGCGTGTTTAAGCAAATACTGAGTGAACGCCAAAACCTTGCCCTATGTATTTGTAGGAGAGAGACCTATACCAATCTCTTTAGGATACACAGAGCTGTGTAACTCAAAATTGAGCTGTGTTGATTTAACTTTTTATACTAAATATTTAAAATAACAAATGGCTGAAGAAGCCTTCTTAGCCTTCACATTTCTCTGTGCTGATAAGATTATTTTTTTTTAATCTAAGAGCATTAACGTAATTTTTATTTTATCGTTTTTTGTGCTTAGCAATACTTTTGATCTATCCACAAGGCTGAGAGCTTTGCTCCTAACAAGAAAGTAAAGGATAATGTTTAGTAAGAGACGTTCTGATATTACGACATTTCTAATATATAAAGTTTTGAATCAGTCTATGGCTGCCCGTTCCGTACTAAATAAAACTGTCACTAGCTGAGAGTCTAGGCCATAATGACTCAGTAAGATTTTATCTGAGATCATCAACAAAATTTCACAGGGATGGCTGCAGGCTTTTGAGGAAATGTGCCGCGCTTCTGAGGGTGGATACTCCATAATCGTTGATGCGGCCTTTAGCCAATTTTCCGGCCTTCAGCTTATTATCAAAATGAACAGATTATAAAGAAAGTTTTTATGGGCTTAACAAATGCCACGGTAGCATACATTAAAGTGGAAATAGAAAGTTCGCTTTATTTCGAAAGGAAAAATAAGTAAAAGTATTTCTTAATAAATTATATGATTATTTTTCACAAATATTGTGTTTCTTAAGCCAAGAAATACCACACTTCAAACAATGTAATGAAATTACGTAGATGAATACGCAGCCAACGCTTTCACGGAAAAAGAAAAGAAAGCCCAAACCATTAAAAGCAGTAGAAGAGTTTCTTGGTGCTTTTTCTGTTGTGCTGAATTACTGTGTTCTCTCAATTGACGTTTTAGCTATCTCTAGCTCTCCTTTGAGCAAACTTTAACTAAAGTTACTTTCATAAATACTACCAGGCTGCAATGGTTTTTTAGGTCAAATATTAGTGAGCTTTTTTTACTTCTCATGATATCTCATCTATGAGTAAAGCTTTTAGCACGGTCACTAGTAAGCTGACCTTCTTTCACATGACGTGACCACAAGCTGAACCCTGCAACGGCGATTTTACTCCTTTTGTTTTGTCCCTGATCTGAAGTGATATCAAGTTTCCGTTGTTTCTGGAAAAGCTCAAATCCAAGCTAAACTCCAACGTGCTCTGTGGTTTTGATCTCAGTCTGAACATGCAGTTTGCAAAACGCAGGCTGCTCTGCTAGGAAAACCTTGACAACCATCTGCTTCATTTTACTTACCAAAATCTTAGATTAATTTTAGTCACTGACCTAGCTTCGCTGCTGTTGGCACAGCAGAGGAGTTGAATCAGACCTGCCCCGGTTTTGTCCTCTTTAGCAGCTTGGCAGAGAGAGGAGCTCATATGGAATGGGTAATCGTTTACTCCATGGCCATACCGTAACAGCAGTGGTTCGTTATCATTTGAGGTGTCCTACTCTACCTATGCATACAGCGAGAGGCTAAAGAGGGCTGAGATAGATACCTACGTCTGAGCAAGCAGCCCACAGAAACCCTTCCAAGCCACAGAGGTGCCGCAGCGTCTATGCCTTCAGATGTCTGCAAGTCAGAAATAACCTTGCCTGAGACAAGCGAGGAGGGTTGCGTCTCACCTCCACGTGGCGCTCCCAGGCTGAGACAGGGTAGAAGACCTCCCAGGACCCGACCACAGCACGTACATAAACCCTGGGCAGCTTTGTGTTAGTCCAGAGCGCTGCAGCAGTGGTCAGAACCACAGGGGAATTTTGGGGCAGGGAAGGGGGATGAGTAAAGATGTTAGCTTCAGTGACTCCCAACCTTTGCACGCCAGTATCGAGTGTGTCACCCGGGAAGTGGCTTCGACGTCCCGTGGTTCAGTGTGACTGCTGTGAGTGCCTCGTGGGATCTTGGGAAGCGGCGATGCTGTGTGTCATTGAGGTTTGCTAATGCTGCGGCGTTTTTTTTGTTTGCTTGCTTGGCTTGGAGTTTGGGTTTCTTTGTTTGTTTGTTTTAACGGATGAGGAAGAAGTGCTTCCCATAGGATTAGGAGCGAAGCGGTCTGGAGGGAGGACGGTCGGGCAGGAATGTTTCCTTTACAGGGAGGGAGGAGAGAAATGGTGAAAAGACGAGAGTTAGAGAAGATAGTTAGGAGAGAGCTCTGGAAAAACCAGCGCTGCCACTCAACTATACCTCTCCCTAGAACTGTAAACAAGATAATTTAAACCACCTTGCTATTAAACAAGAGACTTTACATCCTTTTAAAATTTTTTTAAAAGAAAAAAGAAGTAATAATAAAATATTTTATTATTTTATGCAGTTTTTAAATGCTTGTGCTTCCTGTCATTATCTTAGCACAGACTGAACAGGGATTAGCAAGAAATATCTCCTATAAAAAGAGTCTGGTATATTTTTGTGGTTCTTCCAAGACACTGAAATACATATATGCCACTGTGCCCTACCGCCTTAGACTGTGGGTCTAAAATCCATGTAACATGTGAGCTGAGCGCAGCTTAGTTTTGCACTGAACCTCTGTTGCAGGCTCAGTAACAGGCTATCGAGTTGTGAATGACAGCAAGGAAAGAAGTGGAAGGAGTAGTTACCAGACTGCTGGCAGTATTGCTTGCTAAAGCCTAAACAGACCGAGGGTCTTCATTTCGGTTGCTTCTGTTTATTACTTTGGATGTATCGCCCATTTATTTCCATCGCCGTACTTCTCTTCACTAAAGCATATCACACAGCTATGATTTTAAGCAATTACATGGGCCACGTATTTATAGAAACCCAATCCCAGCAGGAGCCTGCAATGTTTCATAACAGCCTTTCTAAATGATTGCCTGGTGAAATGCTGACCACAGTCAGCAGTCGATTTAATTTCTATTACATGCAGATGGCTCTCTTTGCGTGGTTTACTTTGCTGCAACAGCATTCTGTGTCAAGGTGACACTGTACCAAATTACAGCAAGAATTAGCAAAAACCTTAGCGATGTGCTTATTAGACTGTTTTATTTGGGAGTTAGTTGATTTTGGTTTTATGGATGTCCTTGGGGAAAATCCAGCGTGTTTTTTTCTCGGAATGTTTTGGATCTAGAATTAATATTGCCAGAGATGATTAAATTATCTGGGCTCGTCTGCTGTTTCCATCTGTTAATAGAAAGTGCAACTACATGCTTTTCTCCTTGATGATTGACATCATGTGGTTTACTTTGAAAATTTTCTATTCGCAAGAGCCCTTGCGTTACAAACCTGTGACACTTGAAAACTGGACGTCGCCAAAACTGCATTAAAAGTTACCCCGCGTAGGTGCAAACTCGCTTAGGAAGAAGCCTCACGTGCAGATTGATTTCGCAACGTTTTAAAAGCGGCTTTCTCGGGACCTAGGGGGAGTTCAGTATCCAAAGTCGACAGAAATTCACCGGAAGGTGCCAGCTGATGCAACTCACTGTAAGCTTAGACAGCAGCAGTGCAGAGACAGAGGTGCCATTCAGAGGTCTGCTGAGAAGGACCTGAGTACTCCTGCGTCCTTTGAGCCACTTGAACCCTCCTAATTCTTGCCCGATCCCTGGATTTAATTTGGCCGACTCAAAGACCCGTTTGTGCTCAGTCTTTTCCTTCAGTGCTCTGCGCTGGGGATTTAACCACTATCGTCTTCTCCAGTGCTGCCTGCAAGTGCACACCCCGTGCCAGGCCTTCCGATGAAATGCTTGCAATTAAGCTTTTTGGCCGTCTCGCTCCATGCCTGAGCAGAGGGAATTGTCCTTTGATTTGTACGAAAGCTTTGAGGGTCGCCTTACGGGGTTCAGGATCTGTAGGCTCCCCTAAAACTGCTGGAGGTGAGGTAAACTCTCCTGTATCTGATGCACGCTTTCTCACTGGAAAAAACAGATTAGTTCTCATGTAAAGAATACACCGAAGAGTAAGATAAAACTGGACACTTAGGGTTTTGATTTTGAGTGAAAACTCCAGAAAATGTAGGCATCTGCAGTAAGAAGTCTTCTGAGATACGTTTGTGGACCAGCCTTGCTGGGTGTCGTGGTGCAAAGGGTTGAGTTTTTCTGATTGTACCAGAAGAGAGATTATTTATGTATTTATTCATTTGCTTTTAAGCCATGCTGAGGAAAGGGTCTTTATCCACCTACTGTGGAAAACGGTTGAATTTCCCTCTGTCATGAGGCAGAGATGGAATATTATACCAGAAATCAAATTACTGAAATGTAATTGCCACTCGCCTATACCTCTCACTAGAACTGTAAACAAGGTAATTTAAACCGCCACGCTATTTAACAGGAGATTTCGAAATCTTGTTTAACGCAACAGCTCACGAAGTTAAAAAAAAAAAGACAGAAAAATATAAAAAGTGTAATAACAAAATACTTGTGTTATGTTGAGAGAGACCCGGGTTTTCTTGCCTTGGAGATCTGTAGAAGAAAAACATACCATGATAAGTCCAGATTTCTTTTCTCAGTCGATCATTATTCAGAGGCTTCCAGCAGTTCTGTCTTCGGTATATATCGTGAATCTCGCAGTGTAAACTGTTGTCTTAATGAACTTGTCGTACCATTTTATATCACTATATCAATCACATGCGTGATGTAGCCATTAAATAATAATTTTGCTGAGGTACTAAGATTCAAAAGTTCTCTCATCATTTTCCTTATCATCTTGTGTCCTATATAGCTTGAATCACTGTGCATCACCTGAAGAGTCCAGCTCTTCTCTTAATTTTTCTCTGAACCTCCTCTGAATCTATTATGAATATCGTTTTTGCTCCCCAGCCTCTTAGCCTTCCTCCCAAACATGAGTGGTTAAATGTAACCCTGGTCTCACGCCCTTCTAGGCTCAGTCTGTACTCCAAGCCTGACGAAGTTCAGAGGTGAAGCTTTCTTCATTATTTCTGAGGACATACCCACCTAAAAGCCATTGCAAGAGTAAAGGTCCGTATGAGGCAGGGGCTGAGGCTGTGCAGCTGGCGGTTCTTTTTAAAGGAGAGTAAGAATCAGGTTGTGTGTGGGCTTTGACTCTTCCCTTTCCATCTAGCAGCCACCTTGCTGTCCCGGTCCACCCTCAAGAACCATTATGTTTAAAAGCTCTCTGCTGCAGGACCATGCTTTGTTTTACAGTCTGAGAAACAAAAGTAATGTGACTTGGTCTCCTGTTAATTCACTTCGCAGCTCTTGCAACTGCAATGCTGTGTATGAGTAGCTCTGTGATGGCCAGAGTACACATACTGGGAGAAACGTGAACGGAAAACATATGCAATGATGAGCAATACCTGGAAAGTAAAAAAAAAAAAAAAAAAATTATGGAAAAGTAGGTAAGTAAATATAATGATTGCAGTCTTAAGTTGAAAGAAGGTGCAACTGTAAGTACTGTAAATAAATATAGTGATTAAATAACATCACAAACAAGAGATAGTAAATATAGTTATTCCAAGGACCTTTACATTTCCTTGCTTGTAGAACACTGTTCTGTACTTGTTACGCTATATCTATTTTACAGGGTAATATGACTAAAACAGCAACTCTGCATAATTGTGTGTTCAAATATGTCAGTAAAAATATGCAAGAATGAAATCCTCGAGGACTATCTAAATTAAATTCTGTAGTCTCTTACAACATTTCTGTTGAACCTTATTATTTTTTTTAATACAACTGCAGAATCTTCCCACAGGGGGTCAATTCTAGAAAAACTCCACAGCATTGTATAGGTTATTGTAGATGTCAACAGCTAATAATAGCTATCCTGTATAATCTTTCATCATCATCCAGAGCTCCCTGTCGACAGTTAATCCTTGGAAAAGTTTTGTACAACTATAAAGAAGATCAGCAGTTTCTGGGTCACGGTTTCTCCTTTCTGGTTCTCATGGTTCAATTTAAATAATGCCTTTTCCAGTTTTCTCTTGGTTCTTAAAAAATTATGTTCATGAAAATCATCAAGCTAATTCCTTATGAAAGCAGTTATCTTCTTCCAGAAGTGGGACTTGCTTACTTTAACAAATGAATCTGGCCCGTTTTTCTTTTTTAGTAACTGTACTTCTAGAGACTGGCTCCTAAGTATGTTGATATTGGGGGGGGGTTGTGTGTTGTGCAAGAATTAAGTGATGTTGATTAGGGGAGGGAAAGAAGAAGAGGGAAGTTATGAAATACCGTCGCAGATTTTTGAACGCCATGTGAAAAGAGAGTGCTGAAAATCTAATAAAAAACAGGAACTGGGATCCAGGACAAAATTTTGTTGGAGGCTACTGCAGGACCAGAACAAAACCCTGATAAAATAATTAGAGGTTGGCCAGCCGGTGCAAGTCAGATGGAAGGTGTGGAAAGCAGCTTATCTGCTCACATCCAGGAGATGAAAGAGAATCCAAAACAGTTCAGTCGAAGAAACTTGAGGACACAACAAAAAGCGTATCGTGTTGTCATGTTTGTCGCAGCGTATACAAACCAGAACCATGGTGAGCCCCTTGTAGGAAGCACGCCCTGGTTTGAAGGTGCCAGAAGGGTGTTCAGAATATTGGCACATAGGGTGACAAGAGCGCTATTAGTTTAGGAAGGGTGGCAGGATACCAAGTCAGCCAAGATTTTGAGATTTGTCTGCAGCCTTGTTCAAAGCAAACATACAAAAAAAAAAAAATCAGGTTTGCATAATAACTGGAACAAGGTAACTTATGAAACGGAGAAAGCGCTAAAGAAAGCAGATGAAAATAAAAGGATCTGAACGTAACCTTTGCCAGCCCTCTTTGTCTTTGAAAGAGGATGTGTTCCCTTTTCCTGCTCTCAGTCAAGAAACTTTCTATTGCTTTCCACTTTGCATCAAATTTTCCATAGTGCCCTAGGGGAAAAAGCTTTTTATTCCCACTGAGGCCTTGCCACGGATCAGCGTCCTGCGCTCGCCATCTGGCTCCTGACTTGGCCCAGCTGTGGGCTCCCTCTCAGTCCGGCCTGTGCTCAGATGCTTCCTCGTGGCTGTAAGGGTTTCCCGTGGTCGGCGGCAAGCAGCGAGGAGGCTGCACCCGCTTCCACACCTCTGGAGGCACCCTGATCGCTGGAACGGGAGTATCTGCAGGGATCAATGGACACAAGAGCTCCAGAGCGTGGTGGAATAGTCGTTCCAGAAGAAAATGGGAAGTTTCTGAATTTCGAACTGAAGAGAGGCTTGCAACCCAAGGTGGTGTCACTAACGCAGGGAAAAATGAAAAGCAAGAGGATGACAACAATCAGAAAAGAATGAGATACAGCAGGGGTTTGCAGCACTGGAACAGAAGGACTATAGGGGCTTTAAGCAGGACCCGGTGAGCAACGGGCACCTGGCAAATAATTTCAAAAGATTGCTTTTTAGCAATAATAGTGAAAATATCAAGTTGAATACAAACGCATGAGATATCTGCTGCCGGAAGAAACGCCGTTCCGGGTGTATGGCAAAAATGCACTGGTGTGAAGAGCGAGAAACTATGTATTTCAACATTCTATAAAAAATATAAACCTGTCTAGACTCCAAAAGACTATGATCTGCAGTTTCCATGACTCCTGTGAAGGATAAGACCCAGTAAAACAGATTGCATTTATTAAAGTAGTATGATCATTACAGCACAATATTAGTCCATAGGAACCCTAGATCAATTTTTTGCCATCAGTGGTGTTCATTTGGAGAAAAACTTGTTTAAATTGACATTTAAGGGTCCTTTAAGGATTGAGATACATAATAGATGGTTTACACTGGCCCTAAATTAACAGCAGACATCAAGGAAATTGTTAAGGCTTTTGCTTGTGCCAAAGATTATTAAAAAATCTCAACGGAGACCATGTCAGTAAAACAGAAGAATCAGCTCCTTGGAATAAGTACAGATAAGCTTAGGCTAGCGGGGGGGAAAGAAAAAAAAAAACCCTTCAAAAAAAGAGGCATTGTTGGCTGAATCTCAGACAGTAAGTGTACATTTGTGAGATCTCATTTAATCAAATCCACTTTTGCTAGAAAGGATGTGTTTTAAATGAGTGTGTGGCAGATGGCAATAGTTTAGTGAACACCTCAACAGTTTTCTGTGTAGGATGGGGTAAATTCTAAGTATTTTTATCTTCAACCTAGCAGCTTGGTAGGAAAAAGGTGTTGAAATAATTGAAATAATTACAAAACCCAAAAAAGATGGCAGAGCAACGTGGGCATTTTGGTTAGTACTGAGTCACGGTGCCAGCACTATTAAAAAAATTCTGTACGATCCCCAGGGAGCCCAGCAGCAAGAGACAGATCAGGCAACACAGCAGACTGAGGTCCAGGAGCTTTTTCTATTTGATGAAAGTTGTAGACTGCGTTAGCCCGGTGGGAAGCGGTTGTGTTTTGTCCCAACGGGCTAGCCTGCCACCCGGAGCGGCCCCCTGAAGTGGTGATGCATCCGGAGGGCTGATGGGGTGCTGGGACCACAGCACATCGCTCTCCAGAAGCTCCTTGCCTTCTGTGTCCTGGTTTGGGCCAGGACAGAAACGATTTTCTTTTAGTAACTTTGCTTTTTAGTTAAGTCTCTTCTGAGAAGCCATAAGTCTCTTTCCCTTTTCTCTTTCCCCCCCACTTTGGGGAGGGAGGGGGTTAACAAAGAGCGTCTGTCGTTCGCTTAACAGCCAGCCCAGCTTTAAACCGTGACATCTGTCAACAGTGATGTTTGGAGATCTTGGGGGAAATGCATCGGGTAATGCTTTGTGCTGAAGAGTATTCGTAACTAATGGAGTATTCGTAACTAATAGTCTGTGTATGAGTATTTAGGTTGTTTGCTGTGGTAATTATGGTATACTGGAAACCCAGATATTTATGGTGATGTTTGGCAAGGACCAGAACACGTGGGCTGTGGGCCTTTGAAAGGCACTGGAAAGAACCAAGTGGAAGTATCTCCTGTTTTTCAGTACCTTCTGTGAGGTGGTGCGGGGTGACTGCACGTGTGACAGAGTGCTGCAGGCGTCCCTGTGCAGGTGGCTGCCAGTGGAACCAGAGAGCTTAGAGGTCATGAAAGGGGAAGGGAGTGGAAGAGCAATGAGGACAGAAAGCACTCAAGGTTCTGGCAAACTTCTGGAAGACTTCCTCCAGAAAAAAAAAAACAAAACAAAACAAAACCCAAACGACAAACACAGTCAGTATATGAATGCGGATAACATTTTTTGAATGCACATTCTTTTAAGGTCAAGTTTTTGTTATGTACAAAGTGTGCTGCTCCTGCATCTAACCTCCTTCCCTTCCTTCATGTCTTTCGGTGCTTTCTTGTCCCTTGCCTGGGTTACCCTTGTCCCGAGGGTCGTGTTTGCACCTCCCTTTCTTCTTCCCTCCCAAACGATCTCCACTTCTCCAGCCACTGTTCATTTCCTCAAAGCCTTCAGCTTTGCACCGTGGTAGTGACTTCTAGCTCAATGATGACTTTTTGATGCTACTAACCTCACTTAAATAGGGCTGAGGAGAAGGATATAGCATTCAGGCCATTTCTTCTTTCTGGGAAGAAAAATTGTATTTTCACCCACAACGATGTGTAAAGTTCATGGACACGGTGCAAAATCAAAGGGCTTAATGATTTCTCTGGCTGAATAACTCTTGGAACACTTTTTTTTTTTGGATGTGACCAATTGATGCATTGCACATCACTCTGTCCAAATGGAAAACAATGTAGTCACAGGCCAGATTTGCAGCTGATTTAATTTGGCATGGTTTCATTTTATTCAACTGAATTTTGAACAGGGTCTAGCTATGTGTCTAGAACTTAGTATCTCTGCATCCTGTTTCCTGCTATCAAAACCTTCATCTGTAAAAATATAGATATATATAATTGTATATTAATAGACCTAATAAGATTAAGATGAAAGAGACCATGTTAATTTTTAATTCTATAATTTTTACTGTTTATTTTTACTGTTCGTCGTGAAAATAGAATATAACATTTTAAGAATAGTTCAAATCTTATTTAATAATCATATTTAAAGCACACATAATTAATGCAAAACTCTCCAAGAAACTAACTTCTCAGAATTTTGTAACAAGTGATTTCTATAACTGGGCAACAAAAGGAGTATAATTTTATAACGTTGATGTACATTCTACACTCATACGATTTCCTTTAGCCAAAATCTAGACAAAGTGCTACAGGGGATCGTAGGAGAGCGTTGTGCCGTTAGTGTAACTGCCTACTGGATCATCTAAAACTTCAAAAGTATCATGCAGTTTCCTCCTCCTTCTCAGGGAGGTGCTGATGCCTCAAAGAAGTATCAGCCAAAATTGTATCACTATATTTTGTCAGGAGGCAGTTCTGTCCCTTCCAAATGCTCAGCGACCGTTTGTTTTCCTATAAGAATAGGATTTGCTTGTTGCAACTTAAGTGTATGCATTTTCAATTCTTATTTTCTATTTCAGTCCATAAGTGTCCCTTTGTGACTTCAAAATGAGCAGACGACTGCATGTAAAGATGTCAGTTGCTAAGAAGTGGGACCACTAGAACCGGAAGGCAAATATTTAAACAACAGAGACAGGTTTCTTTATGTAATGTTTTTAGAGCTCATTCTGAGCTTTAGACAATTCTTTTAAACCAAGAAGGTGGGTTCCAAACTGTAGTGAACAAAACCGAGAAGGCTTAGAACAACGTCCCCTCTTACTTGTTGTTACAAACCATTACAGGCTAAGTTGTGTCTTCCAAGAAATGTAAGCACATTTCGTAGCCATAGAAGCTAGGCATGCAGAAACGGGAGGGGGAAAAAGATCCTGCTTTACTGACTGCAGCTTGATTTCTTTTTTTCTTTCCCCACAGAACAGCCCACACAAAATAAAAGCAGTGTTTATCTGTTCAGATGCAAAAAAATTATCATTATTTGCCATGAGAAAGTCAATATGCCCTGGAGAGAAACCAAGCTAGCAAAGATTGTCTGCGGTCCTTCTTTCCCACCACCATGGGAAAGCCATCATTAACAATCTGGTTTTGTTTCTTTCCGATCGGGGAATCAGAGGGGTGTATACCCTCAACGTTCATCTCTGGTCATACTAACCTCTTAGTGACCATCATGCAGTGAAAGCCCCCTTTCCAACCATGCCTACTTATGAAAAAAGTCACAGTAAAGACACATGGATTTTCTTGTACATGTCAGTACTTTAAGGGTCATTACATTAGCTGGCACCAATGTCTTGGCTTTTTAGTCCCCGAGAATTGTGGTGACCATCTGTAAGATCTGAATTTTGCAGCTGTACTCAATAAGACACTGTTGGACTAAATCTTGGAAAAAAGTGGCTAATGCCAAACCGTCTATCACTGTCAGTTTGGCTGTGCTTTAAACTTACAAATATAAATTTCCCTGAACAGTTGGGAAACAGTAATGTAGTTAAATGTCTCATTAAGCAATACACGCTTCGTGCTAATGAACGTATCACATATGAGATGAAGGATGAAGCATAATTAATGACATGCGTGATAGCACGGAGATTGCCTGGACCATACTGGCCTGTCTTTCAACTTTAACTCTTACAAGAAAGTAGTTGCTTTACATAAAAAGGGCGAGTTCATCTGGGGCTTGTCCAAACCAGCATTGCCAAATAAACTGAATTATGACATTGGTGTCATGCAGATAGCAGCTCACTGTAAACTGGCCTTACGTAAGGTCATTAGACATGAGAAAGTTTCTAATTTACTTTGCGAGGCAGATAGGGGAACTGAGGTCAAAATCAAATGTAGCAGCTGAGGCCTTCAAATAATTCAGGCTTAAATCAGTGCTCGACTCTCTGGGGAAAAAATTAGCATACAGGTAACAAATCTTGTGAGTAGTCTTACTCCAGACCAATGAAATTTGAGGCTGTCAAATGTTTACCAGAAGGTATGAATGGCGCTGATCCTAAATCATACAGTGCCAATGACACTTTTTCTATTGACTTTATGGTCTTACATCTAGATGCAGCAGGTCTGGTGGTTAAAGCTAAAGCAATCAATTATAACATAAAAACATAATCTACTAAAACTCATTGGGGGGAAAAAACCCTGAGTGAAATGGTCTTGCTTAATGTAAAAACTTGTGTTGGCAAATATTTGCTATTGCACCATTTAAGTTGCAAATCTTACTTAAAATAAGGGAAAACCTAACGTTAGTAGATGTGAACATAAAAGCTAATGTCATATTGACATTATTATTTCCTTTCAATAGGTCTTTAAATTATGTAGCGTATTTTTTGACAGTGTTGTTACTATTGGAACTTAATTAGGAAGCTTAGCCTAAAATGTAATGTTAAATAAAATACAGAAATGCAAAGTAATTCATATAGTGTGTATTTTCAGCATTAGATTTATTTATTCCATTACTGAAGCATCCTATTCTCATTATAAAACTGTTACAAAATGCTTCCTTTTTAAATGCTGCAAGTTCAAGCAAAGCAAGAAGTCTAACTTTTAAAAAATAGAAATGTAAGATTTTCTAGGAGGAACCGCAGCTTGCACTGATCTGTGCTTTTGCGTTGTTCAGGTTGTTCCAAAACGTGCAGCTTGAGGTACAGCTCTGACATTGTATAGCCTCGTTTTATAGCAAAGGTCAAACAAAACACATTTTAATATCTATATAGTCACACCTCAAATATGTAATGAGTGAAGATTGTTTCTAACCGAGCCAAAACCGAACCTGGCAGTAACGACAGTAAAATTTGCAGTACAGGCATTCCGACTCTGACTAATGCAATGAAGAAATCTTTCATTATTCTCCATTACAGTCTTCATATCCCCGGAGTTTCGATTCTAACCGGCAGCCTGATAGTCCCTCCAAGCCAACCTGTGATCTCCCCTCCCTTCCGTGGAGGATCTGCTAACTGTTAATTTAAAGTCGTAGTTTACCGGGGCTTTGATATATTCTCCTAGCACTCTGTCCCCTGCCCAAAGCACCGTTCCAGGCAAAGATGTGATGGAGAAGCAGAAACAGTCTGTGCAGAGCATTTGTTTGGGAGCCTTCCTAAAGGCAGATCCCTGCCCGACCGCTGATGGGAATCATCTGCGGGCAAGCGGAGGGTGCGAGTCCTCTGACCCCTTGGGGCTTAAGCGCCGAGGAGTAAATTGCCGGGGTCCCTTGCTCACCGGCTGCTTTTAGGAAACAACAGGTGAAATGTCAGCGGAGGAGGCAGTTCTCAAGTACCCGAGTACGAATAAGCAGCTTCTGCTTCAAGCGTGCATGTCTCTAATTTGTATGGACCCTCACGATGGCACACTTACGTCTGTGAACAAAGAGCGTTTTGAAAAAAAGGTGACCATCTGTCTCTGTACAGCATGAAAGCAGATAGTACAAGGACAATATACATGGTTTACAAACTAGAGCGTAGGTATCAGATACAGTTGACAGACAAAAGTAGCTTTAATATATCGAACCTTGCGGAGGAAGCCAGCACGATTGTCTGTGCAAGAATTTGCCTCAACAGCACGCTTATAAATAAGCATGCCTGTTTTCTAAATAAACCAAAACTCATGTGGCTGAAGATACCATCAGCAGCACTTTATGGTGCCAGCATTGTATCGAAATAACTGCAAAACCTGTTAAAGGTAAGACATATAACCACGGTTAACGTGTCCATCCCATGCAGGGCAAAATGAAGCTTCACCAGGTACTGGGCTAGCCTTCCTGTCCATAGCCCAGGGGTGAATATATAGGTATTGCTTTTTGTAAATTAATGGTGTTGACATGAAAACTACAATTATCCTGCATAGCTGTGCTTCTGCATGTAGAAGAAGCATGTTTTAGCTAATTAATAAAGAAACATGCATTACAGGCCGAGCAGGAAAGGTTTTTGTTCAGATCTCAGTGTCAATAGCAAGGTGCATTACAAAAAGATCGCGTTCCTCTGCACTTACTACACAACTGAGATGTACTTTGTGCATAGTAGCGTGTGAATACGTTTAATCTGCTTCTGTTGCAAGACTTTTCTGAAGCAACATCAGCACGTATGAGCACAGCACATATTTTCTGTCAGTCATTCCTAAGGTCACAGAATCACAGCATGGCGGGGGTTGGAAGGTCCCTCTGGGGATCCCCCAGCCCACCCCCCTGCCAAAGCAGGTGCCCCCAGCGCAGGGGGCGCAGGGACGCGTCCAGGCGGGGTTGAATCTCTCTGCAGAAGGAGACTCCGCAGCCTCTCTGGGCAGCCTGGGCCAGGGCTCAGGCACCCTCACGCCAAACAAGTTCTTCCATATTGACAAGAACACAGATGTACCAGACTGAGGGAATTTCTGTGGTTTGCTGCCAGGATGAATATAGCAACTTGGTGACTGTCCAAGAGTATTAAAAATCAGGAGCTTAGAAAAGTCTTTCGTATGGCGATGTTTGAGATGCCACAGCATTTCTTCTTCCTTATGCAGGGGGGCTGTGTGGTAGCTGTTGACGAACAGTCTTTTTGTACTGGAAACCTTCGCATTATGTCTGGATTTTGAACTAAGTTCTTCCATGCTTTAGCACAGAGATGTGCCCTGTGGCCATAAAGCAAGCACATCAGTAATTTATAGTTTCTGGGCTACACAGCATGACTATGAAGTATGTGGTGGGGCTGCGACCCTGTCAGATAGATGAAAGCTAAAAACGAGCGTAGCTGGGGAGCGACTCCAGAAAGGACAGCCTAGACATCAGGCCGGAGGAAGAAAAAAACGCCTGCAGGAACCCCAAGGCAGGAGGCAGATAAGGAGAAGCTGGTTTTTTTTCGAAACGCTGGAAGACAGTCTGAAAGAAAGACTGCGAGCACAGAAGCTGGCGAGCGGCCCAGGCTGACTCCCAGATCCTCAAGGGGCCCTAAAATAAACAGGCAACGTTTAGAGCACAAACACAGCCAGCAGGTTGAGGGAAGTGATTATTCCTTTCCATGTGGGGCTTGTGGCATCACATCTGGAGTAGCGTGTCCCATTTTGGGCATCCCAGACAAGATGGATGGTGGGGGTCCAGCAGAGGTCCGCCAAGATGATTGGAATTGGACCGTCTCACACACAGAGGGGCTGAGGGAGTTGGATTTGTTCAGCGTGGCGGGCAGAAGGCGGAGGGCATCTCATTGCTGCCTTCAGCCCCCTTGGGGGTGAACGTTACTGGGAGGACAGAGCTAGACTCTTCTGAGATGCAAAGCAAAGGGGTGAGACATAAAAGTCACAAATTGCAGATAGGAAGACCCTGCTGGATACGAATCCAGAGCTGAAGCAGTTAAGGACTGTAGCAGGTAGCCCAGAGAATTTGCTGGCTCTCCACCCTTGTAGGCATTTGGTGCTGCATTAGACAAGGTCCTGAGCAGCCTGACCTAACTTTGAAACCTGACCGAAGCTGAGCACCTGACAGGACCACATGGCCTCCAGGGAACCTCCCAGCCTGAATTATTCTGGTTCTGATGTGCGCCATTTCGAAAGCAACAACAGGTACCAACCAAGAAATACTCAGCAGAGAAAATCATGGAGCCCAGTGAAATAGAGCATTCACTTAGCCTGTACCATACTCCCCAGTGCGTAAATGTTAAATGAGCCTTACTGCACATGGTATCCAAGGGGTAGACAGCTCGGCAAGCGAGGTTTGCATTTGTCCCGGGTTCAGAGAGGAGGCATGGAGAGTTAAGCGCTTAGAAACTTGCCGTATTTGTTGTTAAGTCAGTAGTTATTTTTATACTTCAGTACCAAAAATAAAACACCCTTATCTTCAACTCACAAAGTTATGCAACCTGATTGTGTTTCAAATGGGTATCAGGCAGCTTTAAGGGGAGGGTCACCGGCTCTAGTTTGGCAAAAAGGACAGAAAAAAATATTCATAATATTCAAATAATCTGAGTATTTGTACTGCAGGTTGCTTGTTGCAGTATCTCCGTGTTTTCTGATGGAAAGCCTAAGTAGAATCTTGGCTCTACTCTGGACACAAGTACAGATGGAGAAATTGTAGACAATTTCTAATATGCCCAAAGAATGTTAGCCACAAGCATATTCGGTTATTTCATTGGTATTTAGTCTATTGTTTATCAAAATAGACAGATAAGAGTATTAGAAATTGTGTGTTTATAATTTGTGACCCTATACCTAGATATTTTTTTTAAGGAAAAATTCAAGGAGAATGTCTAATGAGCCATTTTGTTTCTCAGTCGTTGGGGCTTATTTATTATTCTATTTTATTTTATTTCCCCCTCAACTATACTTCTTTCTGGAAAATACTCATGAGACGCATGTTTTAAATGCTTTTGTTTAACCTTAGCTGACATGGCCAACTCAAGAACACATGCATGCTTGCAAGTTTATAGAGCCAGTGCACATGCTTTGAAAGACACATGTACCACTTCCAGACTGTAATTCACAAAGCTTTCTGAGCTCTGCAGTGCTTTACTGTCAGCCTGGCTTGGTGTCTTGTTCTTTAATTGTGTTTTGTTTGAAGATTGATTTCCTTTCCTATGTTTTGTTTTTCTCATTTCATAGGCCAAAGTAGTTCTTCAATTCGTTTCCTTTCTTTGCTAATGGAACAGAAAAGTTTTTAAACTTATGTGTTCCTATTTGTAAAATAGGTTAGTGTTTATTGTCTTCAGTTATAGTATTCCATGTTGTGAACTGTAGCCACTTACAGTTTTGTAGCTTGCCTAGTCCAAACCTTTATTACTGGCACAACTCACGTCAATGCCGTTTGGAGGGTTGAGACAAACATTTTTGGCTTAGGGGTCGGTTTGGAAACAGATTCTTGAAATTTTGAGGGTTTTCCATTGAAGCCTAGAACAAGCAAAAGGACTGTTCACTTGCATGCATGCTACTCATGTCAGTACAGGATTTTAAAAGGTCTGTTTCCCTTTTGTAAATCAGAATTACGTGACCAAAAAGGAACCGTGGAATTTATCCTTGTGCTGAACACAGTGATTCCACGGTCTTAAGTCTGTAGCTTTAATTAAACTTTATTTAAACCTTTAATTAACCTTACTAAGCTACATGAGGACTTAGAGGTAGAAAGCATTGTTGGTTGGGAAAATCTTTCCCTCAAATTTGGATAAAAGCAAAAAGATTTATAAAAGGAAATGTTTTTATGAGAGGTTGACTATATTAATAGAATAGAATAGATCATAGAATCATTTTGGTTGGAAAAGGTCTTTAAGATCATCAAGTCCAACTGTTAGCCTATAGCTGCCAGTCCAGCACTAAACCATGTTCCCGAGCACCACATCTACACATCTTTTAAATGCCTCCAGGGATGGTGACTCCACCACTTCCCCGGGCAGCCTGTTCCAGTGCTTGACAGCCCTTTCAGTGAAGGTATTTTTCCTAATATCCAATCTAAACCTCCCGTGGCACAACTTGAGGCCATTTCCTCTTGTCCTATCACTTGTTAGCCTGGAGAAGAGATCGACACCCACCTCGCTACAACCTCCTTTCAGGTAGATGTAGAGAGTGAGAAGGTCTCCCCTCAGCCTTCTTTTCTCCAGGCTAAACAGCCCCAGTTCCCTCAGCTGCTCCTCACAGGACTTGTTCTCTAGACCCGTCACCAGCTTCATTGCCCTTCTTTGCCCTTCGCAATAGCAACTGTTTCTGTCAACCACAGATAAGTCAAATATGACGTCTGTTTTGTGAAAGACATCGTTATCAAGCAAAGCTGTTATTTTCTGCTTCAACATCCAACAGTGCTTGGATACATTAATGGCTTATACTGAATGCAGATCATTTAATTTCAGATCCTTTTTGTTTTTATAGAAAACTGGCAAATGGAGCAAATATAAAACGCTTTTCTGGCAACTAAACCGTGTTGTGACTAGATATGCATAAACATCCAAGAAGTTTCTTGATGGAATTCCTCCCTAAACATTCCAGTCTCATGGAAGAGGGTCAGGTCCTATGGAAAATGGGCAAGAATTTGAACCAATAAACCCCATAATTCTCATCAGTGCGTAGGAGGACAGACCTGGTGATGAGAAAGACAGGTTACTTGGTGCCAGCTGGGGCTGCCGGCACCAGGTGCAACATCTTCTGGTAAGCAGTAAATCCTCCTCATCACCAGAACCCTGCATGTATTGCAGCTACCACTAAACCAATACTGAACAGTGACAATTCACTGCAGAGAGCTTTCTAGAAAACAATCCTATTGAATGCTCAGGATATATATTGATATCGTTAAACCAAACATACTGAAGCAGTGAATCCCATCTTTTTCTTTTCCATCTATGCTCATTTTTGTGCTTTACTGAATTTGCATTGTAAGTGAATGCATTGAATTTGATAGATACACAAATGCTCTCTTTTAACTGCATTTTACTAATATACCGAATACTTCAGCTTTATTCTTTAACTTAAAAAACGAACCTGCCATCTGGGACGTGATTATTATTGTTTATAAAATCTAAGTAGTTTACTGCAGTAAGAGCCAATTAGATTCTTCCTTTGTTTAAATCCTGCCCTAGAGCTGAGAGAAGTCTTGGCTACACACTAAAACCTCTAAATCAGAATCTGCTTTAGTTAACTTCACTTATGTATAGAGGACTTCAATAGCAATGAAAAAATCTGCATGTTCACGTCCCCTTCATGACAAAATCCACATGGTCACCTCCTGTTTGGTGTTTTGTTAAAATGTGAATGACCAACTATAAAGATGTAAAATGGATAATCCGACCATTGCTTCTGTCATGTGGTAGAGCAGGACACCAGGATTTGTTTGCTTTTGGTCATGAAAAATAGCATTTCGTTAATCTTATGCATTACTTGTGATTAAATCACACTGCAAAACATTGATGCAAATTCACTTACTGGCATCCCCCCCGCCCCTGGACACTTTTCCACTCAGAGAAGAGATTAAGAAGTATTACATACAGCAAATGCTTACTGCATCATCAAGGGCACTTGCAGGACCTGCTCAAGCACTGCAGTGAGAGAACGGGTCATCTTTTCCTTCCCCGTTTCAGGCTGAATCCCATCACAGATTGGTGACATGCGACAGCAAAATCCAAAAAGCTTTAAGAGAGAAAAAGATATTATGAGAGACGGATCTGTGGACCCATCTGTGGCCTGCAGTGGCCCACCTTTCAGGAAATCTTCCATAGCTTCTATCTAGTTCAAAGGTTTTAGGAGAGAAGGGGATCTAGAAAGGCAAAGGTTTTATAGCCAGAATTACAAGCTGACTCCAAGGGAGCTGTTTTTCCTCAAATTAGTGACCAGGGGATTGACTGTCTGCATCAGTGAGCAGATTGCTGAGTGCTGAATATGTAACAAATAATGTGTGATGAAGTCGTCTGCTTCCCCGGATAATCTGTACCAACCCAAATGAATAACAGTATAAGAAAAGGACAATAGGCAGCGTATTTATAGGAAATTTGTCTTACTGCTGCTTCTAATTCTCTGTTGTGTGTGACAGATTTTGCATTTTTGGGCTACAAAAGTAAGGCTTAAAAGTGCAATTCCCTTAAAGGTGCACATTGGAAGCCCCATACAGATGTCGGCTTTGGCCAGCATGGGAGATGGAGCATGAACTAGCAGAGCTCTCAGTGCCCCAGTGCTAGACGTCCGCTTTGGGACCCCACAGAGATGGTTTGGGTTTAATCATCCAGATATGCTTTCACCTGTGAAACTTGTGCAGGTTTTTCTGCTTGAATCGATGCTTTAAAATGGCCCGTTTAGCCTCCTGTATCACCTCTGAGGTCTCGTGGGATGGACCGATCACTGCATTGATCCCGAGTTTGTTCTGTATGCTACTTTTCCACTATGGCCACTGCATACTGAATTGCTGCCAGCAACATTTAACAACATTAAACTGTTACAAATCCCATTCCAGAGCCTCCTTGGTAAAGCAGTGTTTCATCTGAGGTCTTCAACATCTTGCACGACAAGGCCGCTAGTTGAAAAGGTAATCCGTTATTCATTTAGGTGATATTTTGCTCAAAGACATGCATAGGACAGCTAAATTCTGCATGATCCTTGAATTTTTCCCAGCAGTTGTGTTTCTGTCAGGTGTCTGGCGGGTGAGAAGACAACCATGGATCAGCACACACTGTTGCTCGTCTAACCGAATAGGTCCTGAAGCTGGGAGTTCCTTGCTTTTCCTAAAACAAGATGATCAACTGGAAGGCAGTTTCATCATCCTGAATTTCTTAAGTCAGCCAACAAAGCCTCGTGCAGGTAGGTGTGAGAGCATCTGGCAAACAGTGCTGTGCCAGACTGCTGGGAGCGGCAGCTAAATTATCCACTGGATGCAGGGGCAGGAGCTACGGACAGACGGCAGAGAAGTGCTTAGGATGGGAATCTTCTCTCTTCATGTGCAGAGCACTAATTAGACATGATGTAGTGGGGGTTGTACCAGTTGCTGATTGTTAGATTTTCTGTTTGGGACAGAAACGTGCTGCCTACTGCCCCGCACCTCTAACACAGCATCCTCTTGGCAGTGCCAGAGGTAAAACACACGGTGGCTCCTGTTGGTGATCTCTTTGTCCCAGGAATACCATCACGCTCCGTGGGAGCATCCACCAGAACCGCCGACAGTCATTTTACCGCATATACATTTTGCTATTCGCTTGCCTAATTACATGAGCGAAATTGCTTCATTCCACTCCCTGGTGTAAATCTGTGACAGTTTTATCAGTATCATGCCGTAATCCATAACACTGTAATCAGCACAGAGCATATCTGCCTGTTTCCAGAGCATTTGAAGGGCCAAAATGTTACATTTTGATGGGTAGTTGGTTAGAGCACTCTCACAATTTCCTCTCTAAATAACGTTTCATCACAATTTTAGTTTCTCCAGACATCCCCCAGTTGCTAGTGAGTGCTCATTTAATTAAAATACAATTCTTTCCAAATAAGAGTGAGGCAGTAAAATCCGCTATCTAATAGTGACAAGGGTATTATTTGTTGACAGTTCTATACTAGAATTAATCCTGCAAACTGCACACTCATTAAAGAATAAACGGTTTCAGTCTGTGAGCCGTGGATCGCAAGATCTATTTGTCCTCTGTGAACTTTTCACATTTAGGGGAACACTTGCTCTGTCCTTCGTTCTGCCACCACAGTAGAAAATCATTTCACAAAGCTCTTTAGCAGCAGATAATTGGGTTCTCCAGTCTATAATTCCCTCTCAAAATGAACAGGGATCTTAGAGATCAGAGATTAATCTCAGAGATCAATTTCGTGTAGGAAAAAATGTATCCTGTGAATTTCTCCTGATCGTGTTGTTCAACTGTTTAAAGGAATTATGGTACCAATACAGAATTCGTGGCCCTTGGCTTACGTTGTTTCTTCTCCTTCTGCTCTGTCATCTTAGTTAAAGCTAGTCTTCATTTTTACCTTTTATGGGCAACTTTATCTCACAACTTTGTGAGATGAATAATAACTCTTGGACAATCAGAACAGTTCATCAGATAAGCTTCCCTTTAGCCTTACCATCCCTGGATGTCCTTCCAAGCCCTGGGAATCTTTCTGGCTAGGACAAGCAGCTCTGGGCTTGCATTGAGCTGAGCTTCTGATGGTATGATAGCCCCCCACACAGGAAAAGAAAAATTCAATTTGTTTCAGTGTGACAGTTTTAATTGACTTGATTGCCTGGCAAGCGTCACAGAAGCACGGATTTGGCAAAGTACGTTGAATTCTGCTTCGTATGTTGAGATGCATCTATACGTTGAATTAGGATAATGTGATCTGAATAAAAATGCTAAAAGACATGAATCCTTTCCCTGTGTATCTATGGGATTTCCCATAAACACGTACGACGCAGCTCGTATGAACGTAGCAAGGCAGCCAAGGCACAATCTCTCATAATCATCCTAGAGGATGTATATAGGCCACATAGATGTAATCTGGTTTTTTGGGGGGCTGGTTTTTTTGCGGGATTTTTTGATGCAAGGCCATGCACATGGTTTAACAAACTTCCCAGGCTATATATAGCACATGAGCTTCCAATTCTTGAGGAAATTTTAGTCATACAAACAAGGGAAAAAATACTTTTCAGTCTGGATTGCTTTAGCAAGCAAATTACTCCTAAAAGAAACAACTTAAGCTTCAACAACCTCAGAGCTGCCAGCTTTTACTGGTAGAGGTACGAACCTACATGCATTTGGGTCCAACAATGATGACCTGCACGAGAAGTCACAGATAGGGCTTGCTGTAGGGACATTGGAGCTATATTCTGAGGCGCTGATGAGTGACATCTCAGAGTATATGCTTTTTAGCAGGGTGAATCCTAATATAAGGAAGTAAGTGAGGAAGAAAAAGCTTGGGAGGATATCCTTAGCTCTACATTTTAAGACCCAATAAAAAAGTGAAAGATTAAAGAGTAAAAAGTGAGCAATAAGGGTAAAGCAGGCTTTTCACACTAATTAAAATTGTAATTTCTTATTTTGGCAATTGCTTTTCAGTTTTTTAAGCATGTAGTTTTCTTTTTAACGGCAATATATATGGTATATAAAATATATTTAAAGTCTGGACATGTACTGCTCCCCTTGTGTATCAGCTTTACTTAAAAAGTCTCTTTCCGAATATCAACCAGGCTGCCTCCATTAAAGCAGAATCAGATAAAATTCCATATCCACAAGGAATCCTTACATGAACCTTTCAGTGAGAACTACCTCAGTTAATTACATAAAAACATATAAATACTTCATAAATCACTTTCCTTTCTGAAGTAAGAAAAAAAAAATCCTTGAAGACATGAATTGTAAAATAATTTAATCCAGTAAAGTGCTCCATGGCTGAAGTGCGTTTTCCAGCACTTTTTAAAAGTAAAGTCAAAGAGCACTTCTCTTTTAGATGATTTAATTACTAAGTCTGGGCATTCTGTGAATGATGTGGCACAGATTTTGTCATTCCTGGTATAAAGTTTTTGAATGATGCCTTGAAAGATCATAAATTCAAATATTCATGTTTTATTATCAAATATACCGTCCTTTTTTCCTTAGTCCTTCATTTATTTCCCCATTCTAAAATCTCTTATAAAGAATTTGACCTATCCTGCAACTCAGAGCTTTTTTTCTTTAATATATTTTCCATCAACTCCATGTAGTCAAGAGCTGCAAGGTCCTGGACTTTAATTCTCTTATCTCTTGCCTTACGTATACATACAAACAAAACCTGTTAACTAGCAGAAAGAGGGTCAGAAAAAATGAAAGCATACTTCATACTTGTGTCTGCTTCGTTTCTTTCCTCCCTACAAAAAGAGAAATATGAGACTCGTTCCACGCATCTCTATTTGACTAAAGTGCTCTCACTGTAGCGTAAAAATGCCACTCATTAATTCTGACTTGTCATATAAAATGTGTTGGGTTCAAGCATGCCCAGTATAGAACAAAACTATTCGCCTATTAATGTTAGTCCTTGTGAATGCAGAGAAACTTAAAACCAATTTTACAGATTTGCAGAATGAAATGTTAGTATGAAAAGTTAATACATTAATGTGGATGGCATGAGCATACTACGTACAACAGATGGCCAAATGGAAGCAAGAGTAGACACTGAACACCGGTGCACAGAAGAGTAACATTAATTACCTATTTGTACTGTAGAACTAGAGATTAGTTTCCTGGTTGAATGACAGTTCATGAAGCTTCGAGCAGCCTTCCAAAACACATTTACAGAATCAAGTAACTACTCATGATAATGAAGAAAATCCACACCTAGTTGATAATACTGTCATGCAGTTAAATCTGTTTATAAAAGTTGTGAGTGTATATTAGGAATGCCACTGCATATTTTACCCCAAAAGCCATGCAAACAAGGAAGAAGTCTTTTTCTTTTTCCATTTATTTTCATGAAATAGCACTTTGAACGTATTTTGCCATTTGTGGGCAGCTACAGCAAAAGGACTGGATAATGTATGTTGAAAATTACAAACTTACTGATAAAAAGAATGATAGCTAGTTCCTTCCATCTCCTTTATCAAAAGGTCACCAGCACCATGTCCGTTTCTGAGAGCAGGAAAAAGGAAGACCATGAGACAAAATTCAGTGCAGCCATTAGATGAAGAAACAGAAGAATAACCAGGGTGTGAAAGCGGGAACCGTCCATGTCCATGTCTCTGTCTATTTTCAGCGTTCAGAAATCCTAAACATCCTTGTGCTGCAATTTTCTCAAACAGAAAGTCTAGTTACAGGAAATTGCTTGATTTCAGAAAAATGTATGCGATCTTCAGATAAAAAAAAGTATTGTTCGTTGTTAGTTTAATATTTTTATCACTTGTTTGGTAGTCTCATATTTACCAGATGGCACTAAATACTTATCTAACATGTCAATTTGTTGGCTGAAATGTCCTTTAAAGGAGAAAAAAATGTAATGCATGGCAATGTCAGAAATCTGGGCATATACATACAGCTTGTGTGTATTTGTCAGGGAGTGACACAGAAAATTACAGAGCACCTCCTCTCTAGAATATCCTCTAGCGTACGTCCATGTTTTGGAAAACATAAGTCCCTCCTACATATTACCAAGATTTTCACGAAAAGGACAGATTGAGTAGAGACAACTGGTTGAGGTGGGATTGGGAAAAAAAGGAACAGGATCGTGTTCCAGGAATATACTTTCAAAAATTGTGCTCTGTTATCCTATTTTCTCCAATACTATTTAATGTGGGCTATGAATGAAAAACCAGTGCAACCTACACGTATATACCGTGATTTGTAGAACAGTTTATGTAAATGTCATAGGTCTTCAACATAGCATTAAAATAATCTACTGTAAATTACAGCACAAACGCAATAGACTTTATTAACTATTTTTTTGCATTTACTGAAACAATGCGTGACTGAAAAACCACATGCTATTTTGAAAGATGTTCAATCATGACACCGGTTTTATTAGTCCTTTTATAATTAATTGCAGTACCTCATTGGGTAAGAAGAAAGGCACACGTTTATTGGAAACCATCAGTGATAGTCAGACGGCTGATAGTCACGTTAGTTTGCTAAATTAAGTTTCCAGCCATTTGGTCCTTGACTATGCCTTCGTGTCTCCCCTGGTCTGATTACACATTTACTTATAACTTCATGAAGGTAGGCTTGGTTTTTTTCTGTATGATGTACACCTCATCCTTTGCTAACAATAGCAAATCAGCGGAGGATAGTCACAGAGTACAGACAGCATCTTCTCCACGGTGTTGCTGCAGAGGTGGCAGCTGTAAGGTGGCTGGGTCCCAGGGAAGTGTCTTGCATCCATCCACCCACACAGCAGGAGCGTCTGGATAGATTACACCCTTGTGCATGGACAGCCATAATGTGCTTCTACATTTCCAGTGAAGAGAGATCACATTATGGTGTTCAACAGATCAACCAATTGCTCTGTCAGCACGCATAGTTACCTTCTGCGGTCTGGAGTATCTCCCAGACCCAAGGAATACACTTGTCTTCTCTCCGACCTTAAAACATCACTTAGACTCTTCAAAGTGATGAGTGAGCGTGAAGCACCGCTGTAGAGAATAAACTAATTCAAGCTAAAGAGGTGGAGTGCTATTAGAAAAATACTGATTTGTGTGGAGTAAGGCAGATCCTTATCCACGAATGCCATTTTTCTTTTTTTCATTTTTGAAGACGGAATAGGGTTGACGCTTCCTGGAAACCAGAAATCCCTCCAGACACATTAAATTCCCTCTCATCTTTATCTTATTAAATAACTAATACGATCCAACCATCCACATCAACACGGTAAGTGCTGAACACAAGCAAAACAACTCTTTGTACTGCAAGTAGGACTTTGTTTTGCACTTCGTGGTATCTTTCTCTGCAACAGCCCACAGAGGATGTGAACTCCGATAGCCCCTGTTTCTGAAAAAAGTGAAGCATACAGTTAATGTAAATGTTCTGCTTTCGGTTTGGGGCTGTGCCAGGCAGCACTGTAACGGATACACTTATTCCTACGTCTTTTGTATTTGAAAAAAAATTAATAGCTTTTGGTACATGAGGCATGCTCTGCCTGCAAAATGGGGAAGTGAGGCAATGGGGTGCAGAGGAGCCCAGTTCTGTAGTAAAAATGATGTTGCCCTGCCTCCCAAGCCTTCCTGTGGTAACGGAGTTTAGAAGCTTCCACCTCAACCCAAACGGATGCTGAAGAATGTTTCTAAGCACTCTGAGCATAATAATTACATGCGACAGACACCTAGCCTGGTCCCTGAATGCCTAGCGTGTTTGCATTGGGAGGGTATTTCAGAGATCTTCAGCGACTTGGGACGCAGCTTCAGTGAGAACGCAGCGACCCGTGTGGTGGTTCCAGACACGCAAAATGAAGTGCAGGGCGACAAAGTACAGCTTTGTCCTCAGGCAGCCAAAGGGCAGAGTTTGGGCACAGCACTGCTTGAATTAAGCGATACTGCTTCTGATCTGAGCTGGGACAGTTACCGTGCGATAGCGTCGGGCGTGCTGGCTTAAATCCAAAGAAGCTCTGAGCCTCGTGCCTCGTGCTGGGCTTCAGGTGGGACGCGTGGCTTGGCTGTGCAACTTCAACGCACTTTTATGCTTGCTGCCGATGGGAGTTGCTGTTGAGTCAAGCGTGCTTTTAGCCTTTTGGCTTGAACTGCCCGCTGCCAAGAATGAAAATGCAACAGATATCTTCACTCAGATTAACTTGTTCTGTGTCACATTCTTTCCTCACTGGAAAGGTTATTTCGACATCTTGCTGATTTGTTGCATTTGCTTTCTCTTACTCACGATGTCTGCTCTTCTTCGCACGGGGAGAGCCCGTTGCTTTGCTTCATTAAAACATTTGCTTGAAGAAGGCTGAGATCACTTTCCCAAGCTGAGTTAGGTGGAAAGCATTGGCTGTATCTTTTGTGTCCCAGGATTCATTCTCTGCTTTTATTTAAGGACAGCTTTAATTGATGTTGTCATCCATAGACATATTGTTAGCCCTATAGCCTCTTCCTAACGATTTATGCCCTCTTTACCACGATGGTTAGAAGACTTCTACAAACCCTTTTTAGTTTACACAGCTATTCATTATTCTGTATGTCTTATTTAACAAATAGCATTTTTTTTCAGGTAGCAAAGGTTCGCCAAGGTAGCGATGCATTTTAATGGCTGATTTGGTAGGATAAATCCTAAGAAATAATCTCTGCGGGAATTTTATCATCACAATTGTTAGTTTTTAAGGACTTTACTTCTTTAAGAACTGAGAGCAGATTGCACAATATTTTGTTTTAACTCTGAATCCATATTTTCTTCAGTCCCATTCTCCCCCGCTCTCACGCTGCAACTGTAATGAATAGGTCTGATTTGCAAATGGATGACGAGCAAGGAGATGTCTTCCTCCTGCTGCTGTCTGCTGGTCACTGACAATTCTGCTTCAGTCTCCCATTCAAAACAGTCCGAGCTGCAGAAAAAAAAGCGTTTCCATGAGAAATAGACAGGGGAACATCTCTAATGGAAAACAAGACATGCAAGTAACTAAAGAAGCTTCAAAAAAGCAGCTGGCTATCCTCTTTTATCAGAGGAAGAAACAAAGAATATTTGCATCTCTCTATCGTTAAGGAAAATTAAAGAATGTGCTTTTATAAAAACTTATCCGCCTTATTTCTTTAGTGAAGGATTAGAAGATCTTATTTATTTTTATTTTTCTTTCTGATCACGAAGCTAACGTCCTTTCTTAGTGTCCAGAAGTTTCAACTCTCCTCACACTGTAATTAAACTCAGAAACATGTCTACGTTGTATGTGATATACCACTCCAGTTTTACCTGGTGTTTAGTCATTTTTACCTGGTGTTTACTCATTTTTTACCTGGTATTTACTCATTTTTCACCCCTCGGAAGAAGGACAGATGTGATCAAGAGGAGCCAGAGCAAATCAAAGCTGTGCAGTGCGTATGACGTGTTGCAGAGTACAGGTAGCAAAGAACTTTCTGCTCCTTTTTGGTTGCAGTTCGTGAGACTGCCAGAAGAGGAAATCTAATCATACACTTACACTTGCTGCATATGGAGGAGCTGTAGAGCAAATACAAGTTTTACTGAATCAGCAGGCAGTTCTCTGACACTGTCACGTCTGCTCCTTTTTTTTTCAAGACGAGTTATAATTTATGCACAAGGAGAGCAATCAAAAGATTTGTAGAAGTAATGCGCTAAGGCACATAAGGCACATAAAGAAAGATCTGAAGATCCCAGATGCAAACTAACGTGTATCGTTTGTTAATAAAGTAAAAATTGGATGCAATGTTGTGTTTCCATTTTTGTAACTGTGTCTTCCTAAGGAGATAAATTTGAATTCAAATGCAAAGATAATCGAAGCGGGGATTTCAGTTTGATCTCCAGTAATGCCGTGTTTTGGGAACATGATGCTCTGTCCTTTATTTGAGATTGAAGTGTTTTTCTTACCAAACACACAAGGTATTATTTCATCCTACAAGGCAATACCAATGTCAGAGTGGGTGTTTATATATTGGGAATGACCTGTTTTTTAAAGTGGAAACAATTATAGCAGAAATTGAGGTTTCCTCATAGGATTTTATGATTCAGAACAACAGTTCATGCCATATAAACAAAATTACTTCCAGCCTGAGAGCTTGTGTATCAGTTTTGTAGAATGATTATCCCAAAATGGCAAATGGAATGAAAGATTTATAGTAGAAATTAATCTTAGATTTTATGTTCATATTACTAATCAGAAATTGTATAGTATGTAAATGTCATGCATAATAAAAGAAAATAGACTGGAATAGGTTTTAGTAGCTGTGTTTTGCCAGAACAATACAACTTATGTAAATAGTTTGTCTCAGCTAGAAAGAATTCAGCTGTGTACTTAGAAGAGTATTTGTTCTATGCAAATTAAATTGGAGGTAGGGAACTATAGTATCGCTTGCTGCATCAATCTTATTTCCTAACATGCCGAAGTCACTCAGCAATATACGTGTCTGAAGCAATGTTCAGGCACGCTGGATCACTGGCAGACTGTCAAGGTACTGAGTCTGACATGGAATTTCTCAGTGACTGCACCCACTGGCAAGCTATATCTAGCTAGGCTCCTTCTCATCATCTCATCCTACTAAGGTCACACGAGGCCAGGAGAAGCTGGCTCAGAACAGGCTTCTGCCTCACTTGACTGCAATGGGAAAAAAGAGTGGAGAGGCCCTCTGGTATCTTTCTTGCGTAGGAGAAACCAGCTATCCTTCCACTGTGGCCTTGTGGCTTTGGGGGAAATGTCATTTACGTGCTTTCTGAGCTTTCTGAGCTTCCTCTCACCATTTGGTTATCCCTCCTCGCGACAGGCATCTGTTCTTTACCACTTCTCTTAATACCTCGGCAAGATAGAAGGGCAGGAATGGGCAGGACCTGTCCCGCTCCCTCTTAGTGCTGTTCTTCCTGGTGTGACCTTATCCTTTCATACGTGTGTAGTGTTCCTTCTGGCTCGTATGGTCCATCTGTTGGACGGACTGCATCTTGCTGTTTATGTGGGGTTCGCTGTCTATGCACAGGGTAAGGTCAGAAGTGAGTAACAGGATGATTCTGGCCTGCAATCTCTTCTGAGTGAGCTTGGTAGCAAGTCCATGATTTGTGCTAGATCTTTATCAGGTCTAGGAGATAACGAGCCTTGTTGGAAAGTCTCCAAGGTCCTGAACATATCTCGTAAAATGAAAAACAGTTCTAATAGCTAATTCTTACTACCAATTTTTGTTCTATTTTGATTTTTTGTGCTTTAAGAGTCACTTATTAGATCTCAGTTTGGATTTATCTGATAAATTAAGAATGCTTTACTACTTTCTTTCTTACAAACCACAAGCAATATCCTGCTAAGCATAGTTTTGATATGTCAGCTCACTGGATCTCCGTTAGTATGCTGTAAGGTAGGTTATCCAGTTCTTGAAACATTGTTGTAATTCTCTTATGGATCCTTTTGGTAGGTTAAACACTAGAACTGCATGCAGAGTGGTAGTATCCCAGTGGTAAGCTATCATACCCAGCCACAGAAAGAGCTTCTCCTGATGTTCTGTATTTCCTTCCATGCCTCTGTTCCTGTTAACTTTATGACCATAAGCCTTTCTGAGTCATGTTTTCCCTAACGTAATTCCTAAACCATAGGAGTGTCTTGCCTCTCCTGTTGACACTTATGTAACTGGAGAAGAGTCTTCTGGAAATTATGTGCTGCGCAACTTTGAACAAGTTGCCTTCTGTTCCTTTCGCTTTGGTAGCCTGTGTATGGAGTGGAGGGGAGATGAGGCGCTGGGGTGGAAGGGGGAGAGTGCATGAGTGAGCAGTGCTTTTGTAGAGAGATGAACACTGAAATGATCTTTAGGAGAACAGATTCCTGCGGGATGCCAGCATGATGAGGTATAATGCATAATCACTTTGGTTTTCTCAAGCATGTTCCTCCCAAGTGTGCTCCCTAAGTAGTGTTTATACCACTAAAGAAATCTGTTGTCTATTAAATGGAAAACATAAGGACTATCATCTTTCAAAGTAAGTTAACATTTCCCAAAGAATTTTGGGAAATTGTTGGGTTTGTATGTCTCTCTCTTCCGTTCTTATGGCCTCTGTTGCTGTTGTTTCTTTTTAGTTAGGTGAGTTGACTTTTGCTGATCTGCTTCAATGTGAGACATATATGCAACAAGTTCTTACAAAACGCTCACTTAATTACACCATTCTCTCCAGAAGGTCACTAGAACTGACAGGGTACAATTTGTAGCCCGTGTATAACTACACTTTGTGAAAACACAGTCCTTCATGGCTCAAGGACCTAATCATTCTGAATGAAATCTAAAGCGAATAATCTCACTTTTACAAGATTTTATTTTCGGGGTAAGCTGACATTCTAACTGATGACGAAATACAGTTGTTTCAAAAGTTTGTTTTGAGTAACCACTGCTAAATAGGGTAACTGCCTTTGGGAAAGGGGACATGTTTCTGTACATGCTCTTGCATCTATGGGTCACCCAAAGCAGCGTACCTATGCAGGCTGGGTGAGCAATGGGTGCTGCATCGGCTGTGTGATTCTGTAAATATCTAAGCCATGCTACAGCAAAAGCGCAGTATCTCCAGCTCCAGTGCAGATGTTTTCCATACAGGAAGCCTCTAATCCAAACTTTCCCTCCTCTCCTCTTGCTGGCCTCACATGGCCTCATTGTGCTCTTTGCTCATTCTGAAACAATTATATACGTTTGAAAGGCAGCCAGACTGATTACAGCCTGTGTTTTTCAAAAATAAGCCAATCGTTCTGATGATCGCGTTTAGCAGAACGTTCAAATCGACAAGGCTGCAGGTAGAAAATAAATCACTTTTTTGTTAATGAGCTTAAGTATGATGATCCACTAAGCAAATCCTGTTTCTTCCTTAGCCGTTCCCCATAGGTCTCACACTCAGGCACAAACCGTATATATGCACATGCCTTTATTCGGACTAGAAAATTTCCGTGACTCGTTGAAGCTACTGAGAATTGCGCAAAGGAGGTAAGCGCCAAAGCGTTTTCCTGAAGCGTTTGTACTTTTGAACAAAAATCAAGGTGAACCCTGAAAGATGCTGTACAGCACTTTGCTTGCGTTATACCTTTTGAAACCCAATTGAACAAACAGGTTTTCCCGTGGTGAAATGTTACATTCGCGCTTTGAAGTGACAGGATGTCAGAATGACATGAATTGCTTAAAATGATTCATAGCAGGGCTGAAGTAACTTGTTGTAAAGGACATGTATATTCCTCACGTTTGCAGAATTAAAGGCAGCTTTGTATTTTTATCTAGTGCCAAAACACACAGGAAAGCATGCATAATTTACTGGACTGCAAGGGGCTAAGGGAACCTTCTGAAGTATTTTATTTAGGTTTTTGTTCTGTTTTGTATTTGCTGCTCTTTCTTTTGGTGTGTTTTTCTGGCAACTGGTATGGATCTGAACTTGCACTTTCCCCAAATTTATGGAGCCCGAGCTGTGTGTCTATGAGTGTATGTGAGGCGCGAGTGGCTTAGCAATACTATCTTGATCCAGGAAGGGAAACTTTCGTACATATAAGATGATAGATTTTAAAAATGCTTTGAAGGTGAACAGGAACAATCTTATCACTTGAATGGTGGAAAAGACCTGTTTAATATCCACTATCAATCATGGTTTTTTCTTTGCAAATCTCTAATGTGCCCATTGGGTGGCTTAGTTAGAACATGATTCATGCAAACTAGTGGTTTATTAAAAAGGCCAAACACTCCATGTTTTTTCCCTCCTTTGCATGTTACACAAAGGCAGAACAGTGTCCTTATAGTTTTAATTGCTCCCATGGAGATTCCAGCACAGCAGTAAGAGAAGATCTACATTAAATATGGGTCATAAACCACACCTCTAATGCGTGGGCCCCCTTCAAATGCTGTTGTATCTATGGGCTGTGGCTATATGAGTAAATCCAAGCTTGCCTGGGAACATTTCCAAGCACTGGGCTGTGAACATCTGTGCTAGTAAACAGAACTTTACCTGGCATGAATTCATCCTTTCCCAAACAATGCTGTACCAAAACAATTCCTGGGCACATTTTGGTGTCTGGGCAGTGAAATGATCGTGGTGGCCGTTCCCTGTAGGGAAATGGTTCCAGAGGCTCCCTGGAACCTCTCCTTTTGGAGACTGAAAGCGGTTGTCTAGCATTGATGTAGGCCGTCCCAGTCCACTTGGTCTCAGGGCCCAAACGCGTTCTCAGGCAACGTTCGTTTACTGGAGAAGGCGTAGCCAGAGAGACTGCTGTAAGAACCACTAGGAACCGGTATTTCCCTGGACCTTGTGCTGTCATGGAAGGATATTTTGGACATACCCCCCCCCCCCCCAAAAAACTAGTCTCTCAGATAAGGAACATCTACTCATTCGTGATTTTTAAAACATCGGGCATCATAGTGAGCTAGCGAACTGATACACCTCTAACTGGGTTACAACCAATCCTTCATTTTTAAGAGCAGATTTGCAATTGAAATATTCCATCTCGGCCTCTGTCCCAGTTTATTTCAGTTTCCAACAGACCTGCTGAGCTGCTTTGTTGTTGCAAATGAGTAATAGGAAAAACTACAATTACCCTGAATTTTCAGGGGCAAGATGTGTTTGAAAAAGAAAATCCTTACCCTGACTACGCATTGGACATCAAAGGGGTGGTTTCCAGAATGCTGGAAAGCATGAAAACCACATAAGGTTTTTCGGAGAATTTTGGAGGTTGGCAAAGTTAGAAATCCTCAGGAAGAAGGAAAATGTCTACTGGTGGTTAATTGATCTAGGACATCTACTCCTATTAAAAAGTAGTTGAAGAAACAGACTTGTCGCTTACAAATTTATGTCATAAGCAAACAAGAAGAAACACTTTCAGAAATCAGCAAAACATCTAGGTTTTGATGTAACAAAGCGAAGTGGAGGTGTAAGGTGGTGATTTAAACTATACATTAATAATTTAAAATGTTTGTTAATGCAAAATTCCGAACTAAAATCCAGTGTAGTGACGTGGAAGAATTTGTGCCTCAGAGGTTGATGCAATTAGCAAAGGCATTTTTGATACCGGAAAAGCCAAAACACAAGCAGGGTAAGAGGAAGAATTTATAGAGCAACAATAGTGGGTTGCTCATGCCAGGCTTCCTCCTAGAAAAGCACAGTGAGAAAGGTTTTTAATCAGTAGCAAAAATTAAAAAAAAAAAAAAGAGTAGAAGTTCTGCAGTGCTGCTGACAGGCTTCCAGAGCAAGGGGCAGTCGCATGCCTTTTCCTCCCACTCCTTCACTTGGTGCTAGCAGGAGTCAGAAACTCTGGGACCAATAGCCTTATTAACAGCGTAAAGGTCTTTTCGGGTCTTCTCAGCAGGGTTGTGGTCGATCCTTATTTATTTTTACTGTGGACAGTTTTCTGCCAATTTGCCATGTCTTATTTTCAGGGTGTGTGAGGATTGCTGATTTCTGCCTTTCACTGTTTTCTCTCCTCTCCTTCGCTGTCTTTTATTACTCCTGTTAATTGTAACTCTCTCTCTTCTCCCACGAGAATGATTTCCTCCTTTCCTGATTGCTCTTCCACAACTCCTTTCCCATCTTCCTCCTAATCTGGGACCATTATTTCTGCTCTTCCTCACATAGCTCTTCATCCACATTTCCTTTTATCAAAAGCAAAAGAATGAAAGAAATTCCAAAAAAATTGTTCCAATGTTTTGCAAATCATTTATTTTGCTCTCTTCCATGTTACCTCTTCCCTTCTTAGACACACACTCTTTGTGGGTGTCTGTTTAGTTTATAACTGCTTTTGTATAATTTCTCTGTAAAAAAAAATTCATTATATGTAAAATCTCTTTTGAGGTCTTCACTAAAAGAATGGTGATTAATAACATGTTGTGACAAGTCAGAAATGACTCTGAAAGTTTTGAAAAGGAGCAATGTTGTGAATGCGTCCTTGGGCAATGTGTCCTAGCATCATCTGTTGCCTCTTTAAACTGAAATGTGGCATTCACGGTACATAGCTTGCTCCGATGCAGTGGAGATGATCTTTCATTTGTCTAAGGGGTCTGTCACAAGAATTATTGTGAAGCGACTATTGCACGAGAGAAACCGTTGCTTGGGGTTTAGCTTAATAGGCATCCCATAGGTATTGTCCTATTCTATAGGTTTTGTTCTCAACAGAAAAGAGAAACTAAGGCAATTGAGCTTCGTGATGGCATTTTTCCAAATGGGAGTTCTTTATTAAGAGCAGCTCACATGTGCATTGCCTAATGCAAGCTAAAATGTGACCTTCCTGAGTAGAAACCACAAACTGAAGAGTAGCCCTGTATGAGTGAATGTTGTTGGACTGTATTAAATCCAGAGACACCAAGCACCTAGCATCTGATACTCATCTGAGCATTTGGCTTTGGCTACCGATTGCAGCAATATCCAGGGAACTGTTGAGAGAGTTCAAATAGCTGTGACACACACCGTAGTTTGGATGACTACTGGCTTTTCGTGTGGACAAAATTCTTCATCTGATGAAACCCTGAAATTCTGCTGATATTAGGTACACATAGTGAATGCCAGTAACATTTCCCCTTTGATCCCGATGGGATGTGTTTCCACTTCCAAGATGAAAGACATACCAACAGGGACACTCCCCATTAAATAGATTGGCTGTCCATAATGACTTCAAGTTCTACCAAGTCTTGCTTCACAGTCAGGTTTATGCTCCCTACCACCTTTCTGTTGGATGGTTATAAATAGTACTGAAATTTGTCCTTATGCATCTTTCAATGATGATACTAGGCCAAAGTAAACTCAGCATTGCTATCATAATAAACTATTTCACCATGCTTTACTAGAACAGTCTGAACCTGAAGTGTCTAACACTATCTCTGTGCAATGATTATTATTTTTTGAGTCAATTGTTGGAGTATTCACAAATGAAAGAAAAGGAACTGCAGCAAAGGAAATGTGGCACGAATGCCCAACTTTTGCCTCACCACAGGTGAGACCGTGATACACCTCAAAAAAACAGCTGGGCATCAGATACAGAGGACAACAACCCCACCGAAGAAAAGGTCATAGGTCCCATGTATTGACCAAATAGGGTACTGATACCTTCCTGCCTAGACATCTCTGTTCTAGCATCCCTGAAACCTGTGATGCCATCAGTTCTGGGGGTTCCCACAACGATGAAACTATCCAGGAGGTAGTCACTAACCAGAAGTGTTATTAAAGTAATGAAGAAAGAGCAAAATGTATCTGTACCTATAGATGTCCAAATGGATGCTTAGGATTGTTGGGAGCTAGGCAACAGTTAAGGACACCTAAATTTTGTTATAATTTCTGCCGGGCCTTGCATTACCCCTCCCTGGCAAATGCGGTAGTGCAATACACACAGCTTTGCTTCCCCCAGTCACCATGTTTCGAATTGACTTCACTTGACTGTTACTATTTAAATTATTTTTGATTTCTTGAACTCAAGCGATCTTACACTTCAAAGTGCTTGTATACTTGCCTGAAGTTGATTCTACTTTACTGAGCGGAGCTGCCTGGAAGGTCTTATATCTAAAAGCTTCATGTTAAACATGCAAAACGGCACTGCATATCCCTGGATATGTACTTTTAGCAGTAATAGTTATATTTTGTAGTTCTCCTGTTTAATGATTCACTTGGCCTTTTTTAACTTGGATTTTTACCTTGTATAAAGAATGAAGTTGTATTTATATTTTATTTTTAAAAAAATACAGCCACTTGCATCTCAGCTGGTCTGTTTGGCACTAGCCAAATTGCCAGGAGTGGCAGAAAAAATTCCAGTGAGAAATCACCTGAAGTCAGAACATCACCATAGCAAGCAAAATTGCCAGGTAGTTACCTATTTGACTCTGCCCAGCTTGTATTGCTCATTCTTGGTTTCCTAGGGCTGGCTGAGCCAGCAGAAGCCGTGCGTCTGCTGCCCACTGACCGGTGGTGAAGTCTCAGCAGGCTGAGATGCACAGGCAGAGCTTTATTCCAGCTGGACAACCCGTGTCTGTCGGTCAGCGGTGGAAACTTGGTGGGGTAAGGGGAGCTAGTAAGATAAATGCAAATTTTAGTTTGCTCCTTCCTCTTATGTTTTTTATGATTTTGAGTCTGAAAGGCAGATTCTTCAAAACAATTATTTCTTTTGATTTGAGTCAATTTACTCAGCTGCTTTAATGAGGTGCCAAGAGTAAAGGTGTTTAACACACATTGTCCAATGAACGGGAGTGAGATTTTACTGAGGCTTTGGATTCAGATGACAGAAGACTATGAAGGTAAATTATTATATAGGTTCAGAAATAGACAATTGTAGGGCTGGTTCTATCTTATCTCATGTAGAGGATTAGTGAAAAAAAGGTTCAGGTTGGGGCCAGTGATTGTATCAGGGTCAGTGCTTGAACTGACACAGGTCTATAGGACAGATTGTTTTTTTAATTTTTTTTTTTTTCAGAATGGGATTATAGCTTTCATTTAGGACTCAATGAATTTATTCTGTCTGTAGTGGCAGCAGTTGCCATCCTGTGATTAAGTTAAGGCTGAGATTAGTGTTAGGGTTGAGTTTAATGTAGACAGGAGCCGATAAACAGCTTCATATGAAGCTGCTTGCCTAGTTTTAACAGTGTTAAAATGTTGGACTCAAAATTAGGTCCATTGCCTAGAGAGGATGCTCAGTTAGTTTCAAATTTGTGTTTTAGCTGGCGGGGTTTAAGGAGCTTGGACTACATACAATTGAAATATGTTTCACCCTCACAGCAAAAGAACTAGTGCCAACAGAAATACCCTAATTAGGTTCTTTTAGTTGCCAAGAATTTCAGATTAGAGGAAAATCAGTTTATTGGTCGAAATTTGGGTTCAGACATGTTGAGTGCTGCAGAACTGTAATTCCATGCGAGAGAAAAGCTTTCCACATAGATAAATCAGGCAAGGGCCTCTTGACTGGATCCAGCTTCTCTAGCTTATGTTTAATGCAACAGTTAAAGAGTCAGGACTGCAACGACCTAACCAGAATTGCGAAAGACTCCAAGAGCCACTGGAGGTGGCTTTGAGCCAGCGCTGAAACTGGGTCTCATGACAGACGGAGTTACTGGTTTATGGATAAATACAGGATAACAACTACGGGTCAGAATTATGCTTGATAAGGGAACTAGGAATTACGTTTTGAATTAGCAGCATTGTGCTATAGCCAATGACTTTTAAAGTGGTAATGGATGTGGGTCAACACACAGTGTCAGCAAGCGCTGATGCTGTGGGGTTAGGCATGGGTGAAAAAGACATTCCTAATGCAGGCTTAGTCATAGGTCCTTGGCTTTTCTTCTTGATCATTTCTGGCTGACCAGAAATCTTAAGCTCAAGGCTAGAGGTAGTGCTGGCATGTAGCCTAGAAAGGCTTATGAATCAATGGTGCATACTAGGCAGCTGGCCCTGGGGACTGCACGCAGGAAGGAGTTTCTGTGATTCTCACACTGGTCTCAGGTATCTCGGGTCTGAGATATCCAGGGTCTATCTCAACTGGAGTAAAAGGGATGGTGGGGGCTAATGTTAGGCAATGGGCTAATGTTGGCAGAAGTCCTAGTGAAAATGGAGATTTAGGAGTGGAGATGAGGGGGCCAAGTATATTTGCGTCGGGCTGGGCTAGCCGAAGTTGCCATTTTATGCACATAGACAACTTTTATAAGTTCTTCACTGAAGCTAGAAGAAAGTGGCTAGCTTTTTCACTAGAAACACTGCTGGTTTGGATATATGATTTTCCCTTCACAAAGCAGCGATTTTAGTTTTTATCTAAACATAGCTGCTCTTGACAGGGTCAGCTGCGGAATTATGTGAAAAATTTCTGTGGTATTAGATAATCACTTACGACTTTTAGTATTACAGTTTTTATAGACTTAAATCCTGTTATAAGAGTACACGCTACTATTAACACAGAGTATTAGGGGCAGGTTTACACTGTGTAGTGTTAACCTGGGACAAAAGTTTGTCTTTTTATTTCTAGATTCTCTGTGTGGGTACTGTGTTTCTTGGTGTGGATGTGTTAGAGATACTGTTCTGCATGGGTGACGGAGCACTCTCTTGCTTCCCTATGAGAAGACTCATGGGCTCAGGAAGCAATTTTGAGAAAGAAGTTTGGATGTGTACACTCTTCTTCTTCCTGGAATACAGAGAAACAACATAATTTAAAAAGCAGCAGCAGAAGAGTTCTCACCATAATCCCTTCTCACAACAAACACAGTTATCTTGTTTCGTGAGTTAAATTTACACCAATAAACAGACTATGAGTTCCCACAAGAACATGCCCAAGGCAGTCCTACGCAGTCTAAAAATCATCCTGAAAATTATCTGAAAAATGCCCAGAGCACAGGAATTATCAGACCTGTAGCAGTGACCTCTGAGCTCTTTTACTTGTCCTGCAGCCTAAATTCCTTTTGGAAAAAACCCCATGGTATGCCCAAATTGTCTTTATCGCAAGAGGCATTTAGACATCTAGGAGCAGAGCAGCCCAGGTACAGCTCCATTCTAATCAGTACAACACCTGTCAGGAGGGAGAACTGATAAAGACAATTTCTTTAGTGACAGCTCTTTCCTGAAGTTTGTTAACCGAAGTATTGATGCATCAAAACTAGGTATGGATCGAGTCTTTCAAATCTACCAGTGAAAACTGATGCACTTTGCAATCTGCCTTGAAATCTGCCTTAGCGTTCAGAATATTTTCTATCTTTTTTTAAAGGGATGGGATGAGATTAACCCCCAAAAGATCTGCTTTTCCAGTTGCTACAAACACCAGCCTGCGCTTACTTCAAATTAATGATTCAGAAACCAGCGCGTGAGCTCTGTTTCTCACTAAATGCCTGCTTTCTGTTACGTTGTTATCTTACGGGTCCTGGTTGAATCACAGCTACAGTATTTCATCTATTCTGTGTCATGTTTGGAGCTAAAAACAAATTTTGAAACAGAACTTTCAATAAAGGTACATGAGTGTCCCCCCCCTACAGAGCGCCTCGCTTTTGTGCTGAATAGCAGGCAGGCGTAGAGTTTGCATGGTTCAATAAAAGGGAGTGCAAGCAGAAGATGTCAAATCAAAAGCAATCGTTGTGGTACCCCATAAAAACGATCTTCTTTTCTTCTATGACACGTTTCCAACTCTTTAAGTGCAAACTTCGTTCCTGTCCCAAATGAACAAAACCATAAATCATAATAACGCGACAGAAAATTTTCACGTAATTCTGCAACTGGCCCTGTGAAGAGTGGTCAAGTTTAGATGAAGGTTGCAGGTACCCTTAAGTAATTATTCTGATTTCACACTTGGAAAATGGACATTTTATAGCCATTAAGCTTAAAAGTTGAATTGGCCAGAAAATGGTGAGAGAAAATTCACAGATGTTTCATAAATGAATGACTCGTTTCTTTCTGTCTTTGCTTTTCCTGAAAACATATATTATGTGCAAATTCACAGAAATAGTAGGCACTTAAAACTTCAAATCATGCATGTTCTGGATCAAATGGGCTCAAGGGATTTCAGAGATCACAGTTAATCCAAACTGCCCTGACAGATGTTTGTAACTGATCCTATAAGTCTTTTATGTCAGGGTTAGACTATTGCCTCCCTGTGCTTATAGATGGAAACCCTTAATCTATAAATTGCTATGCCTTGGTTTAAAGTACCAAATGAGGAGGAATTTTAGAGATAATTTAGATTCTAAATGAGTCAGCATGATTATGGTAAGTAGGAGACTTTCTCGTAGGCAAATAAATCTCTGAGTGTCTTCATGTGCAAAACCTAGTGTTCCTATGAAGCACATGATGAAAAGCACGAGTTCAGAATTGCTGCTGCGTAAGGTCTGAGAGATCAGGGCTGTACAGTTTGGGGTTCATAGGTATTGCTAAGCATCTCACCATTACCTTACTGTATCCATTTTATTTAATCTTCACATCTGACAGCAAAATATTGCATTATCACACACTCAGTTTTGATAGCGACAAAAGATTCCCTGCTATGACACCCACTTTAAAATAATGCATTATTGTCTTTAAATTAGTAGCAGCATGATTTGGGGCCTTTTTCTCACTCATGTTAAACACGTTCCTGATAGTTTTAGCTCTGGGGCTGGGGTAGGTCTTCATGTTTATCCAAGACGACCAAAGTTAGTATTAACTAGGCAATCTTAATTCATGAAACGGAGTGGAGAATCCAAAGTATTCCAGTTTCTGGGTAAGGTCCAAAAAAACCCCAAAACTAAATAACTTCAGGTCCCATAAACTCTTACGTATTTCATGTTCTCCATTTCCAGTGTGGCATTTCTGGTTGTGTTCACTTGTACATGTCCTCAAAATGTTCACCAAACATCATTGACTAATTCTGGCACTTTATTTAAAAAAAAAGCAACCTAACCCCATCACTCTCTAAGGTTTACTTCTAATATGAAGTTTCTAACTCTAAGGATGTCCAGAATACCCCTAGGTATCCGTAACTCAGAGGTTAGAAAAATTTGAAGGATGGGAAAAACCACATTTTACCATATATAATATAATATAATATTATTCTGTTTCATTCGGGATGAAAGCTTTTGTCCTTCTGATGACGCTGTGGTAAACATGAAAGCTGTTGAGAGCGAAATGCAGCAGTAAATGATAAGATTTTTAGACACATGCATGAATACGTGAATAATGCTCCTGTTGATAATAGTGGAATTATTTATGTGTATAAGATTTTGGTCATAAAATATCAGTGTGGCTGACATAATTAATTGTAATGTTGCAAAAGTTCACATAGATGATCATTACGAAGTAAATCTTATTACAGGATAATTCCTCAAAATCAAACTGTTTGGAATTTTCTGTATTTCATTCTGGTGCAAAACCTCATTCAGATGATGCTAAAATACCCTTGTCTTCCTTAGGACCTAATTTTTTTTCCTCACCTTACTCCCAACCATGTGAGTTCCTCGCATGCAGACCTCTCTTCTTTTCTTAGCAATTTTGTGGCATTTGGCCTGCCTTTTTCATTTTAATTAATGATGACATGGCTAATAGTACTTACTTCAAGTTTTCCACAGCTGCACACAAAGCTGGTATTTTAAGTAAAGTTTAGGGGCATTAGACAGTCAAATCCCAATAAATTTTAGTGGATGCTGGACACCGAACTGGCTCAACTGCTTTCAAAATCCTAAAGCACTTAGAATTTTCTTTGGTTTTACTAAGTAAATATCCTAGTCTTATTAAGTGAAATATTTATAAATTAACTGAAACACCTGTCCTGAATGGATATAAATATTTGAAAAATTGAGCAGTATAGCTCTTGAAACAGCGTCCATACCCTCTTTTCCATCATCCCTCCCTTTGCAAGCTAAGGAGTCGAAGAGCCAGCAACTGAAGTCAATGGAAAGTGAAGCTGCTGAGCAACTCTGTAAACAAACTCTCACAGCTCAGTGAGGTATTCACAGAAATACATCCAAAAATGTGCTTTTTGTTTGTATAGTGTCTAGATGCTTGATCGCTGATTCCGACTCCGAATGCAACCGCGGTGCACCATCGAACGAAATGATATACGTTAGCCAAAGGTTTCTTAGTCTCTCAAACCTCGCAGGTACACAGCAGAATTGTAATGGGATAGGAGTGAGCCTTCAGCTTTAAAGGCAAAGGCACTAATAGCTATGGGTGCTCATTACTTCCAAAGCAAAACTATAGCAGAACATGACTCAATGTTCGTAGCAATTTTTGCTAGGTTTTTTTTTTTTATAATACTTGCTGTACACCATAGCATACATTTCTGTCAGTTTGTGTGTCCATTCATTTTCAGGAGTGTTACACTGCTTCTGTAGCATCCGTGCAGAGCATTTCTGTGGGTTAACTAGTCAGAAAGTTTTTCTTTAATACTAAAACCGCATTTTTCTAATTAACTGAAACTTTAAAATTACAATATGGGAAGTGGAGGTTTTTAACTGTTTTTATTTTTAAGAATGCATGTAATACATTCTGCATACTCTATCCACCCTCGTCCAGCAGTTTTATGATGTGCCACTTAGTAAGCAGTGATTTTAAAGCCATGATTTTGAAGGGTGGTTTCAGCCATCTGTTACAGCTTCAAATACTTGAATGCTTTAATGGAATAAAACTAATTTCAAAATATTTCAGCATTTGAGCACTGCAGAAATCAGTTTCCCTGTTCTGATTGTTATATAATGGTGAGTCCATAACTTCAGCGTTTATCAGATGGTGAATCTTTAAATGGGCATGACCAAGTGTCTGTGTGGGCGAAACTCTTATTATTTACCTCCTTCACCTATCCTTGACTGATCTACTTACATTCCTTCAACGACTAAGGAGACACAAAGCAACAGCTATGAAAGCAGTTGACCTGGTTCTGTGTTGGGACTTCTAAGGCACAGCTGTACGTGGAAACAAAATCTGGAGAACAGAGAAAAATATATGCTGATAATAAAAATTATTATATGTGTCCTTCTTCACTTCACAACTCCGGATTATGTCAGGTGCTAGACTATTCTCAGGACAATTTTAGGGCAGAGATGAGCTGTAGTGTGGGTGGGAGATCTACAAGACGCCAACATCTCCCACGCTATCTTGGCTTCTGTGGCAAGCTAGTCAGCTGCAGATCCAACTCATGCAGAGAAAGAAAAGTACATTTATTTAGGCCCAACTCCATGAAAATGTTATGTTGTTTTCTGTGTATTCAGGGAAACCTGATGATTTAAATTTGATTTAATGGCCCTACTGCTCTGACCTCTCCACACCTGTTATGACTCAGCTAACTTAGGATATCAAAACCATTAATTATAGAAGCATTTTATGTCCCATTTGACTATTCAAGTTGCTGAACGTGTTATAAAGCTTTGATACACTTTGGATGGGAAAATGTTTTCTATTAAATAAAATTAGTAAGGAATCTGATATATCCATTTGAAAATTCTGGCTCTAACATTCAAGCTTATATGGTTGCATGAGCCATAATGTATATAGGCCCTCTTGAAAAGAAAACAGATTTTATTTGGGGCATATGCAAATCGCAGGCAGACAGAAGCCATCTGGGAAATCGAGAACTATGACTGAAGCCATTCCATCTGGTACGAGGATCTTGGTCAGCAGTGGCGAGGGAGCATTGTGGCTTTAGCACGGTGCCCAAGGAATCAGACGCAGGACATGGCACTCACCATCATGGTGAGAGGGAGAGCCTTGGGCTGGCATCCTCAAGGATGTTTTCTGCACCTTCTTCAATGATTTGCTATTAATGGGACGTGTGCAAGAGATTGGCACTGGAACTGAAGAATTTTCCTACTAGCAGACTCATTACAGGGCTTCTGTCGTGCTTTGCTTTGCCTCTTGCAACTCATCTCATCTAAAAAATGGACATGTATTGAGTAAGAAAGCTGAAGTATCACTAGGCTTGCCTATCCCATTGCTTGCCCGTTTGAGAAGACTTTTTCTGCTATTGAATTTTTCCTATCCATTACAGTTTTTACATCTCACTATTTCTTCCAGATAGCTGGTTCTCATAAATTATGTAATGAGAGTATGATTCAAAATAAGGTCAAGTGATATCCTCCAAAGAATTAATTTGAGGCTTCAACTAGATCATTCCTGTTTGAGGCCATATAGAACATTATTTTTAACACGCCCAAGCAAAAATAGCCATGCTGCAGAATATCTAGGGAAATGAAGAAAATCTTGAGAATCTGGCCAACACATTTTGTGCTGGAAAGATCACAGAAACTGATTGAGGAAGAAGCTACACTAAGAAAAAATAAAAACACCACAAAACAAATCTAACGGCTGAGAAGATGGAGGAGTCAGCTTTCAGAAACCAATAGGGGGTAATTCTTCAGTTCTGTTCTGCAGATCTCAGAACAAAATCTTGTCGACCTCTCTCTGGGAAGGTATAAGAGGAACGGATGAGGAAGAAAAGGAAGTACTCTATCTACAGCTGTCAGAAAGAAATGTACTAATTCATTTGGCATTACTCTTCCAGAGTTGGAGCTAAAAGTGAGAGAAAACGGTACTTTTACAGTTCAGTGAGTACTTTACCCATTTATTATTCTAATGTTCCAAAATGCACAGTAAGGCTCTAGAAGAAGGCTGTGTTAAGTGCCATCTATGCAGTAATCTGAGTATACTGACCTGAATTGGACCCGTGATGTTCACAAGGGTTTAAAAAGCCAAGAAAACCCCAGCGTTAATTGTGGTGTGCAGAAAATCAGAGGAAAACGATGTATACGTGTCTCAAAGCAAACCATAACTCCGAGAATGTAGGTACCATTTTATAGATTTGTTTTCTACTGCTTTTTTCTTTCCATGTCAGGAGAAGCATATTCCGTTCTTCCATTAAACGTTGCTAGTTAATCACTACTCTTCAACAGCTTTCTTTAATAACAGATACAGCACAGTATGCTTAACAGCTGATGCAGGAACTTTGGCCTAGGGAGCCACGAGCATTGCTCAACTAATACTTCCAGCATGGCTCTGACTGTTTCTCCGTGCTGACTCAACAACCTATCAGACAAAATATTTCATTATGTAGGCTCTGTGGAACATGTGGGATACAGAACGGAGATCATGAAAGGGTAGGAACACTTCGCTATTATTTTCTTATTATTTTGCAGTTGCAGAACGTTAGGCAAATGATGGTACACACTGTTGCAAGGCAGATGCTACAAATTGGGCCAGTATGATATATCTGGCTGCCAAGGAGCTGTTTAAGTATATTTTCACTGTTTCCAGAAAAAAAAACCAAACCAACTGAAAACCAAAAGAAAACCCAAACCGAGAGACAAGTAAAGACATCCTGAAGTAATTATGTCATTTGGAAGGAAAATACGGCAGGGATTTTTAAAACATACGTGCAAAATGAAGAACAAATTGAACACATACCATACCTGAAAAGCTAATGGAAAAGGATTAATTGATAAATACGGAACTTAAACTGTTCAGTTTTCAGTCAGCTAATCAATTAAGCTATTGGCATAGACCATTTATTCAGTGTCTGAAATATATTTTAAAATCATCAAAGCCTGCCATGATAAAATTAAACTGCACTTTAAAAAGCTATAGCCTTTTTCTAAAACAATAGACAATAAAAGGCAAACCTGCAAGTTGCTTGACTGGACCACCAGGTTACTGTTTACTGTCATTTCAATGCCGAATGGATTAATTTTGGACTTTCATTCTCAGATCTATCAATAGTTGCCAAAATAGGCAACCAAGAGGCAAAACAGACAGACCGAAAGGCCCACGTGCTGTTCCCAGTAAGTAGCTGTCTTTAGAACTTTTTAAGTCTGTAAACATCACCAGTGTTGAGACAGATTTTGTATTGCTGCTCCCTGGTACATTATACTGCTTTTTTGCACTAGTGTTTCAGTGCTGTCCCGATGACTCAGTCAGGGTCGAGCATCAGCTGTAGCCCACATTTTGAAAAACATGTACCAGTCAGCAATAACTTGCTCCTCTTGCAAACTGTCTGTTAATGAACCTCTTTCCACACTGCTGATTCCAGACTGTTACAGAATTGTAAGAATTTAATACCCAAATTTTAAGGATTTATTTCTTTTTGCATTCATTAAAAAGAAATAAATAGAAACCCCATTGAGATCTCAGAACGATTCCCTCTGAATTTACCTGTTTATATAAAGAGAAACTTCTCATACATGATACCAAAAGCCTCCGTCTTCCCTACTCCCTGTAAGACATGGGTATACTCATTACATAATAGAGTCTCCGGTGGGTACACAAAAACTGTAACGCCAATGGGTACCATGCAGTATTGCTTCCCAAACAGCAATCTGTCCATAGAGGGGAAGTGCTACGCTCTTAACATATCCATCGGGAAAAGCAGAGGTGAATATGTAAACTAACGTTTTTTTCAAAGATGAAACCATGCAGAAGAGAGTAAGGGGCAAACAGTCAACGCCAAAGGACAGAAGGAAAAAGATGAGAAAGGAGACTCCATCATAAATCTTGGGGGAACTTCCCTGTTACGAGTGCCAGGAGCAGCAACATGGGGAAATAAATACAGCAAGAACCAAGGTCACTTGACAACGGGCTGGACTAAGTCAGCTCTAAATGAGTAAGCAAGTCCATTCCATCTCTGATGCCTCCAATAAAACCTCTCCCCTAGAATAATAAATAAATATCCATAGACAAGCCCAAACAGAAAAAGATGTTTCCTCTAGAAAGGACCCAAGGGCCTTGAAGGAAATGGAAATGAAATGATTTTGATTTGGAAGGAATAAATACTGCTATGGGCTGTGGAGACAATCAAATTCCCATAAAGAAATGTAGTAATAGTAAATGCCTATTTGCCCTAAAATTAAGGGAAGCTAGCTGCATGAGTTGGAAACACTTCTGAGGCATCTCTTTAAAGACTTCTTGTATGTCTTTACAAATGCAATGCTTTGTTATCAGGCCCAAGGCTGCAAGTCATTGAGGAAACTTTACACCTTTTTTTTTTTTTTTTTTTAA
>VZSC01005439.1:291653-309827 GCA_013398225.1 Steatornis caripensis
TTTTTTTTTTTTTTTTTTTGAACATAGCGGCTGACGTTTTTAAGGCTCTGCCAGCAGGTCTGTGTTACAAAATTCCTAAGCATATTTTCTAACATGCAAAATTGGCCGTGCTGCTTTCCAAAGGCCCATCTAGCTTGTTATTTCACAGTGAGGACAGTGTTTTGGAGCCAATTGAAGTGTTCAGTATTAAAATGTATGTGACTAGCTAGCACTGTCTTCTTCACAAAGGAAGAATATTTCCTATTATTTGACTCACTTTGCATTCCTATTTCCTTTATGCGACTACTTTAGAGAGCTTTATGGCCAACTGTCTGCAACGTGCCAATTTTTGTGGTATTTTTTGGTCTGGAAAACTTTTTTTTATGTTATACTCTGTATTACTCACAGCAATCTTTCACATTTAACCATTTTATGGCACCGTTTAATGGCCTGGCATGCTTAGAGCTTGCAAAGTCACAGGTTATCAGCATCAAATGATCCAGTTTCTTGTGCTCATACTCGGATTGCATTCTGCTCAGGGTCTTTCCACTTATTTTAAGCCGTGCAGTTCTTTGAAAGCCAGCATTCCTCGTAATATGGGCTCTTCTTTCTTGAGCTTTGTTCCGAACATCCCTTCCCCCAACAGCGTTGTCTGAGGCAAGTCTGAGCAAATGTTGAAAGAAAGCCTCAAGAATACGTAGAAAATAGGTAAAACCTGACAGAAAGGTTTCATAGATTAGCAGGGCTCTTTGAAGTTGAAAGTTTGAGCCATCAGTAGAGGTAGAAGGAAGCAGAAGTTTGGAAGCAAAAGACAGATAGATGTATTTTTTCCATAAGCTTGGCCCCCGGCTCTGCTTTTTTGCATATAGAGAGCGTGATGAGAAATGTTTTTCCTCAGGACTTGCATCCTCATTATTTATTACATCCCGGCAGCGTGATGTGATATGCCAAGATCTCGGCTGGATCTGGTCCAATATTCCAAAATTAAGCAAGTAAATGGATGCAAGCCAAGCTAAGGTTTTTCATAGAGTTCAAAAGTGAATTAAGATGTCCTGTAGATATTCACTCGGTTCATGTTGTCCTGCTTTCAGCAATTACTGAAACGAAATACAGCGTGCCACTGAAGACTTGGGCGCTGATCCCACACATCGGTTCTCCTCTTTTCTCTTTATTCATGCTTCCGAGCTCCGAGGGGGCTTCTCTTGTTGATCTTGCTCTGTTTCACACCAAGAACAGCCTCTTCGCTCAGTGGGCCTAATAAAGCACTAAAACTGTTCTTGCATAAGTTTTGTTTTACATCTGTGGTAAGGTTTGCACAGGTGGTAAGCTTGAAAAAGAGATTTTCAGTAGCTCTGCTGACAAAAAGAGCAAGCAGCATGCCTGTCAGAGCAAACATGCATCCTGATCAGCTCTGAAGTTACCAGTGAGCAAGTACTGAACTCTCCGAGGCATGCGAGGAATAATAACTGGCGTTTATTTTCCCCTTCCTAGTCCTTGTGGGTAAGAAAAACTGGCATAAAATATGCAGCTACAGTTGAGCAAATTTTTTGAATTTCATCTGGTTTAAATAACGAGAAGTTTTTTCTCTCATCTTGAAACTATCTTACGAAGCTATGCATAAATTCTCCTCCCAATATGGAGATTTGAAATGACGCCTCCTATTACCCAGTAGGGAGGCTTAATGTTGGGCCTTGAGTTTTGGGAGTGGTGTGGGAGATTCTTTCTTCTTCCGTTAGATGCTATACTTGTGTTTATAAATAAAGGTTTTGTAAGAGAAAGGGCAAGAATTCAACAGGACTCAATTCCTAAATGCAGAAGGTAGCCCACTGCTGTATTCGGTCCATCTTAATGACTTCTTTGCTGCAGGAGACAGAAAAGACAGGGGAAAATGAGGAATGTTCATTGCAGAGCAGCATGCAGACCGGTTATATTGCACTACCAGGCCTTGAATACTTGACTCGCTGCATCAGAGACTGTAAGTTATAAGTAGCCATAAAAGTAACTACTCTATAAGCAGAAGTATTTGCTTACTCATGTTTGCTAGTTGTCCAAAAAGGATGGGAAAAAAGGCAAGTTTAAGAAAAACACGGATCGAGTAAAGCTAGATTAACCTTTCAGACAACATTCGTATCTGGCATTCATGCAATGCAGAACACCAACCAAAAAAAAAAAAAAAAGCAAAAATGGAGTAAATTGTTCTAAATCCAGAAAAGAAGAATGGTTTGCCAGACCATTTCCGAAATGGGCTGGCAGCCTTTGGCAGTGCTGAACGCGCCACAAGCAATGTGAGTCACATACCTTTACTCCTGGACATTACCTCAGTATAACCAGGACCTCTAAGAAAACCTGTTATAAGCTTTATTCCCTGATTAAAAATTTTAAATGAGGTTATAATCGGGACAGTTCTATTAATGAATGTACACTCTTCTATTGTATGTAAGGTCAGTCATTAAAATAAACTTACTTTGTCCTGCTTTTTAAGAAAGAAAATTAGACTTGGAGTAGAAAAAAAATGCAAGACTTTTTCTGGTTTTGGACCGCATGCAACTCCCTCAAGTCAGGCTAAAATGAAGAAATTATTGAGACTAACACTCCTTTTGTTTGTATCATTTCTATTTTCTCTACCATTTACAACAGATCTAGGCCCTTGTGATTGGTGGGATGAGGAGGTTTCAAGCTGGATTTACTCTTTGGATTTACACATCGTGGATCTGACCCGAAGCAATGAGGATTTTCAGATTGTGTTTTGAGTAGACACCTGCTGAGGCAGTGGCACTTCATCTTGCTGTTTACTGCAGTGGTCTTTGAGCCAGGCTTTGGCAGTCATTTACAACTCTGCTTCCATTCCCTCCTCTCTTTCTTCCCATGACAGTACTTACATTCCAGACAGGAGAAATGCTGGTAGTCGGAGCCCTAGATTCAGTCAACAGAAACTTTTTATACTCTTCTTCTATCATAAAAGAATTGCTTTATGTTTATCTTTGCCCTGTTTCTTTATGTCTGCCTTCTTGCCACATAAAATTGTTGCTTTACACAAGCATATGTTGCGGAGGCGCAGACGAATAAATTCTTTATTGTGGCATCCCCGCACGTGTCTGCTTTGGTGCCGGTATCTGCAGAAGGCAGGAATACAACTCATTCATACCTGGTTTATTTAATTAGGGAATTTCTCTGTAACTTTTTCTTTTTCTTTAAAGTCTAGATGTAAAAAAATGACTTTGGTTTAGACTTCTACGGCGATCTGAAATGCTGAATTTTTCCTGCAAGACATACGTTTTTCTCATTCTCGGTGCCTTCCCTCCCTCGTTTGATGTCAATAACTATTGGAGTGGGAATCCCAAATTCCTCAGAAATTAAGCGGCAAGTGAGGAATAATTTTTGCACAAGCTATGGCTTGCAACTTCTATGCATTTCAAGTATGCAGAGCAGTATAGGTGGAAAACACATAAAGTTGATCACAGAGATTAAAAATATATCTCTGCATTTATGAAGACAACACTGTAACAGGAAAAAAAGAAAAAGGAACAGCAGTTTTAGCACAGTGGAAAGACTGAGATTTTGAAAATGGCATGGCTTGGGTTGACAGAACGGGCAGAAATGATATTTCTTCTCTTCACTGTACCTTTAACTTCCTCCATAAAAGGGTTGGAAAAACTGGAAAGGCAACAACAGGGCAGGAGTGGTGGCGGTCCCAAGCAGCACGAGCTCTACAGCCACCATAAAATGCTCTACAAAACGACCCGTCGTTGATGTGACGAACACACTGTCAGACGAAACGGCAATGTTATGTTTCACAAAGTAATAAATTGCTCTTCGTTGCATCGTATAGAATAGTAGCGTCTCTCAGTGATGCTATTTTCTTTTATGGTATGTCATAAAAGAAGTCCCAAACCAACAACTATTTACCATGGTATTGTTACACAGGATGTTCCCCGGGCCTTTGAAGTTGCTTTTCTGTTCTTGGAAAGCAAATGCTACCGCCTGCACCGGCATGTCCTCCACAAAAGGGTAAAGCCTGAATCTTCAGGGATTCAGGCGCTGGCAGTGGGGGAGCCGCGGCACAGGGCAGCAGCAGCAGCTCCAGCCAGAGGCAGCGTGGTCCCTGCCACCGGTGAGCTGCTCTCCCGCGCCGGCATCACTGCTGCTTGAAGGAGGTGAGACTTCCCAAGCCCGTGAGTGCCGTATTCACGGTGTTTTGTTAATGACCCCTCTAAATTTGAGCTCCATTGGTGTTGCTGCCTGGTGCAAAGGTTGCTCACAGCCCGCGTGATGTAAACAGGATCCTCTTTTCTTCCTTGTGAATTAATCTCATTGTTTCGTTGCCTGCGTAACTGAGGACAACTGACCTTGGTTTAAAATCTGTATAAATAGAGTTATTATGTGGCCAAAACGGACAAAGGAGAAAAAAAACCCAACCAGTAGATGAGAGGGGTGGTCAGATAATAAGTCTTTAAAAATGAGCATCTGGTGTCCTAAAATTACACGCTGCCTTGTGCTGACCACTGCGGAGCGGGAAGCTGCTCCCGTGCGTGGAGGCTGCTGCCTTACACGTGACATCTGGCCTGGGTGGGAGGCATGGGTGCCGGCTGCACTTCCACCCCGCAGCTTTCCCCGCGTGACCCAGGCTCTTCCACCAAAACCCGGAGCTGCCCGGGAAGGCTGGAAACCCCTATGCAGCTTCGAGGCTGCACAGCATCTCCACAGAGCTTAAAGACAGTGCTCTGTTGGAGGGCATAGGCGAAATAAACTTACAAGAAGTAGCTCGCGATGCTGGGGATAAGCAACAACTTTGTGAGGCGAGAAGCCCTGCCAGTTGGAGGCTCACTCTAAAAGGAGGGAGTCAACATTTATTCTCTCCAGGCCGTCCTGAGCACGCTGCGCTGATCAGAGGTAGTCCAGTAAAAGTTCTGAGTAAGAGGAGGTAAGGACGCGGAGAAATCCGGGAAGCCACAGCAGTCTGTGGTGCCGGAGCACGCCACCACCTCCTGCACTCTTCTCTCTCTGCTGCAGCCAAAGCATTTTTATCTTTAGTGCTTTCTGCAAAAGATACAGGGGTCATCTTCCCTGAAATGGAGTGGCTATTTTTTCGCTTGTTTGCAGGGAGGAAGATGGGGAAGAGATCTGGGAATGGGTAGGAGTAGCCTTACGTCCCTGGCACTAGACTCACTTGGCATCCAGGGCTGTAGCACAGAAAGCATGCGCTAGGAGCGGCTGGAAATTCAGATACATATGTGAAGTGCATATGCTCCTGTTATTAGAGGTGAAATAGGATTTTAGGGAGGAACGGAGGAATGAAAGAGGCAGGGGAATCAGACACTTTATAGTGCTGGCATGCTTGGAGGCATTTTGCAGCTTGCTCAATTTCTGAAGCAGCATTTCCAGAAATCACAGTACTAGCCAGCAGTGTGGTGTCTCTCCCAGCAGCACTTTTAAGTGTAATGCAAAAACCATCACAGCTAGTGGCACTGAAGAATACTACTTGGCAACCAGCAGCATCAATTTGAGCTCTCAGTCTATTGTGACTGATATCCAAAAATAGACTGAAGGCCTAAATACGGCTACCTGCGGTGCATCCCATTCAACAATACTTCTAGTTCCAGCCTCCAAATGGAGTATCTGGGAGGACACTGTTTAGTTCATTTTCTTAAGACAGGAAAAACACATTTCCTAGCATTTTTTAGCCCAGCTTGTTCAGTGTGCCCTGAGTAGATTTCCAGAAAAGCTGCATAATGACGTTCCCTCCTGGACTCAAAGCAAAAACCGTGCACTCGTAATGTTTCCTCTCTCGGAAGGAAATGCTATAGAAAGGGGACAGGTGCAAGAAAACTGCGTAGCAGAATTTCATGTTCACTTTCTTGACTAATACCGACAATTGTAGCAAGGAGGGAAAAAATAAATTAATCCTAACAGCAATGTGATATTTGGCTTGGATTATCGGCATGAAAAATGTGGAAAACTACTTTCAAAAGTATATACACTGAATTGCTTCTATTACTCTTAGCCCTCATTTGTGGGATATGCAGAGGAATCCCTCACAAGCGTATCATTTGAAGACAATGAATAGCTAGTAAACTATCTTTCCTTGAAACTAATACTAAACTAGAACAAGGCAGGGTTTTTTCACAAGCATTAGATTAAAACGGAACAAGATCATTACTATTTAATCAAATTAATTAGTGGATTTTTATCAAAGGCCTCAGATATCAGTGACAACACCTGGCTTCAGGGGTGTGGGGATCTTCAGACAACTTGCTGCTCTGCCGACACACGGAGATTTCTTCTGAGCCCTGACACTGCTGTATGATGGAAGTATGTGGATGCCTCATTTTCTGAAGGACGTTTGAGGCTCTGAAGGAACATAATTGGGAAGGCTGGATTTCAGAGGAAACAATGTATTCTGTTTTCAGTAAAAGTACACCAGAACGGGAGTCTTTGGGAAACAGAGTGAAAAGGGGGATACGTTACTGCGGCGAAACGTGCTGAAGTCCAACATCCAATACTTCTTTCCTAGGAATTCATAACGGNAGTGAAAAGGGGGATATGTTACTGCGGCGAAACGTGCTGAAGTCCAACCTCCAATACTTCTTTCCTAGGAATTCATAACGGGTAAGTCAGCGTTGTTCACTCTAGAAAGAAGTATTTCAATTTTTTTGGCTTGTTTGTTTTGTAAAAAGGTGTCCATGCTTTTGTCGCTTCCTAAATAACATGAAATATATGTAGTTAAGTACGTGCAAATGATGTATGCTTTCTTGTAATCTCTTCAATTTAGCAACTATAGCAGCTTAAGACACTAGGGAATGGTCTTGGGCACCGCTGCAGGAAAAACATAGGAGTTAAAGTTGTGGAGGAGAGGAAAAGGCCAAGCTAATCACTTCACGCTTTTTCTACGATCCCCGAAATTACAATCAGTCTATTTTTAAAAGCCAGATGTACGTGTAAAGAAACTCTATCAGGTGAGATCATTAATATTTTAGTGAAGTAATTAAACGCCACATTAGTTTGCTTGGCCCTACTCAGGGGTCTCTGTATAATGTTCCGTAGTGTGGTATGGATACGCCTATTAATGTGCACTCTAGTCTAGTCATATCACTGCTAAGCTTCTTGATAACTGATTTACTCGACAGTATTTTGTCCTAACATGGAAGAGAAAATAGAACATTATTAGGGAAGCTGTTGGAGTGATCTGTGATTTATACTATGTCCTTTCTAGATTGTTACTCTCTATATAACCACTGTTGCAGCAGAGGAAAAAAAATCCACTTCCCACTACTGAATTTCATAGTTATATGTAGTTATACTGCATCTAGGATGTCATTCATCTAGGATATCTTTCAGTCTCTATGTTCAATGCTATAATCTCTTCCAATCTGTCAACCTATAGCAAAAGGCAACACCTGGAAAGGACATTTAGAGAGAAAGCTGCAGAGGAAATAGCATTGGCAGTTCAATAGATGTCAATCACCTTTTCGAGTCAGTGCTGAAATGTTACCCTTTAGAATGGTGTTAAGGGAAACAGTGCTATTAGACTGGCCGAGTAACATCCCCAAATCTGCTGCAGTATCTTTATGCCAAGCAGAACGTTGAAGATGCGTAAGGTATTCTCAAAGCCTGCTTCCTGTTGAAAGAAAATTGCCTTGGCATAGGATGTCTGTAAGACAGCTGTTGACTGCTCCCTGGAGAACTCCTTCTATGCTCCAGCACACCAACGGAGAGTGGAGCCAAGGACGAAGGCTGGATGAACACGCTAAGAGCACAGCTTTTGCATTACAGCAGTGCAGATGTTTGGAGTGGCACTATAATCCGCTTGCACGAGCTGAAATGCGGCCCAGGCTTTTGAACTGCCTAAATTATGCTGCAGTTGTGAGACAGATATAATCAGGTGGACATGAGAACGTTTTATTAGCTTTTTCTACTCTTTTTCTTTTTCTCTCCCGGCGCCCTGACTCCATGGGCTCTGTGTTGAATCTGTGTGCTGTGTATTCATGGGCTCCCTTAATAAGAAAAAGCTAGGCAGAGGTCTCCAGGTTGAAAACGACTAAAAATGGTCAAGATGCATGGTTGTGATGCTGCTTCCAAGCTAGTTAGCTTTGCTGAAAAGCATCTATTTTCAGTTTTGGCATCACCCTTCTTGAAAGAAGTCATGTTTGGAAACCTACGTGGGTACCTCTGCATTCATGCTGTGCTGCATGGTTGATACTAGCTGGGTTTGGCTGTCGTTAGAGAACTACGAATTCTTTCGAGCAGGTAACTATGAATTAGTAGGGATCTAATGCTCAGAGAGTAATCCCCCGATTCCCTGATCCCCTCTCACTCATGATTCGCGTGCTGTCCAGCTTCAGGCATTGAATTGCACTTCTGCACCAGGGCATCGTGATCCTTAAAGCTACAACCAATTCCGTAGAGACTTGAATAGGCACGTGTAGACTTCAGATCTCGTTTCAAAAATTGGACAGATCCCGGCTACCTCTGAAGTGCTTGAGGGGGAAAAAGATTTGTGATTCTTAAGGTAAAAGTTTGTAAAAGTTTGTGATTCTTAAGGTAAGCAGAAGGGTCACATATGACTGAAGTTAGAGTTCTCTGTAACAACATCACAGTGTTTCCAGAAAGATAAAGAACTGTAAAAGTGGATTTGAAAAGAGGTTGGTAGAACCTATTTCACTGAGAAGATAGTCTCACTATACTGCCAAACCAAAACCTTTCTAAGTGACACAGATAATATTTATTGTTAAATCAACTTTATTTTTATTCCAATATGATGTATTCAGCAAATTAGAAGCATATTGTACATGACTATTGGCAGACTGGAAAGGAAACCTTTTTTTTTTTTTTTGCTGATGAATATCAGGAAAATCAAACATAGATTAATCATCACTAATGGATATTTAAAGAATTATTTTTAGTCCTGTTGCTAAGGCAGCTAATTTCTTTCATTGTAAGATTTTTTCAACGAGCCACCTCCCTCCATAAATATCACTTACAATATTAAAACTGCAATTTTCTGGATTTTAGAAAGGTGCACTGTATGTAGAACTTGTACTTTCTTTGCTCAGTCAATTTTCTGTTTCTGCAGTGAATTGCGTATTTCTGTAGTGGAACCATCTTAATTGTAAGTTCAAGGGTCCCTTTATATTTAAATTTCTGGGTTCAATTTTTTTTTTTTTTTTTTGCCTTGACACAACTACCCTGACACAGGCATATAGGTGAGATTCTTCAAAAGCAGTGTGCAGTAATTGTAATTTGTCTAAGGGGAGAAAATATGTTCCTTTTTCTGACAGCATACTGGTGTCTATCTTCTTGCTTCCATTGAACTGTTTCTGATGCTACTGTAGTTTTGTGCTCAGCGTGATAGGAAATCAAAAGTCAATAACATCTTCACTCCTTGCTTTTTTTTTTTTTTTTTAATTACAGGAAGGATTGCAGTTTTTGTATAGACCAGAAATACTCAGGTCTAGGCTTGAAGAAAATCAAATCAAGCGCAGCAGTTTTAACAGCTTGATTCATAGTACTGTTGATTCAACAGAATGATCAGGTAAGCCTAGATGTTGATTTAGGCATAAAAAACTTCCTGTGTATGTTAACATCCAATTTAAGTAGAAGCTAATTTTTATTACTTTAAGCTGCATCTTAATGGTTAGGCTAGTGTAAAGCCCTCAGATATGAAAAAAATCCTGATGAATGAAAATTATTTGTACTTAAAGTATCAGTTTAAATACTTGTTAGGCCCAAGAAGTTTGTGAAATATCCTAGATTATATATAACATCGGCCTACAATAAGTCAATCGGGTTTTATTTGCTTTTTCCTATTTAAGACACGGTGTGTATATAATCACTTGTTTAAGAGCAATTTACCTATTCAATCCTAAATTAAAACTATTTTATAGATAATTTTTGGAGTTAATCTGTGTATGATGTTTAACTAAACTGTCAGCTTTTCGGTTATTGAGAACACAAAGATTCAAGTGTAGACATTTCAAAGAAAGTCCATGGAAAGTTTTAATGTACATATCATTTTCCATTCAGCAACTGAAAAAAAATCATATTCACTCTTTATTGTTATTGTTGCTCAGGCTTTCTAAAAAAGCCAAATGAAAATGTTCTTTTTTCAGAATGCATCAGAATATACTGAGTTAATGTGTCAAAAAAAGTCAAAAATAACTCTTCTGAAGTGTCAGTCAAAAATTGATGACACAAATTAAAACTGGTGGATTTTATACGTTATTAAGTGTATCTCAAAGTTAACTTTCATAAAGCCCTCTTTCCTTTTATAAATCAGAAGGAGTTCTATGGCATGTCCTTGAAAACTCTGTTCTCAGCTGCTGAAGTACAGACTACCTGGTTCAGCTAAAATGAGGCAAAGCCTGATTTTGTCAGTGCATGCCAATTATTTGCCATAAATCTTCAATTATTTGGAAGGAATCCAGAGACTGTCCAGCCATAAAGCCATTTTTAAAATAGTAAGCTTGTCATACATATTTGGACAGACAGCAACAGTACCATTTTATTTGAATATGCTCATTCAAATACAAAGCGTGGAAACGGGTGCAATTGTCGTGCATCGTTTCCACAGGCGTTTTGCATCATTTCTGTTAAACTGAGCTGGAGAGCCGGCAGCTCTGGTTAAGGTTTGAATAGCTCAGGCAATCAGGTACAAGAGGAAAGGGCGAAGAAGCATGAAAGCGCCTATTAGGCATGTGGAGGAATGCCTAGTAAGCAGCTAAGCATTCTAGTAGCTTGCTATGAAATTATTCACAAATTTGGTCATTCCATTGCCTACAGTGGACAGTTGCGTACATCAAGAAGGTAAAGAGGGGAGAGCTACAGAAAATTATTTGTAGACTTGAGAGTCCTGAATGAGTAGTTTACTATAAAATAGTTTTGGGGAACCCACTGAATCCACATGTGCATACTGAATGAAGAGGAAGCATGAAAGTAGGAATGGAAGTTACATTTTGGGTGGTTTGGAGGCTAAGAGACTTTCTACAGTTTGAAACTTAAATTCAGAGAAGCAAGACAGGGCAAATGTTCAATGCAAGTTGCTCTAAAGAAATTTTATTTTTTATTTTATTTACTTTGCAGAAGACGTCAGTGTTCAGCATGTGATTGCTATCTCTCTAACTAATAAAATAAGGGTTTTTTTGCTGTGAACCTTATGACAACCATATACCTGATGGAAAAGATAGAAATTTCATCCACAAGTTTACTCAATTTCAAAGAAAATGTGGAATCGGTTGGAGTCTTCAGTTGAGATAAAAGTAAAGATCGGAAATCTTTTCAACTTATTTGCAAAATATGGAAAAAATACTGGAAAAGCTGGAAAACCAAGTCTGTAAGAGCTCTATTCTAGAATTAGAGACTCTATATAGAATAATCAGACCAGATTAGATCCTATTCTAAGGATGAGGTTTTGTTGCAAACTTGTGGACAAAGTGAAAAATTGTTTTCATTCATGCAATTAGTTTGGTAGCAGAGGTAGATGACAACAGGGTTGCCCTTCTGAAGGTGTTAATTTTTGACACTAAATAAAAATAGTCCTTGGACTCCTCGTTTTGTGACTGCCCACTTGGGAATTGATCAGCTGCTTTTATCCTTTAAAGAGAAGACTGAGCCTTGACTGAGACACAGGGAAAGAGGAGAAACCAGACTGTACTACAGGGTATTTCAAAGTAGAATTCAAGCTTAAAAGAACCAGCAAGAAGATAATGTTCACTTCGAGGAAAAATTAGAAAACAAGATGAAGTTTGTAGCTGAAAAATGACCAAGCCTTCATATTCAAAGAAATGAAATGGCCTTTGTTCTAAATATGTTTCTGCATGTCATAACCTACAGAATAGAATCCTTATGCTGTTTTTATCCTCCCAGAAAAATATATGACATGACATCCAATTAACCAGACAGACAATCTCTTAGAAACCCGTGCTCAGCCAACCACGATGACTGCTGTTGCTTGAGTAAATCTCCAAGAACAAAATGGGTACAATTCTTGAACAGCTGTGTGCCTGGCCAAGTTCTAATATGCGTGACTGTTGAACACAGAGGGGTTATGTCACAAAAGCCAAAAATACTGTGTGAAAAGGAGTGCTATAATGTACCACATTATGCCTTCCTTCTGTGAAACTGTGAGTACAGTGCTCCTGAAACTCCGAACTCATTTTGGGAGTCAGAGTCTTTTTCATTACTGGATGCAGAAGTGTTGTAATTGTTTGGGAACCCATCCACTCAACTCCGAAGACTAGTTATAGAAACGTCAAGCTTTCCACAAGGAAAACATTCTTTCCCTTTCCAAAAGCCCATAGTCCCTTGAAGCAGGGAGAGATGCCAGAAGTCAATAATCTGAAGGTGAAGAGACCTTTAGAGAAAGATTCAGCTTTAATTTTCCTGTTCTCAGAGGAAGAAGAGACATGTGATCTGCTTAAATGTCTTATCAACCATTACTGTCGCTTGATAAAGCTAAAATCTTTATGTGGTATTCCAGGCTGAATTGTCCTGATGAGTGTTGACTAATCCCAGTCACTAGAAAGTAAAAACTTTACACCAAGTATTAAATATTGTCAATTACTTATTATATTTTTAGGAAAAGAAAAGTGTTTATGCGTTGTTCCTTTTTATTGGGAAGTCGTTGTTTAACTCTCTTGCATCACTAAAACTCTGTATTAGCTTATTCTGAAATCCAGCAGATGCAGAGAGGAACTGGAGCAGTTTTGGTGTAGAAGTCAGGTTCCTGACATAAAAAGAGCTTCTGGTTTGTGGAAGAGACAAAATATGAAAGTACATGGCTTTCACGCATACAAGGTTAATATTCATGGACTTAGCTTATATCTTTGAGCTACAATGGAATTAATGACAAACTCATGAACTTAGTAATGGAGAGTTTATAACTTGTATCGTTTTGGGAGAGGCACCAGGAGAAAAGTGTGACTCGAACACAACTCTTTTGCCGTTTCTCAGTTGGAACAACAGAGTAATTTATTTCAGCTCTCTTGGAAGTTTAGCACGCTCTCCATCACAAATCTGGCCACGTCTGTTGGCTGACACGCAGGGACTTAGTGCCAACCTGAAAAATATCAGCTGCTTTTTTATGCAGGTACACGGAGTGTGTGATCTTTTGTCTCTACTACTGTGCCTGTAGTCACAACATCTTTCTAGCAAAATACCCTGGTGTCTTTTCATGTTTTTAAAGGCTGTGATTTGGGTAACTACACTATCATCTTTCTTTCCTAATTTGAAAGAGGAACCGCTTTTGTAACTATAAAACACATTTGAAAGAGGAAAGGTTCTATGTAGCAGCCAGCTACAGTGCTCACCCCTTTGCTTAACGTGGGAGAGAGCTATTTTCCAGGTTGTAGACTGAATTTCTATTCCTGTTGCCAGTGATTTCAGCTCCTGAAACATGATCTTTGCCAGGAGAAGACTTCATTTGCTGAATCGATTTGTAATGCTATACATCTACATTGAATATTGCCCAAATGGGCAGCATTATTATATACGTTCCCATGCATTTCACAGACACATGGAAGCTATCACATTTTAAAAGAAAACAATGCAATAATTTCTCCTTAATAAATTAATGGATTAATTACAAGTAATAATTTTTTACTTTTCTGAGTAATGAAGGAGCATCATGATTTTCCCTGGTTTTTATCATCTGCGTGTTGTACCCACACCCGTTCTTTAGAAGAGAATAATGATGTATCAGAAAAGAAGCAATTTTAAAATTACACACTGTATGCTAAAAGTAGATTGGAATGAGGTTGTAAATAGCCAAAGTCACAGGTTTAAATTACAGGTGAAGCAGTTGCCTTTCCAATTCTCATTTGATTCTTTCTGTATGTACATTAATCGTACAGTCTCTGATTACAACGTCATATACTTGATTTCTGTCTCATTCAGTTTAGAGGATGAGATTGCTCAATAAAAAGCCATTTCCTGCACGTGACCTGCACTTTATGTACTGTGGTCTTGTCAGATGCTGCCTAAAATAAGGAATTATTAAGCTATTTGTGGACTGCCTCCTGTGAAGCCAACGGAATGCCGAAGTATTACCCAGACTTCCCCAAATTCACTGAAGAGTTTAACATCAGAGCGCATAATTGCCTCAGACGGTGCAGGTTTTTTTTCAAAGCATAGGTTTGCTTTTTCAAAGCATAGGTTTGCATTTTCAAAGCGTGGCTTTCAGCAACACTAGGTTCAGCTGTGGCTTGCCTGCAGCTCTGCACAGCTGATGCACTCATGCGCTAACTGGGCACCTGGGATAAGATGACTAAAGGATCAGCCACAGATGTTAAACATTCAGTGACAGTGAGTTTTGTATTATTTTTCCGGACAGCATTGTACTGCCTTAATGGACACCATCCTTTCTGGTTTTTATCCAGGAGATAGGTAATCTTACACTTCACTCACTAGATGCTGTACAGCCTCTGCCAGGGGTGAGGCAAGCTCAAACAAACAAATCACATATTCCCTAGGGATTTCACAAAACACAATGATTCAAGAGTCCTCTGGGGAAAAAAAAAATAAATAAAAAAGTGTGCCATGTGAATAAAAGTTTTGTACTGCAATATAGGAATGAAAAGCACGCTAGCACCAGAAAAATTAACTCTGAGATTTCTAACCTCTTGAGGTTTGATTTTTGAAACTATAGTAAGACAGACAGCCTTTATACCTCTCACTGGAAAAGAAAGGATTCTTGAGCAGCTGTCCATTCCAGGAACAGAAAGAAACATTATCACAAAAATATTTTTTACATACCAACAAAGAGGGGGTTTTTTGCATGAATTTTCTTAAAGACACAAGACAAATTGCATCCTTGATTACACAGACCAGTCTTGACACCCAGTCCTGAACTACACTGTGGATTAAGCTGATGTCTGCAGGCAGTAACTAAACGAACATTGACATTTCTGTCTACGGCAGATGGTGTTTGCAGGGTAAGATGCATTTCCTCAAGCAACGCAAATGTATGCAGCAGTATTTTTACTATTTGTATTTGAAGTGTGTTTGAGAGCTCAGTTGAATAATGTTGACTGGTCCTATTCTCTCAAAAATTCCTGCTGAGCTCCTCTGGAATACTTAGCTATGGTCTCTGCCACATGGTAAGGGAAGAGTCCTTCCATTCACCTTCATATTCCTGGGGATGTACTAGAGTTTCTCAAAATGCACAAGCACAACGGCTTAAATAGAATTCTGAAGAGCAAGTACTCCGTTCGTAGGCCGAGAATCACATGTGACAGGATTTTCTGCAACCTGCCAGGCTCCTTGGGCCCAGAAAAGCGGCCATCCAAGGTGAGCCTGAAGGATCCCTGGTCTCTGAACAGACTGGTCATTCTGCATTTCCTAAGATGCACACAGCTATGTAGCCAAATGAGGCAGGTGCAGATACGTTTGCAACATCCATTAGGAGACAGAGGGAGAACAGCTAGCTTTGGGTTTAGTTTGGGTTTACGTTCCATTTTCATATCCAACACATATACAAGCTGTCTTTGGCCAAAATACCAACTCTGCCTGTGAAAATCTGAACTCTCAGGAGCAGATTTCGTATGGAGCAAAAGAAAAAATTTTAGGGATTTTTTTTGTGATTAGGAGCAGCAAAGGGCAAATGTAGTTTCAGCCTGTACAGACTTACTATTATCAAATGCCTCAGAAATTGATTGATTTTTCTTTTCCCCACTCTCCCGTATCTGGACCATAGGGTCCAGGTTCTGGGTCCTGAATAAGAAAATAATTCCCTGTTGCCCACAGGACAGTGATGCTCTGTAGCATGGAAGAGTAAAAGGAAATAGGAACAGGTGAAGAAACAAATCCTTGTGAAAGAAGAGAACAGGTCATCCTGGAAAAACAAGTCTGCCTGATAGCTTACAAATTAATACGTATTTTGGTGTCATTGCAAGATTTAAGCCAAAACCCAACAAAGTTATTGGAAGGCTCCTGGTTTTTTACCCTGTTTGAACTGAGATTTATAAAAGGAAGCGATTCCTTTAAATCCTTTAAATCCAGTGATTCCTTTAAATCGACTAATACACCCTCAATAGCAAAGGGTTAATCATGCATCTGCACATTCCAGGGTTTTGCTCAGTCTGACTTTGAAAGTAGTATGCCATGTGGCTTCTTTCCACCTGCTGAAACGGGGCACAAGTTAGGGGGGCTGACGTGGAGGGGTAGGAGGAATTTCTATGCCTTCACAGAATCACAAGATCTGGTGCAGTACATCATACACTAGGTTTAAATTAAACTGTGCTGGAATAACTTGATTGCTTTTAAAAAAAAATAATTACAGTATTACTAGATGAAGAAACTTGAAATAGATGAGCTAATTACACGCCACTTACCTCTATGCTAAGCAAGATACATCAAAATGAATTTATGTATGCTTATTATATGCCTAGTATAGCTCTATGGAATGCATTACAGAGTTAATTATTTTGCAATCTATTTGATATTGTACCTTTTTAAATTCTACTCCCAGTCTAAATTGTCTGGATTATAAAAATCACAAAGACAAGGCATAATAATAAATAGGACTAAACTAGAATGTGTGTGGGGAGGTAATAGAGTGAATATTCAGAAACAGCAGCAGTTAATACTATGCCTCTATTAACAACTTAATATGTTATCTGGAACTGGAAGTAAACAGCACCTTAACAGTGAGGTGCAAAACTGAGATTGACTTGGAAAATCTGATGTGTCCAGACAGTAACACACTGTGAATGTAAAACATAGGGATATGAGCAGAAAATAACAGGTATTTTTTGATAGCTGCCATACCGGTACCTACATTTTGAAGTGACCACATTCCGAATGTGGCATATAATAAAATGACGAGTCATAAGATATTTCTAGGGTGCCTGGTTACCATTTGATCCCCTAGAAATCAGTTAGCATCACTGATCAGTCCTAGCAGGGGCTCTGTCTTCCTCCCATGGCCTTTGGTAATTTCTCAAGCTGGACTTAAAATCTGAAAAGGTTTGAAAGCAAGCCTAGCACTCAAATCCAAGTGAAATATCAGTTTCTGTATCCCAGTGACATAGTATTTCCCTTCATGGCTGCAGTACTCTTAAGGACACCACATATGAAGAGTTCTTCACTCATTGCTCTTGGTAGTGAAGAATATGTTGTGCTGGGAGTTACAAAAACTTGGTATATTTGAGTAAGTCCTTAAATGGATGGACTCGCTGTCTTTCTTCTGATTGTTATAGAAACTACGTTCATCTGAAGTGCATGAACTGAGTTACCAAACACGATCATCTCACAGTTTGTGGGAAATACTATATTATGAAAAGCAGAGATACTAAGTTCGACAGTTACACTGAGAAAACCTCCTTTAAGCAAACTTAACATTTCCACTTGTCATTTTTTCCAGCGATATGGAATAGTACACTGATATCCCTGTAAAGTCCTGCCAGAAAGAAAGGCATAGTACTTGCGCAGTACCATGGGCTTTCACCGCATGCTGTGTCTATCCCATTGACAGATCAATTGGACCACGTACCACATTTTGTTTTAAATTAACATAAAAATTAGTGAAAGAGGTAGTAACCTTTCCTTTTCAGGAGGCTGGTGTAGTTTTTGGAATATCCCTGCATTGCCATGTGCATATCTGTACAGTGTGTAAGTAAGTTTTTAGTTTGCAAAGCCCTGTGATGCAGCTGTTTCTCATTTTCATCTTGCAGATGCTATCTTGCTTACAGGGCAGCTTAGTTAAAAAGCTGTGTTGACTCATAAGACCGAGATGTACAATATTCAGTTTTGACTGAAAAGTGCGTAACTAACTCCTTTATCATGCACAGGGCGAAAAGCTTGATGTAGAACCATGTTTTACTGGGAGCAGAAGACTGTAGGTCCAGAAGCAGTGTCTAAGCTCCCCTTTTCTGTGAAGCACAGTCGACCGTAAAAGTCTAAAAAATATGCTTATTCATGTTATTACTATGGAAAGTCCTGGTGACTCACTGCATTGGCAAGAGAAGATGGTTTAGCTTAGTTATTACTGTTTGTAATTCGGTTTTCTGTTAAGATGGAAACAAAACAGAAACAATACGGAAGATTCCCTGAGTGTATGTGAACACGTCTGCTGCCTTTTGGTGTTCACATGCCCTTTGAGTTAGGGAGCAGGGGAGCGTTCTACAGGCACATCGCTGAACCAGTCAGTTCCTAACAGTGAATAAATGTGCCTAAGACAAGAAGAAGGGGGGGGGGGGGAAGAAA
>VZSC01005439.1:309914-324536 GCA_013398225.1 Steatornis caripensis
GGGGGGGGGGGGGGGGAAGAAAAGGAGGAAAAAGAGGAAGTCTTACTCTTCCCCCATCCTCCCCAGAGCCAGGATTTGGAGCGATGGAATTTCCCTAGTGAGGAAACAAAGACATAATGTCTAATTGCTAGGACACAAAGACTCAGAGGGAGAGCACACAGTGGCCAGGAGTGCGGAGGAGCACTGACCCCAAAGGGCAGAAGGATAGAGAGGAAAAGAAACTCAGTTCAGGCTATGGGCAGAAAGTTCAAGTACCCGATCACAGCCAAAAGAAGGCTCAGGAGTACTGAGGTAAAGGAAGTAGAGAAGGAGATGTTAATTTGTTTTTTATACATTTGTCCATGTGATTGCACACATAGAAACACAGAGAGATTCTTCAAGTAACTAATGAAAGACAAAACTCACGAATCAATTTCCTTTTGTGTTCAACAAATATGTACCCTTGCATATACTGCAGTTAATGAGATCTGAGAGCAGATTTGCTAAAGTTTCTGGGGCATGGGGACAACTAGCCTGGGTAATGCGAATCTAGGACAGGGGATGCAATTCCAACGACTGTAACAAACAGGGAATCCGCTCCCCTCAGTGCATGCTACAGGAAAAGCAGGAGCTGAAAGCTATTATTAAGAAAGCACTTGGCTGTTGTACTGGCTGCTATACAAAGCAGACTCACATGTCCAGCCAGTGGGGACTCCAGTGAGGTTGTGAAAGAGAGCAGCATTTGTATTAGGAGGTAAGAAAAGGAGTTAGAAGATAAGAAAGTTCTTTACCGAATTCACTGTAAAGTAAAGAACTCAGTGCAACTCAGCTTTTTCTGTTATTACCAAACCTGACTTCTTCTGAAACTTGAGAGCTATTGATTCAGGTTAATAATCTCTAAATCAGTAGCCAGTTCCTTCCCAGAGGAATGCAAGCCAGTTCAGGGAGTCAAAAATCTCGTGCTATCAGCATTTGCACTTCATATCACTCAATCCAAGTTTCTTTTCTCCTCGATAAATGTCTGTCGTGCACATGACTCACGGGCAGATTCTATTTTTTCTCTCTGAACACCCCGGTACTTAGACTTCAGCATTTGAAGGACTAAGGCAGGTGCTCACCTTTATTTTCAGTTTTTACAGGCCAGTATACAATATACCATGGAGAATACCAAACCTCAGGGAAAGCAGAGCACTAAGAGTGTTCAGTAAGGGAGCAACGTAAGGTTTCTAGAATATTAAGAAGTAAATCCATGAGTTAGGAGGATGCACAAAGTTACTGGTGGTGTACAGTCAATCAAAGCATACAGACTTTTAATAAGGAAGTAATGATATGTTTTTTTCAGAGTGCTTTATAAACAGTAATTATTACTTGCTTCTTAATTTTCCAGGTGAATAAACAGAACTAGGAACAGATTAAGCAGCTTGCTAACCTCCCCGAGCGAGTGAGCAGCAAGCTTAGCAGCAGGTCTTTTGAGTTTTGAATCTTTATTGACTATTACCCTGCTTAAAACCTTATTCTATGTGGACAAGACTGAATCCCTATGTTCACATGAAACTGGGCGAAGGAAAGTTGCATAAAAAGATTTATTGCAAGGGTACTGACCAGTTTAGATAAGAGAGCAAGCCTTCTGCACGTCTAGGGTTTTTTTTTTTTTAATTTCCCCTTCACTCTCTTGAAGCAAAAATGATGTTGGACTCAGTTTTATTGGAAAAGAGGAGATCTCTTTGATATGTTTACACATCATTAGTCATTGCATCTGGGAGGTAATTCGCCCTTGGCTTTCTGCATCTGGCCCCAGTGTAAGTAGATAAAGACAAATGCTTTCCCAATGCCAGGATTCCACAAGCACACGGTCCAGCCCTCCACTCCTCTTACATGTCTCCCTTCCTTGCAGTCTCTTCAAAAGATCCTGTGCGTTAAAAGAGCCAAGTTAATTATTTTGAAGGTTCCAATAGTTTATTTTTCAGTAAGATTCTCAGACATATGAATCACCAGGAATAACCATAGTTCAGGAAAAATTTCTGGGAGTTGGATGTAACTGCTAACACTTGGTCAGAATCAATTATATGGGACCTGGAGGCAAAGGGAGAAGCAAAGCTTTGCAGCGCCCTTTGAGCACACAGGGAAGCCAAGGAGGCATTTTAGATCAGTTTAGTGTCACAAACAAAAAAAAAGAAAAAAAAAACAAGGTAAAAGTTTTTGACCCTGATTTCATTAATCCCTTTGTATTGAAGCAGAGCACTGACACGCACTGATGCTGAACTCTGCTTTGAACAAAGACAGCTTTGCTGAAAGGGGAAAAAAGTTTGGTTGTTTTGTTGCATTTTTCTCTTTCTCCTCAAATATCTTCCAAATTAATGGATACACCCTCAGTATCTTAGAGAGCGCTTCTCGAAAGGTGGCGGTCAGTTGATAAAGCTGAATTCACATTTCTTTTTCAAACTAAAGAAAAATTGGGCAGACAAAAATGGCAAAGGAGCTGCAGTGATTTTCTCAAGCTTTTATAGTGGTACAAGCTAAGCCTTCGTCTTAGTCATATAAACCCTACGCCTCTAATAAAAGTTCAAGCAACAAAGAGTAGTTTTAATATTGAGTAGAACTAGCAAAACTAGAACACAGAATATCCGTGCCAGCAAAGTATGTTTCTGCACAGAACAGAGTAGTCACAGGATTTGTGGTAACAGTATATGGAATCAATTTATGCCTGGCAAGGAAAATAAAAGTATAACATTTCTTGTGCGAAGTTTTTTCCACATTCGCTCCAACAGTGTGTGTCATTAGTTACATCTGTGACAAAAACATCACTTAAAGGAGGCTAGGAAAGAGAAACTCTGGCTCGCTTACCCTCTTACTTCATCATCAGGGTTTGCCCTGGTGCACTTTTCCAGTAACACAATATTTGGATAGGCTCTGGATTGTCTTATATAAAAGAAGTTACTATAATAGCTATCTCCCTATACTCTATGAAAGTATCTCTAATGCTTTCATTTGGCTTAAAAAGTTATATCCGGTAATCTTATAATAGTATAGCGGTTAGTCCATGTAAAGTCAGTCATACTTGTTTATACGTCAAAATAATTAGCACCTTTTCTAGTTTTAGGCTGTAAACTGTGGTCTGTCACTGTCTTTGTGGACTGAAGATTCTGTGTCTGGAGTTGTCATTTGTGGTTTTATGGTAAATTATAAATTAATTCCTAGTGTGGCTATATGATTTCATTTATGATTGTTGATGAAAACGACAATTGCAACTATAATGTGACTATAAACAATTCTAACTGCTATAATGTTATTTCATCTTCATATTCTCCCAAAGACTCAGCAGTAGCCAGTGCCATACGTCATTGAAATACGTTATATACCTACAAGTTAGTTGCTGTTGTATTTACTTCAGTAAGGATGGAATGCAGAATCAAATCTGAGACGGGCACTAGGTATCCGAGCATTTTGTACTTAATCTCAGGTTTGATGTCACCCTGGAGAGGCCTGTCATCTGTGAATCTTTAGTGAGAGGAGGAACGTTGAAAAGAGTAGGATTTACGACATTTAGTATTTCCTGTGCTTCATTTTATGTAACTCCGGGCTCAAGATGCTGATGTGAGTCCTGTTCTGATGGGCCTTTCTTCACCTTGGTTTGTATTTCTGAATTCTGTAAAGTCACTGTGTAATGGAGGAGAAAGTCCCAAAGTGTGCAGGGCCCTCAAGGTGCAGGGAGGCCAGGCGCTTGCAGCAGTCATTACTCAAGTTCAGCTGGGGAAGAGTTAAGTGGTCTCTAAACAGCAGACATATACTGGCCAAGTGTGAAGGTCATTTTAGCTTATTTCATGTATAGCAAGTTGGCTGTCTTTTTTTCCACCCATTCCTTGTTTATATTCCGTGGTGATAGCTGATTTTTTTTCCCTGAGACTTCCTACTGCAGGAAATAATTTATTGTCACGCAGATTTCCTTACTTTCAAATGAAACTTTACCGTTCATGACGCCACCTTTCAGCTGACATCAATGCTTACTGTGGTAAGCTGTATAACAAGAAGTTCATAATGCTATAATGTTGAAAGAGCTGCTCCAATAAATCTAACTACTCTGGAACTTCCTTGCCCTAGAGCATGTGGGCCAAGACATCAGATAATGTTTTTGCAATCACTATTGAAAAAAAGAAGTCTGTTGGCCTTGGGTAAGGCAGAAATTAGACAATTTGATTCCATATGCCTGTATAACTTGCTACCAGAACAAAAAGGTAAAACCCAAACATAATGTTAGTCCAACTTCTAGAACAGATAACATAATATCAGGACATACTAATGAGCGTACTATGAACACCATGACATACTAAAAGAACATGAACATCAGGAAAGAAATGAACACCAAGACATACTAAAAGAAACGAACCACAAATGAAAACCAGTAAAATCCAAAGATAAATACATTCTTAGCTTTGTAGGAAGCTGAATTTCTAGGCCTGTCCTGTTGCAAAGTATGTAACCATCCATAACTACATTATACTATGTTAGAGGGAAGAATTGATCTCCCAGATTCCTTATATGTAAGCACAAATGCTTATATGTCATATACTGAGGGAACATTAGCGTTATGCTACCGAGCATATGAACTTTGAGATGTCATGATCATTTAAATGCAAAATTTATCATTAAAAATCTTCTAGTTTCCTGATAACTATCCTTCACAGTGAAAATATTCACGTCTCTGAAGGTGCCTCCAGAAACGAACACTTGGTATAAATGGCAGTGCATGTACTGCTGTATTGTCTTCACTCCTCTTGAGAGTTCTGCTGATGCTGTTGATGATATTTTGTGTATGTACAGACTGATAATACCAGTGTTCCTGGAATTCACTGTTTCTTGTGCCAGAACTGATGACAGAGTCCAAGTGCAAGGTGAGTTCAATTTTCACCAACTGCACCATTTCCTCCATTTCTATATTTTTAAGCAGGCCTCTGGTTCTTCCAAGAACCCCTTCCCATGATATTCCAAGGTCTCTTTAAATGATGGAAGAAATGTTGTAGCTTTTGTGCACAGGCAGGACTAATTCTTCCGTTGCCCTGAACGGTCCACTTCAGAGCTCACAGGAGGACACTAGTGCGATACCAGTCTCGTAACAGACTACAGAAGTGTTTGTTACTGACGGGCATTGCATGTGTCATATGCATTTCAAATGTTACTGAGGATCTGGTTCCCATGACTTGAGTTCTGGATTTAAGAGGTAATATGACACATGCTTTTTAATAACTCCCAACAGGGTACGATTTCCAGGAATTCAGTATACTTGTCACTTTTAATCCAGGTTTTCAGAAGAAAATTAAATCTGATGGTAAAAAAAAAAAAAAGCTCTTAGATCTTTCAACTTGGAAAGGAATTTGCAAAAATAGTTTCTATTCTTCCAAATTTCAAAGGAATACAGGAAAAACTGGAGACATAAAAAGCCAGCATGTATTTCTGCATGGATTGTCCAGCACCGAGCACCTACTCAGTGATTTATGTAATAATAAGGCTTGTTCAAGCCGTTCTTCTCAGGGAGCAGCAAAACCAGACCTGCCAAAAGCTGGTGAAATAAATACCATGCGTGTGCCCAAATTGCTCTGTTTCAACTCTGTGTAACACCACTGCAGTCAGTGGGACTGTATAGCACATAGTTCTGCAGTGAATAGGAAATGTTGACTGTGATACAGACTTATTTGTCCGAGGACAATAATCCACTGGTGTATCCAAATCAGCTGGAAGGTAACTTGCATCATGTTATGCCTCTCCACATGACACGTACTGCAGCAACTCTTAATTACAGAGTCTAAGGTAGCTTGCATGTGCAATTTGTTCTTGGGTTCTGCCTGTTTATGTTGCTCTGAATCTCAAGCTACCCATTAAGTCATGAAACTGGAAACAAGAAAATCCTCCCCCCTGCCTTTTGCATCTCTCTGAGGCTCTCTCACAATTGCTCAAGGAGGGACAGCGAAGTAAGGAGTGGGCTAGACAAGCCATCTCTGCTATTAATAATAATGCTGGGCAGGGAGGGGGGAAATGTGCTGCAGAAAAAGAAGGGAAAATAGCCACTCTAGAAACTTCTGACAGCTCGATTAAGCCAATGTGTGCTCCCTCTATCCAGATTTATGTAAAGTGCTGCTTCTAAGAGAATTTGACCTCTCAGAGTTTAGAGGGGGCTAATTACGCTAAAATACTCTGAACGCTTTCCTGTATTCTTTCGCTATCACATTTTCTGCTTGTTGAAAGGGTACTTGGAACCAGTTTTGTCAGATGTGTAACAAACCCTCCCCGTTTGTGGTGTTCCTGCTGCAGTACGGGGGAGGAAAGAGTTAAGAGGAGTGGAGATCAAAGCAGCTGGGATCTATCAAGCAATCAGGGCCCACTGCCAAGGGAAGAGAAGGAACTGGGGTTAAGACAAAGGCTTTGATCCCAGGAAGAGAGGGTTGGTGGGTCAGGAAGCATGAAGTAAGGCTGAATCGGTTTACTTTGGCCCTGTTTTTGAGCGGGCTCCTCACCCTTAGAGGTAATGTTTTTCTTTTAATTGATTTTATGACTTGCAAGGTGGTTTTGCTGTGGCCTTGATTCAAACTTACCTGTGTGACGGCAAACGTGAAAATGGCTAACAGAAGCTGTGATGCAAAGTGGTGCCTGAGCACTGTAGAGTGACGTTACGTGGAGTGCAGGCTCGTGCTAGGCTGAGCGCAGGTCTATGTCAGTGCGCGGCTGGCCAGCTGGAGTTAAAAGTCAGGGATTAAGGCCGTCTGTCTGGACTGCAAGGTGTTTGAAATGTGTCACTTAACTCCCAGTAAAGATGAGCACCTGAATGCTAACCATTTCCTTTAGATTCTGTAGATTTAAATCCTTATAGCTTCATCCTACCATCATTAAGCTCTTAATATGTGATTTTCTGCCTTTACATGTGAGCAAGCAAGTTTGTTTGGCTAGCAGAAGCTCTTCCTGGTTTTCTTTTCAGGTCTGTTCCATAATAATACTGTTGGGGTCTTCTTCATTGCAAGCTGCTTCATGGGTGATACATCAGCATCAGTTGTCTCTAGTGATGTAGCTCTGGATTCAATATGTGGTACTTGATGTACTTTAAATAGACAAAGCCCCTGTAAGCAGGATACAGTATTTTTTGATACTTGTGTAGGATTCTCGCTCCCTGGTGTTACTGCTCATCTTGGTTCTTCCACAGATGCAAAAAGCTGTAGGTGCTGAATGAGGTCCGAGTAATAGTTCTCACGAACAGCTGTAATTAAAACTTTTCTTTGCTGTCTATGTGTAACTCATCTTTGCTTATAGTATGGAATCTCAGTCCTTAATAAGGTAAGAAGTGGTTGTGCTGTAGCGCAAAATATCCAACTATGTTGTGACTTCAGTGAAGGGGTCTATCTTGACAGCGTGATAAACTCAGATGATAAACACTGTGAAATTTTTCAATTTGCTGTCTTTCTCCTTCTTAAAGGCGGCTTTTAATTTCAAAGGAACTTCTCCAAACACTATGCAGTTTTAGTATTTCTTTTACCTCTGTTTAAACATATTGAGGAGTTACCACTGCAAGTTTACTCTTTAACTGTGATATGAAATTCAAAGCCACCTCTTTTTCGATTACTTTATCTCCAGAGTCTGAATTTCTAGTCTGTCTCGATCCCATGCTTCACTCATTTTTTCTATTGGATAGTTTTATTTTGGATAACTTGAGGAGGAAAAAAAAAAATACAAGGGAATTTTGTTCAGTGAAACGAAGGTATAATTGTCCTGACACCAGTGTAGGTATTTGCACCGATGGAGCTGCAGAGAGGAGTATTGCTCTACCGGGATAAATTTAAGGTGGCGTTCACAGTCCTGTTGGAATGAAGAGTCAGATTCTTGTAACAGAGGATTCACTTTTTCATAGTTTTAATTCCTTTTTAATATCTTCATGTAAAAACAAAACGATCAAATTCATTTATGGCAGTGCTATTGCTGTTAATGTATTCTGGAATAAGAGTTTTCCCCTCGAGAGCAGTGTATGTTCTGGTGAGATAAAATGAGAAATTACCTTGACTTAACTCTGTTCTACATCGCAGCTTGCACAGAAATTAAAAAGCACAAGTTGTTTCTTCCTACAGCACTTCTCACTTCCGGCTTCTGCTGGATTACTGCTTGATAGAGGCTGAAATCCCTACTTTCCTTGGAATTCAGATTCTTTTCTACCACTGTTCTGTGTACAAATTGCATTCACCTGCCATTATCATGAATTTTCTGGCACAGCCTGGATTCTGTGACCTCAGCTCTCTAAGAGTCTTCCATCAAAAACTTCATCCCCTGGAATTAGGAAGTTTTCCCTAAGCACAACCGAGTCTTTGAATTGTATCAGCTTACACAGTGTCCTCCTATACCGAAAAAATGTAAGCGTAGCTGTTGAATCATATTTGTGTTTTCTACTTAGGCCGTACAGCAATCCTCCGATACTTACTGTGGTCTCTATAGATTTTTGTATCTATGTTGATGCTCAGAGGGATGTGGTTTGAACCACAGCACAAGAATGCTGCATGCAAGATGGAGGCATTCTGGGAGTGTGTATGCACGATAGTAAATTAGTGCAGAAGTTCGTGTTGTAGCATATACCACAATCCCCAGCAGAATGTTTTGGCACAAGGATGACTATTCATCTGTTGAGCATAACACTGGGACAGTCATTAGTGAGAATCAGCGTTGAGGGAATGAAGTCAAAAGCGAAGTGGTGAACTTTGCACTTAAGCTCTGGAATGGAACAGGCTTTCTGTTTCTTCATACAAATACACTGGGATCAATCAAGGGTGACTTTTTTCCCTTGAGTTATTAATTTTATTATAATTTCTGAATTATCTTGCTATACATAAAAAAGAGCAGCTTTGTGGGTTTTGGGTTTTTTTCTTTTTTAATTGATATAAAGTCAGATAAGGCTTTAAGCCAGAAACAGTGAATACGATGCTTATTGTACTGCTTGTTAACATCTTTCAACCCTTCATGCAATGAGAAAAAAATTAACAGATAGGACTCTCACACGTTAAATTAAACAGGCCTTTAAGCATAACAAGAGCTTTAAAAATGATTGGATTTCTCGGTCAATTAAATGGCTTTTTGTGTCAGTGGAAGAAATATTTTCTGGTTTTATCCTAACCATTCTCTCTGTACACTCAGTAGTGTCTGTAAAATTGACATCTGAGACTGGAAATGGAAAACTGAGTCCACATTGCAAACCCAATCTGTTTAAAGGCCTCACGGGAGAGGGGCGGGAGAAAGGAAATTTGCTTCATTAATAAGTAAGGAGAAGGCTAATACCTTGTCCAGTCAGAGACTTATTTATCATAAATATTTGAAAATATGCAAAAATTGCAGCTGATGTCGAAGTTGACTTTGACTGTGCAGTAACTTTGAAGTGCAAGAATACACCATCTTCAAAATGTGCAGTTGGCACTAACTCATCCTGGTGTGAATTGGGATTTACTGAGAGTCAACTGTGAACTGACGTTTTGTCATCAATAGACGATCAGAGACCTAAATGTGAGGGAAGGACTAAACTAGTCTGGAATACATTTTGTTATAGATCTGGGAGATTTCTAAAGTGAAGTCAGCCTTAGCAGCTAAGAAGATTTCCTCAAAGGGAAAAAATCACAGTTTATTTATTTGTGCAGTCATATGATTCAAAAAAATACTTCCTTACTTTGAACAAAGCCAGAAATCCTTTGATAGATGCCTGGGGGGACAGGGTGATAGATGATGCAGTCTACATAACACTTCACTAGTAGAAAAATGAATTGAGCGAAAAAAAGTTTCATTTGTGTCATTTTATGTCATCTGTGAAAGTAATGTAGCGTTTTCTTTCACTCTCACTGTTCTGACATCGGGGTTCACCGTGAAGAATTACGGAACAAATGATTTCTCTTTCTGAAAACAACAGAAAATGGAATGCTTCTTAATATGTTTATCATTGCAGCCAAAGTACACATAGTGAAGTTTGAAATGGATATAAAATAAACTATTTTGCTCTTCCAAGATAACAGAAGAATAGCATTGTATAATGCTGACATTGAAACAGCCTGAGATTTTCTGGTTTTCTATGATGCCAGCTTAAGGATTTGGTTCTCCAATTAACTTGGACCAGTTTCAGCACTAGGAGGTTAATATTACAGGCTAAAGTACTTTCTGCTGCAAGGAGATAAAATATCAGAATGGTATTTGAGTCATCAGAAGTTTAAATTAGTTGCAGTCTTGAGGTATTGACTTCTCTTACCTCTCTCCCTGGACCTCCATGGGGCTGCTTGTGTAACTTGCATTGCAAAATCTAATCTTTCTCAACAATATCATCGGGGTAAAAATGACTGTTAGACTGTAATAGAAGGAAGGGAAATAGATAAGTAGCTCTATCAGACACAGGTTTGCACTAAAAATTTCTAGACACTGTGCGCTGTTGACATTAAAAAACCTAAATTTTAGGTCAAAATTTTATTCATGTTTTCTATTTTTCCCAATGGTGTGCGGGGTGAATTTTGCGCTTTACCTCCTTTGGGGACTTAGAGGGCAAAGAGCATCTCTGCTTCAAGAAAAAGCAGCAGCTTAATGTCAATGTCTCTGCTACTCATACGATGTGTAGCTTCAGACTGACATCAGACTTGCTGGTTAGAAGTGTTCAGTATTTTGTTTTCTTGGACAGAGTGCTTGCAATCCTACGTCGTCATCACGGGCATTTATAGTAAAATTAAGTCTTGACATATTTATGAGAGAACTAAACCCAAGAAACATGCATTAGCCTTAAAATATACCAAAGAAATCCTCATCTAGTATCAAAGCAAAATGGCTGCTTCTAAACAGTCTCCATTGCTTGTTTAGAAGCCATAATTTAATGATTTTCAAGAGGCCTAATGACACTCAAATGTAAAAGCATGATTTTTCTTCTAGGCTTCATTCTTAAAAACACATGGAATTGCTTGTAGCCTCTGTTACTCCCAAACCAGTATTTTTCTTGCACAAAACTTTAAAAAGTGCCTGTTTCGCAGGAGAGCTATAAGACTTTCCTACTCTTCTGTAATCCCCTTAAACTCCTTTGGTGATAGGTAATTCTCTTTCTCAGTGCAGCCAAATCCCATCACCTAATTCCATTTTGACATTCAATATTGTCAGTGTGGTATTTTTAGCTTTCAGCACAGCTTAGGAGAACTGGCTACATGAAGAGTCCAAGAGTAAGAAGGAGGTTCCTAGGTCCTCACTGAAAAAGATTTTTTTTTTCCAGTGCCTTTCTCCAAAATGTTGCTAGTTCCAAACAGTGTGGAAGAGAGTACAGAAAATATTTAGCTCTTGATATCCTGCAGGATCAACCAATTTCTGGTTGGAAGACTCTAGCTCTAAGGAATTAGAAGAGTAGAAGTCTGTGTATATGTTGAGTGAATACGATTTATTGTAAATTACTTGCTGGTGTGCTTTTAGAATCTGCTTGCAGTTTGCTAGCATTTGAAATTTTTCGATACATTTAAAAGGGAAAAAGAAAGCTCTTGCAGGTCTGCTGGCATGTATATAGTTTTAATACACTAGGTTTGGTCATTGTTGCGATATTTCTGTTGGCTCTGTTTCAGTAGCTGAATAAATCCACTAGGAAAATTACTGTTCTTTCTGAAGTACTTCTGGTGTTATAGGTTCACATACTCATCCAGCTTAATTAACTTCTGAAGTGTCATTAGGTAGTCCCTAACACATCTTTCTTGGAATCCTAGAAAAAGAGATTAAAGACACTTTACAGATCACCTAACTTTACTGAGCCAAAGCATATCTATGTCATTCTGGACAGGTTTGGCTTTGGTTTTGTTCTTCCCAGCCTCTTTGCAAAGACTTCTGGTGTTAAAGACTGTGCCATCTTTCCAAGCAATCCGTTCCATAACTTTGCTATCTTTATTGCTAGAAATGTTGTCTAGTCCAATTCTCTGCGCCCCCCTCCCCCTTTTTTCTACTTTAGGCCTGCCATTTCTTGCTCTATCCCCAGTGAACGTGAAGAACGTATTCTACTTCTCCTATGTGTATTTGGAGACCATTTCCATACATTCTGACATTTAAATAAATTTTCTCTCTTTTAAACATCTCCACTTCTTTCAGCTTTACTTTCTAAGTTGTGGAGTTGTAACGGTTTAAAGCTGGGCTGGTGATTTAAATGGAGGACATGTGCTCTTTGTTAACCCCTTCCCTCCCCAAAAGCGGGGGAAGAAAGAGTAAAGGGAAAGAGATTTATGGGTTGGAAAAGTTAAAACAGCTTTAATCTAACTATAATAATAAGGTATAATAATAATAGAAAAAATAATAATGAAATACATACAAAACCAAAATCCCCCTTTCCCCCCATAGGGCAGACCCCAGGAATGAGAGTCCTCCTGAGACGCTGGCCTTAGAAGAAAGGAGCTTAACCTTTGTGATCCCTCAGCTTCATACAGAGTATGACGNACCAAAATCCCCCTTACCCCCCATAGGGCCGACCCCAGGAATGAGAGTCCTCCTGAGACGCTGGCCTTAGAAGAAAGGAGCTTAACCCTTGTGATCCCTCAGCTTCATACAGAGTATGACGCGTATGGGATGGAATACTCCCTTTGGTCAGGTTTGGGTCCCCTGTCCGACCCGCTCCTCCCCACCGCAGGGTCACAGGGGTGACCCATTTTCCTGCTGTTTCATTTCTGGCACATGAGAAAGTCAGCAGAAGCAAGCATCGACCTTGCTTATAGTTATCCCTATGGAGAGCAAGAGCCTTGCTGCACACCAGTCCTACTGTTGTTCCGGCACTAACTATAAACACCGAGCCTTATCACTGCTAGAAGCAGACACTGTCTGAAAAACATGCAGATAATTTCAGAGAGTGCAGCTTCTCAGAAGAGACTTAACTAAAAAGTAAATTTACTACAAAAAATTGGTCCTGTCCTAGCTCAAAGCAGGACAGGAGTACTGTGCAAACTATAGCTCCCATCCTGATGTTCTTAAGCCATTGATTAAAAATTTACTTATATTTAATCTCAAATAATTTATACTGCTTCCCTTTGAACTTTTTCAAAATTATCTACAAGTTTCTTGAAGTACAGCGTCAAGAACTCAAATAATGCTTCTCAGTCTTAGGTGAAATAATTCTTCCGCTGTATTTTATAAGCTAGCCTTTTGTTTCTCTGCAAGTATAGTGCTTGTCTTTTCCTATTAGTATAACATCAATGAGTCACATTCTGATCATGATGCCAAGTAACACGCATACATCTCTTCTTCAGAGGACAGAGCTCATACAGGACTGTCTGGAACAAGTGTGACTTCCTAGGTGCAGTACTTCACACTTTTTCCTGTTGAATGGGATTCTGCTCTTCCAGTCCTTCTCTCCCAATTTCTCAAATAATTTTTAATTCTTACCTTGTCCCCAAAACAGTAGACTCCTGAAAATCTGATAAGCATGGTCTCAGTTCTGTCATCTAGATTGCTAACCGAAAACCAGAGGAGCACTGGGTTCTGAGCAGACAGAAGAACCTGGTGTCCTACATGCAGTCCTGCTTTCATCTTGACAGGGGATCAATAATAAAAACTGAGTTTTCCACCTACCATCTACTAGTTTTGTCAAAGACTTGTTTCCCCAGTTTGTCAGGCTGTCATGTGAAATACAGACGAGTCTTATTAAAATCAAGAATTCTCCATCATCCACAAGGCTTCTAATACTGTCCTGAAAACATACTGGATTGGCTATACCCCATTTGTTCTCATCAAAGGCAGACTGGATGTTACTCAGATCCTTTTGTCCTTATAGGCTTAAAAGACGCCCCTGTTTTTTCCTGGTACCAATTTCTCACGTGCACCATGTTAAATGTTTAGCACTATATTTGCCTTTTTCCAGCCTTCTATAATTTCTACCAGTTATCAAAGGTAATTCTTAATGGCTTTGAGATAACAAGAGCCGGTTTTCTAAATACGTGAGATTTCCATTTTGAAAATACCTACTGCAGCTAAATGTTCTTTAAACTGTTAATTCCCTGCTTGGCTCAAAACAGTACCTTTTCACCATAAAGATTAATCTTTTTCTTTTTGAGAGAAGATTGACAGAGGGAGATTAAACATTGGACCAGGCTCGAGGCTCGAATGGTCTTCCTGTAATTTACTCCTGGGAGGTTTTGTCCCAGTTTGTTGCTTGGCTTATCAGTTATCTCGACCTCCTGTTTTCTTATCTGCCTTGCCTTTATTTTGGTCCTCCTCTTTTCCCTTTTTGAACTTTGCAACTTGTGACCCTTATTGCCCAAGATGCCATCCGTTAACATTTTCCAAAAAGTTGCCACCGAGATGTCCTGAGAATGTGCAGACCAGTCACTACTCAAATTGCGGGTCTGATTCCCTTTCATTTCCTGATGTTTGGACAAGGGTATATGGTTTTGTGGCATACGAAAAGACTGCATTTTCATTCATCCCCTCTTCTCCGAGCAAGTTCTGTACTTGAAATTAAGTATCAGAGATATGAATGTGCTACAAATTAGAACTACAGCAGTTTCCTTAATGAGCCTCCCTCCTTTGGAGAACAGTGAAGCATGCAAACGGGGAGTATTGTTCTTAAATATCTCCTGGAAACAATTCTGTGCAGTGCAAGACATTATTGCCAATGGAATTGCTTGTAGCCTCTGTTACTCCCAAACC
>VZSC01005439.1:324677-365421 GCA_013398225.1 Steatornis caripensis
GGAGTCCTACACCCCTGCCCTCTGTCCTCTGTTGCAACTTGAGTCCCTAAAACCTTTACTGACCTTGGCTTTCCACCAGATAGATGTCCAAAGCACCCCTGTGACATCCTCTTCTAAGACTTGAAATGGGAGGCATCAATTTGCCGAGAAAGAACAGGCTCGAACTTTTGAGGGCTTTTTGACTTTTGTACTAGTTTGGGAAGCAGAAAAATGCTTGACTCCTGCTGAATTCTGCTTTTGGCCTCAGAGTCAGGACATCAACAAAATTCTAACTAAAGAGTTTTGCCAAATGCAGAAAAACTCTGACATACACAATAAAGGAGAAGGTTTTTCTTCACAACAGTGTTAGATAAAATTTGTAATAAAACTGAAGAAATTTCTTACCATAATGCTACATTTTGAATTTTAAGTATCTTTTCAATTCAGCTTTTTATCATGGTTTTAGTTATAGCAAAGGGAGAGCTATAAAATCCTTTAGAAACCCATTTTGTCTGCTGGCACATCAGTTCTGAAAGCAGTTGATTTAAAACATCTCAGCTCTGGAAGGAAAAAAAAAAAGCCAAATCTTGCTCTTTACACGAACGGATTTGACACGTTTTTATTTTTGAGAAACGAATGTCTTACTAGGTTGTTTAGGGTAATCTGTCGAATCAAGAGTCTGTTCTGAATTAGGGCTAAGCAGACATCACAAGAGATGGATCTTTTTTTGGAAATAAGTACTTTTTGGGTATTTTTTTTTTCTCCTCTCTCTTTACTTCTACACACGTGGGCCATGACCAAAAGCACACGCTGACTTGTTTGCTGTAGCTCAACATCCTTCAGCTAACAGAAACTACTTTTGGAACAAGTGCTTCCACGGTAGTGTTGAACAGACTTCAACCACACTCATCCGATTTTGACCGCTTAGCAGCTCACCTGAAGTTTGCAAGCGTGCCTGTTAGGGCAAGATCTGAATGCAAAAGACAGGATGTTGGTAATGGCGATTTAGAAGTAGCCATAGCATGCTATGTCTGTGTTACGGAGTGTCCACCATTTCAAACACTTTTATTATAGAGTTCTGTGATTCAATGCAAACTCTTAGATGAAATACATGCTTAAAGATGCAGTCTCTGGACTTAACTGAAGTCAGTAATAAAACTTCCGCTGAACTGAACTGAAAATATGATTTCACACATGTACTTTGGTGCATTAAAGGTCTAGTTTATCCCTTTGAGAAATTCCTGTGCCAATATGGACAGTACTCTATGTCGATTCAAAGCTCAGTTGTTGCCGTATAATGCGGCTTTAAGGAACAACTGCTTTTGTTTATCATCTATCATGTGTATGTCCTTTTGTCTAGAATACACAGTAGGGGGAATCAGTAGTGTAAGATTGGTAAAAGTGGCATTTGCTTGGAAAGCAGGAAGTTCATACTGGAGTAACTGCACGTCTCATCCTTCGATAGCTATAATGGGAGATTAAGAAGATATAATAGGTATGCTTTAGCTACAGTTTTTCCTGCTGCCTTGGCTGGCTTCTTCCCTCATCATTCCCTGCAGCTGGAGGGACAGAGGAGAACCCTACTCGTGCTCCTGATCCCTTACGCAGTGTCCCAAGGCCCCAGAGTCCCTCTTGACTGCCCTGGGACTTCTTGTTGCAAATCCATCGCTGCCTACCTGAACAATCAATAACAGATAATAATCTGAGGGCCGTCCCAGGGCTGGAAGCTTTCTGTGCACGTCTTTAACCCGGGCCCCAGGGAGGCAGCAGGCTGCCCTAACAAGCGGCTCAGGCCTGCACACCGGCCCGCCCGCTCCCCTCAGGGCGCCCTGCCGCCCGCTCTCCGGGGGCTGCTTTGACGCTTGGCTTGGCGGGAGCGGGGCGGGCGGGCGGGCTTGGCCGCTATTGCTCGTGGCCCCGCCCAGGAATTTGGAGCTCTCAGGTGGGGAGGTAAGGGGGGAAGAACAAGGGCTGGAAGGGGAGGTGACCCCTTCCCTCCTCAGCTAAAGCTTCTCTTCTGTCTCGAAGTGGAGTTGAGGTATCACGCTTCTTCCTCCGTTCCTGTCAGGCGCAACTGCCGCAGTCATACCATGGGACTGGGACGCCGGGTCTTAATGGAGGAGTGCAAGTGGTGGTGTACAAAGTACATTTCGGAACTGACCTAGAACATTGGTGCCCTAACACCGTTTTGACGCGGACCTGAAATTTAAAAAAAAAAAAAAAAAGGTGAAGTAAATGCAGGAAATTATTACCAAGATGTTGAGGGGATCTGGGAGAGCCTAGAAGGCCTTGGTTTGCTTCAGCTACAAAGCTGAAGAATGAGAAGGGCTCTACTGTTGTTTGCAGCTGTTTGTTAGGGGACTTTTTCCTCTCAGTGAAGGCTGGCACAAGGGCAGATGTGTATAAGCTAGGTCAAAGTTGTTTTAATCTGGAGAGTAGAAGGAAGCTTTAAAACCTTTCTGTAGTAGCTGTCCAATAAGAATACTAGAAGTCTAAGCATAAAAACTGGTAAATTTTCCTATTAAAAATGAATTTGAGTTTGTAGGACTTCTATTGCCAAAAAAACAGACCCAAGAACAAAGATGATCTTGTCCTTAAAATCCTAAGAGTACTGAGTCATGCTTCTGTAGCATTCAAGAGTTATCTGTCTGAATCCTCTGCTGTATACACGCAAGCAACTTTTTTTTCATAATTTATATAACTGACATTTAATTCCAACAATTCTGAGAAAAAGCTCAATGAATTAATTGTATGCATAAACTGTTGGCCATAGTTTTATCTAAAAGAAACTTTGGCATTGCTTTTGTTTAAGAATGCACCTGACCTTTTATGTTCCTTTGTGCAATGCAACCATGAGTGTCAGTAGGAGTTTAACAAGACCCAGACAGTAGAAGGATTGCCAGATTCTCTTTACGGTATATGTATTTACTGGAGACTTAAGATCCCTTTCTTTTTTTTATAGGACACTAACTGTTGAAAAATATCTGCTTTCCAGATAAATTTGGAAGGCTTGGGTGGGGAGGGAAGGAGTCAGTTTGGAAGTCCAGGAACATGAAGTGGTTCACACCCTGCTTTTAATCCGTGAGCCCAAACTGGAAGAACCTCACTTGACCCGTGCGTTTTCATGGGAATACTGTCTATGTAATCTATATTCATGCTAACACTTATGCTTCAAGTCTTTGAGAATATTTATTTAAGCTTTTCTGTATTTCTCCAGAGCTTACCTGCTTCAGGTCGATTCACACTGGCTTAAAAATGAAGGCAACGAATTGGCATGCTTTGAAGCACATATTCAAAGAAATACATTATTTACTTTGTAAACCCCTGAAGAGAATAAACTGGCATAGCTGAGAGAAAAGTATTATCCTGTAAATCAAAGACACGGGTGGGACATTCCTAGAAATTCTTGTTCAGTGGATTTCTCTTTCTTCACATCAGCCATTGGGCTTGTGTGGTGTGCCAGAAATAATCTTTCTTGCTTTTCCGATGGAGTTTCACACAGTCTCCTCTTTGCACAGGGCTCTTTGCTCTCTCTTTCAAAGGGAGATGTCCTGCGTACAAAACTGTGTGACTGTCAACAGGCCTTTCAAGGGACTCGCCACCAAGGGTCCTTGACACAGGAATGTGCTTCCCACCCAGGCCTGCTGTAGGCCTGACTTGTTAACGTCCTGGACACGCTGCAAATTACACCCACTTATGGAAGCCTTTGAATCCAGGGTTTTGGTTTGTGTCCTTTTTACAGCAGTGTTTGACCATACAGTGATACTTACTGCTATCTTATGTACAAACCGTTCTGCTGCAGCAGCTCCCTCCCAAATAGACAGCAGAAGTGTAGTTCATTTGGTTTTTAAATATAATATAACAAATTCAATCAATCTAATCTGGAAAGGAGAAGCCTATGAAAGAAGCATTTCAAAGATGTTTTGTTGGAGCTGTATGTGGACTTCAAAAGACAAATCCCTTGGAGAGTTTCACAGGAAAATTGTCTTGCTAGATTTCTATGCATAGAAATGCATAGATTTCTATGCGTAGATTTCTATGGCTAGATTTTTACAAGTCAGCCAAGATACTGGTTCCTATTGCAGTTTGGAAGATGTTTACCTGGTAATACTTTTCTCACTGAATCCTTCACTAGCAGTGACATAAACCTGTGGGAACAATGACCAATTTTACCTGTAACTCAAGCTGTTGTTTTACCCAGGATGCAAGTGGCACTGCTGTATTTGTTGGTTTAAGTATCTTGTATTTGTTTTCCAGCACAGTTATGAAACAGAGCTCCCAGCCAGTTTTATCTGTTAGGCTACATTAAATAAAATTAATGTCGCATTTTAAGCGACAATATTTTTAAATAAACACTTTAATGTAGATTTAAGGCAGTGTTTGGCTGATCCTCTTTAGCGCTTAAAGCTTGCTGCTATGGGTAGTCCTGTATTTCAGCGTTTGTTCCTATACTACACTGAAAATTTTCTGGGTAGATGTATTTTTCAACTGAGTCTAAACCTAATGTCAATCATTTACATAACCTTGCAACAAGCCAGGTTGAAAGCCTGTACTGTTCTTGACCTCAAGCATTCTGTGGATCTCTGAGAAGTGAGGTAATTCAATTTCTAGGCCAGATGAGAGTGGATTGATATATGAATTGGTCCAGATGCATGAATTATCTTCTCTTGCATTAAATACTCTAGGAGTTTGGGTAATTTGATATCAGTAGATGACACTGAACTTATTTTCCTGCAATATCCTTTTAGCAAAGTACCAAATTAATTAGACTTCCAGTTTCTGTGAATTATTTATGTTTGACAGCACCAGTACAATCTATATTTTAAAATAAAATCTCCCACTTTTTATTATATATAGTAATAAGGACTGATATATAAATACACTGCATTTTTTTCTTCTGTATCATACTAAGTCTGTTTTACATAATCACAGAAACACAGAATGGTTGGGGTTGGAAGGGCCTTCTGGAGATCATCTGGTCCAACCCCCCTGCTAAAGCACAGGAACACATCCAGGCAGCTTTGAATCTCTCCAGAGTAGGAGACTCCACAGCCTCCCTGGGTGGCCTGTGCCAGGGCTCGGGCACCCTCACAGTAAAGAAGTTCTTCCTCACATTCAGGGGGAACTGCCCGGGCTCCAGTTTGTGCCCATTGCCCCTTGTCCTGTCGCTGGGCACCACTGAAATTCTTTATGAATTGGTCATATTTCATAAGCATCCTTACATGCACTGTCACTTGCTGTTCACCTTCTAGTGAAAAACTTCCGTCACTTGAGAAACTGTCATTGCAATACTATTAACTAAAAGCATACGCTATGCATTTGCGTTTATTTCATGCAACACTTAAAAAAAGGGGACATGACGTAATTTTTTAGGTGACTTTGAGCAAAATTTTACTCCAGACATGCATTTGTGCTCAAGAAAGGCGGAGACATGCTCTGTGTAGCAATACCGTGACTCTAACTCTGCCTGTCTGTGTTTCTTCAGCATGGGAAAAACTCACTTTAGGGTATATGTTGCATCCAGCTCATGGTAAACTGGGGCAAAAACTGGTTTTGAACATTGGTGTTTAGTCATCAGCTAAACATCACACTGAGAACTGCCTTGCTGGCATAGTAAATTTTATTAGTGTTACTCTGTGCTGCTTTACAAAGAAAGATTTGCGGATTCCACACTGCAGAAATACAGCAACGGAAAATACCGAGGAATGAAAAATAGGTTTATTTTCAATTTAAAACAACTCTGCATTCACATATTCACGAGCTGTATTTCTTCTGTCTCCTGATTGCAACACTAAATGAATAATACTTTCAGTTGTCTGCTACAATAAAGAAAAAAATATAAGGCTGTTATCCTCAGCTACTAAGAAGTTACAAAATCTGAATTTATCCTTATGGATCAGATGGCTAAAGCAACTGCCATGAGCCCAGATGTCTTCAGCAAGGTATTTCCAAGCCAGGAAAATCGCCAAGGGACAGAAGGTTATATGTAGGCAGTCCAAGTAATGAAGTATTCTGAGGTATAGGGTGAATAATGCAGCCAAGAAAAAAGAGCTAGCACAAAAACCCGTAGTTTCTTTAGTGAAGAGAAACTAAATTTAAAATACTATGTTCACATAACATTCTGACTGAGTCAGTTGCATGAAAAAGGAGAATGCAAAAATTAAGTCATAGATGGCATATATCACTCGGAAAAACTAGAGTAAAAAAAATGCCAATTCTGGTTTAATATGCCTCGAGTGATATTGCTGTAAACTTAAGAAGATAATCTGTGGCAAAACTCTGGTATGCAATTTTCATATCTTTGAAAGGTAAGGTTCAAAAATTACTTAAACAGCATGGTTAGCCTCTTGTAGTTCAATTGTTAAAGGGTGGCATTTGGAGTAGATGGGTCTGATTTTTGATTGCTGATAAAACCTGGATCCTAACTATAATCGTAAATGTTTTTTGCTTAATGCAAAAGTTTCTGTGATATTTTAGACTCAGAAATGAAGTGGTTGTTTCAGACCTAGTCATGCATGCGTGTTAACAAGAGACATGAATGATGTCTCTTGTTTTAGTAGGACGGTAGGCCAGGGAGGTACTCAATATGCAAAAAAGTCAAATTATATCCAAACAGAAGTTAGAATTGTACTGTAAGATAAAGAAGATGCTGTAGTGCTGACCTCTTAATGAAGCATCATGTCATCAGAATATAAGGAAAATTAATTTGGGAATCTGATATGACATTTTGGGAAGAGATTGATAAAAGATTGAAGGAAAACAAGGGGGAGGCGACTGAACTCTAGCAGTGTATTACCAGAATTTGCAATTTGTTGTGTGGAGTGCGGCTTTTACTGCTGTTGGGTTTTTGCCAAATATAAAAGCTGAGGCAAAGTACAACCTCATTGTAGTATTATGCATCACTGTGTTCTTTGGTTTGAAGTGTTGTCTTTAAATTGGGAAAAGTAAAGTAAATCTATGTTGGAGTGCAATTCTCCCGATATAACTTCCTCTGCTCTTGGTTTGACTGACAGACTGGTGCCTTAAGACACTTAGATTTTAAGATAAAAAAGTTCTGTACTCCACATGAATGTGGTTTAGTGTCTTGGAAACATGGTGTTGTTTGACTGAAGCATTCTAAAGAATAAAATCACAGTTGACATAAGGAGAGAGAATGTGAAGAAAGACTGACCATTTTAAAAATCAAACAATTAAATAGTAAAATTCAAAGTGAATCAGTTGTGACTATAAATATTTAGTAGGTATCTCTTGATTCCTCCTGACAATTAAGAATATTTTCTTAAAGCCAACCTTCCCTGCCCCCTTCTTATATTCCATCTCTGTATTACGACTCTACACCAAATGCAAAGCCTGGTGCTAGGATGGTTAAGAAAGAAGTGGTGTAAGAGGTCCTTACTTCTTTCTTAAGTTTTCTTGTGCTGGTTTTAATGCTGGTACCTAGTTTTCCCTTCTCAAACTCTGTTCTCAGTGAATGGATTAGCTATGGAAGAGAACTGGGCAGACAAACATTGGGATCTCTCTTTTTATGCATACAGTCTTTCAAATGCAAACATCTACTTCTGGATTTGGCCCAAGTGCGTAGCCTGGATAATGGAATAAGTGATTTTTGCTTCTCTGAACGAGACAAACTTGTTTTCCAGTCGCAAACTTTTTTACAGTCAAAAGCTCTATTGACCAAGGGAAAAAACCTCTGAAAACTGCGTGACATTTTATAAAAGGCCCGTAGATAATAATTTATGCTATTTTAAAGTGTTCATTTTAATCACAGATATTTTCACGGCAGAAATGTTACTGCATCTGTCATTAAAACATGGGTTTTTTTCAGATTTTTACAACATTAAAATACCGCACAGACTTAACCTGTCTCTCAAATACATATCTGGGTGTAGTGTGGGTAGTTTCCTATACGTGAAATTTGTAAGGCTGCTATTTCCAGCTCCAAGGTACAGTTATGCAAACTTAATCTTTTTCTTATTGTACCTTTATGCAGTCTAAAGTGAAGTTGTGTAAGGTGCTTAAGTGGGACAATTCTAATATCTAATTTTTTCTTTCATAAGTGCTTTTCATGTCAGCGTTGCAGGTTTTTCAGGTTTGCCATGCTCCAAGTTTCTTTCAGCTATGTATTCAAGTGACATTGCTCCTCAGTCTACGTAACTGAAAAAGCAGTTGAAAAACAGGTACCAGGGCTGGGATCTTGGCAGCAGCAAATACTCAGTTATTCTAGAGAAAATTGGAGAGGAAACTTCAAGGACTCACTGCCAGTTCGTAGAGCTGGGCCCAGCTGAGCGCTGCTCTTGTTTCCATATACGTTAATGTAACTTTGGGTTGGCTCTCTCATGTGTAGCAGGGACCGTTCACCCAAAACCACCTGGTAGTTTCAGACAGTCTGAAAGCAGCATACTAAGCCTATCTTTGTCCCAGGGTTTGTGACATGGCACTGGCATACTGTAAGAATTTTCCAGAGGCGGTGTCAGGAAATCCTTGTTAGAGAAGGTGGTTGTGGTGCCTCAAAGTGACACAGAAACATGGGGAGAGAAGGTCATCCTTATATCTTCAAAACATAGACCACTCTTTGCATTGTGGGCACAGCGTATCGTCTATGTTGAGTTTGCAGCACTGTTTCTACAGTGCAATGTTTCAGGCTTGCAAAACATTTCTGGATACTGTCAGCCGAAGTTTGGATTCTGTAATGCCTTTGGCTAGGGCTTGTATACACAGGGAAGATGTTTTTGGAACTCACAACACATGCGTGGAGCTCCACCAAGATGAATCAGCAGCTCAGGAAACTTAGTCTTAGTACATCTTTCTGGAGCCAATTTTTTTTTTCTTAAATTTTATGTCTTTTTAACAAGTGAAATCTTAGTGCTGAACTTTTTCCGAAGATGAAATTCTTGCCCTGTGAAAACTTTGACCATCTCTAGAACAAATGTCTGGGATGGTCAGAATAGCGGTGATGCCAAGTGTCTGTTCTTAGCAAAATGCAATATTGAACCCATTCTCACCATAGTAAAAATATACTGAACATTATAACATTACAACACCTTAAGGAATTGATGTGAATGGTCTCTACAGTGTATAAGAGAAGGAGCATTATAGAAGAAGGCTGCGATGGTTGTACTCTTAAAGATACCTTTCTACTACTCGTCATCTGGCTTACTAATGGATTTTAGACTGTAGATAAATCTTGCTCGGTATATTAGCGTTTTAGGGTACGCAGAGTTATGGCATGGATGTGTTTCGCTATACTACCAGCAGTTAATTCTGTATGTTTTTCAGCTAAACTGTCTCAGGTTTTTGCTAAGAGTAATGGGGGGCAAGGTGTCTATGTGAATTAATTTCACCGGAATGAGTGGTCCACGTAACCAATACCTGTTTATGTAACAACTTTAGTGTGTTTATTATCCCCTGAAGACAGAAATATTCTCTCTGACTGATACTGCAGTAAGTTCCACAGTTATACTTTGATCTGCAAATCCAAAGATCCATTTCATATCCTATACAGTGTTTTTTTAATATAGAATATTTGCAGGATATGAAATAGTGTATTGTGTTTCTGATGATACTTCACTTCAAGAAAAATATCCAGATGTGTTTAGGTGTGAAAAAATACAGTATTCACACTTCGGTAAGCTTTGCTGGATAAGATGATGGCATTCTTCCAGGGAAGGGGAGCAGCAACACCAAAAATTTTACAAAGATTCATGCTTGAGCAGGGTCCGCTACCTGGAACTGCTGAATAAATCGAAATAAGTTAATGGGAATGAATGAATAGATAGGAAAAGACCAGTATTTCTGTGATAACACTGCCCTTACGTTGCAATGCAGTTGCAGGTGTTCTCTTGAAATATTTGTAAGCAGTTAAACCTTCTTTCTTTTTTTTTTGCACTAGTAGTCATTTCCAGGTACCATACTCTTCTCGATTGGTTTCTGTTTGTAACGCTGTCTTTTCCCCGTTTGTGTCACATTAGTTTCTATAGTAATGCGTTAATAAAATAAGGTAATTGTAGTCTAAAAAAAATAAGGCATGTGATCAGTGGAGTACTGCCTCTTCCCCCGTCTTCATTGTCCCATAGTTTTGAATTTTTTAATCTCTTTGATCATCCCACACAATTTCAAACTGAATGTCCTTCAATTCTGCAACATCTGGACAGCCATTTTTTTGTCCTGATGACAACACATAGAATCTTTTAGGTCTGAAAAGCTGTGTAACTGTGTCATCAACCCAGAAAAGACTAATTTCCTGCCCCCCCTCCTAGTTTCCACTGCAACAAAGCAGCTGTGAAAGAGAATAAGTAAAACAAATAAGACTTCAGAGAGAGGAAGGAGTAGTGTTATTCTCTCATCTCCTCTCTTGCTTATGGAATTCTCTTGTTTATGGAATCAGCTCAGTAAGAAAAAAACATATCCAAAGTAAGCAAACGTGATAGAACAGGGCAAAAAAAAATTATTTTTAGGTAGTAAATGCCTCTGTGCTATTTCTCTTGCTTTCACAAAATATTTCCTAGCCAGGAACGGAGAAATTAGAATCTGTCAAAATCAGCAGTTTTACTAAAAATGAACTGTTTTCCCCTTCTGTCCCGTATCCCCTGATTTAGCTGCCAAATGACACATACCGGTATATTATAAAGGATCTGGAAGTGAAGACCATCAGAAATTACTGTTGTGCTCCAGGAAATTCTTTCTGACCTTCAAATGACACATTTGAAATGTGGAAATTAATAATCAATCCCAGTAGAAAGCATTCTTCCAATATAGGCAACCCTTGGTGTTTTGCAGTCATCACTAGAATGGGTGAATATTCAACTAAACCCTTCCTCAAAACCTAACGATCTTTAGATCGTTGAGCTGTATGCCCTTGCAAAATCAGTAGACCAGTGAGCAATGAGAGTGATGTGATGTGAGCTGGCACCTGCCTTTATTTTCACTCGCATTAGAGAAAACTCACTCTGAAAAAGATTTACCCTTCCAAAAAACATAAAAGTGAATGAAGTCTTTTCTTCTACCCATCTTTGACTGAATAATCCAGCATGCTGAATTTGAAGGGGAACTTCTGCATCTTTTGCCAGAAATGAAGTAAAAAAATGTTAATTTTATGCTGCTAGCAAGACTTTCCACATTATTACAGAATACCCACATGCTCTGTGGTGAACACTCAACCAAGCAGTTGGGGTTTTTACCAAGCGCTTTCCATGTTACTGCCTGCCATTTACAATTTCTTATCCTGTCCTTTGAAAGGGAATTATCTGAGGATACAGTGGTTCAGCTCGAAGTAACCAACAGCAACAAGGTAAAAGCAAATTGACACGTGCTCAAGTTTTCAAAATGGTCCATGGTGATTTAATTTTAGGTGGCAAGGTCCAAAAAAAGGTAGCATGTAACTTTCAGGATAAAATTAGGGCAATAATATAATTAACCTACAGCTTTCTGCTCCCTTCCTGTTCTACAGTCTTGGCAAGAATTTCTGCAAGTCACAGACACTTCAGTGATTTGCTCGGTAGAACGTACCCGTTATCTTGTCATAGGAGGCAATATTTTTCAATGCTGACTAGCAGTATGCCTCACTTCTGTGCTCAGGTCTCTTTCCTGCAGTGTTCTCTTGTTCTTTGTTTTCTTCCTGCATGTTCTTATGTTCATGTTCATCTTCAAACTGTCCAGAAAAATGAACAATGAGAATGCAAAAAGTGCAGCTATGCTGGAATGAAATGTTTTATTAAATCATAGTTCATGATTAAAGCATTTACATGTCAAATAGAAGTGTTTGCTTCGCCTGGACTTGTATGTCTGGTGAGGGTCCTCACTACAGCTGTCTAGATTTAGTGTTGCATCTAATTGCAAATTCATTGTGCCATAGTCTGTGGTTTTGGACTAATATAGAATATTGCAGAATCTTCCTGTCCTTCTTCTAGATGAGGAGTTTGCAATACCCCAAATGAGTGGGGGAATCCTGTCTGTTCCAAAGCAATATTCCTTGCCTCAGGACTGTCCTCCATGACTGTCCTCCTCTTTGTAACTAAATTTTTACTGAAATGTTTTTATATACTGACCAATTTTGATTTAAAAACCAAACAAAAACTTCAAAAAAACCTTCCACCTATGTCAAAGGAAAAAAAAAATACGTTTGGTCTAATAAATGTTACATCACTACTTGTAGAAGTAGAATGAAAAAGTAGATGAAATACCCGCGGAAATCACTGCAGAGGACAAAATACATAGTTTTAATAAAGGCTCCCTGCTCTCCTGATTTAATTCTTTCTCTCAAAGGTGTCAAAAAAATAGCTTACAGTGCTAAAATAACTGAAAAACTCGCGCTGCACTGAGAAGCTTCTACATCAGGCTACAAAATTTAACACTCTGCGTAAAAGTAGTTGAGTTCAACAAGGAGAATGTTGTTAGTGCTTAGGAACTCCAAGAAACAGCAGGGAGAAAACAGGCTCAGTTTCTTAAGGACTACCCCCTTCCTCCTATTCCTTGATTTCTAGGACACCAAACACTCTGGTAACAGAGTCATTCCAAATCTTCCTGGAAAGAACTAAGGCTTGTTTGCGTCATCTTTTCTTTCCCACCATGTTTACTACTTGTGTTTGTCATTATTTTATCTTTAAAGTCACTTTGTGTTAAGAAACTGAAAGATACTGTACAAAAGGCAGAAAATATGTTTTCTGTTAAGGACCAGATGTGATGCCAGTCCAGGTTCTCCATGTTCAGGTATCCTGACAAGTAGATCTATTGATTTCAGTGAAAAGGCTTCAGGTAAAAACTGAAAATATTTTCATGTGATTTGATGAACAAACTTTTCCGGTTTCTTTTTTTTTTCTTTCAATTATAGTAGAAGAATGTAGGATAAATTGAATCCTGGAATTGCACTGAATAGCAATTATTTTGTATATATGAAATTGTAATCATAGTCAAGACAGTATGGTCCTTTCGTATTTTTATTACTACGGAAAATTATGTGTACCCAGAATTGCAAGCTGAGAGCACCTTGACTGAGAGCAGCCCAAGTAGGTCAGTACAAATGCTACGAAGCAGCACTGCAAAGCACCTGCCGTCACATCTTCGTGCCATGCCTCTAAGTCATCTTGGAGTAGTAGTTTTATCTGTGTTGGGGCTGATCATGGTTTGCCACAGGCTCACTTAGCCCTTTGAGGGAGGCGTACAAAGTTCCCACACCGGCTTATGCAGTCTGGCCTTGGTCTTCAAGGTGTCTTAAACATGAAAATGCTTTAGATTTTCTTGCAGATCCCCATGACCGTGGCAGCACTGGGCTTGGTCAAAGCTGTTATGGAGAAGTCTGGCTGGAACACAAAGTGACTTTGAAGTTGGAGGGAATCTGGGGACACATCTCTTCTGCCTCAGACTATTTTGGTTCAAAAGATGTAGAAACGAGTAAAGAGATGGTCCACAGTTTTTAGAACAGACGCACATCTGATAACAGGCCATTTTAAACCTCTCTAGGACCTTTTCCTAACAGCTTATCTAAAAGCCCTAATTTAAGACCAGAACTGCAAGTCCTAATGGGAGACTTTCTTTTTCTTTGGGATTTTTCTTTGAGGGTAGCTTATCCTTTATTGTCATAGTCCTTGGCACTTTATCTTGATTTAGGAAGTAATTTGGCGTAGTTAAGTAGACCACATGCTTTTCTGCTAGAGTTCAGTGCTTGTGTGAAACCGATTAGGATTTTCTCAGCTGTTTAATTTATCTGGTAGAGCGCCTGTAAAAATATTATCAAAACATGCTCTTATTAGTGCCCTTAGCCGAAGCCTTTCCAAAGAAAATCTTACTAGCCTCTCTGTTAACCAGGGAGGCTGAGCCATGAGGTGGAATCTCTCTTTCCAAGGCATTTGCTGCCTGTGAGTAGCAAATTCAAATCTTGGCTGCTGGCTCTTGGGCCCTCTCAGGTGCAGAGGCATGCTGTCAGCTCCGAGATCTAGACTGCAGCTTGCTTTTTCTCCCCCCGCACCCCTTTCTCACAAAGTAGTCGTGGATAGCAGTTCAAGGGAGGCAATGTACTTTATGTAAGCAGAGTTATGTGTGGTGGAAGTTCTGGAAGGACTTGTAGGGATGCTGTAAGCATGACTGGGATAATCGGCATACGTCTAGTTATGCATGAAAAAAAAATAGGATGCTCTGAAGGCTGTTAGGATGCCTTCCATGTGCGTGTGGATAGAGTAATTTTAGCAGGACAGTATATATTTAGCCAGGAAGAGTAAGACACCATCAGCATTGAAAAGATGTCTTGTTTATGATGACAGAAGATTCCCTTTGGGTTTCCCCCATGAAAGTAATTATATGAAAATGGAAATTACTGTACATTCAAGGGCTTTTGCCCATCTGGTTACGTTAATTAGAGATTGGTTTGGGTATTTTTTTTTTATTTTCTATGTCTTTGGCGTATTTAAGTCAATAAAACTTTGCTTATGTGTCATGCTTGAAGTCATAAATGAAAATAAGTAGTGGAGCATGACACTGAACGCAACTTGCACCAGTCCAAAGAATTTGATGTAGCGCTGCACAAGCAAAACTCGCTGACAGCAACGGTTACTTTGGAAAGGCTCTTCACCCTCCTGCTCCCAGGTGTTATTGCTAAGCATGATGTTATATGGTATGGAACATCCCTTCTGTCGGTTGGGGTCAGCTGTCCCAGCTGGGTCTCCTCCCAGCTTCTTGCCAACGGTCAGCCTACTCGCTGGTGGGGCAGAGTGAGAAGCAGAGACATCTTGATGCTGTGCAAGCACTGTTTAGCAATAGCTAAAACACTGGTGTGCTCTCAACACTGTTTTGGTCACAAAACTAAAACACAGCACCCTACAGGGTATTATGAAGAAAATTAACTCCATCCCAACCGGACCCAGTACAGCAAGACAGCAGAAACGTCTGCTGTGTGCACACTTGGTAGTGGCTTTCAGGTTCAATGCTTGTTAAGTAAACCTGGGTACTTAAGACTCCAGGTGTCTGTAGCTGTTGTTCAATAGAGATGCTTTCTGAAGGACTGAGTAGCCAGGGTAGGCTTTGNTGTGCACACTTGGTAGAGGCTTTCAGGTTCAATGCTTGTTAAGTAAACCTGGGTACTTAAGACTCCAGGTGTCTGTAGCTGTTGTTCAATAGAGATGCTTTCTGAAGGACTGAGTAGCCAGGGTAGGCTTTGTATTGTTGCTTTTAGAGAAAGAAGAGGGACTACCTTCTCTTAGTCTCTCGCACTTAATGCTTCTTGATTGCCAGAACTGTGCCTGTATTGCTGCAAACTGTGATCCTCCGTGTCCTAGTTTGAAGACTTTGTAACGCTCAAGCTTTCCTGCGATCACAGCTTTTGTTCATTAGGCATTGCAGAACTGTTTTCAGTGAGTCTGCCCCAAAGGCCTTTGCATACATTGCTAAACATTTTTTATGAATTTGGACAGTCTTACTGAATATAGCAGCTTTTCTACAGCTTCACAACTGAAAGTGATAAAACCAAGTGAAACCAAATAGAAACTTCAAGGGAAATTGAAAATAACAAAGGCATGGTTTCTCACACCGGAATTTAGCGAGAAGCCAGAGACACCAGTGTTCCAGTGGTCATGCTCACAACACCTTCAGCTTCTAAAAAAGCTGCCCTCTTCTATTAAATGCTGTTCTCTACACTAGGGACCAGCTGTAAACCAACGATTGAAATATCTCTTCCACTGTTACAACAGCTGAAATTCATGCAAGTGATTTTTCTCAGTGCAGTTGCAATAAAATTACTCCAACACAGTATATGGAACGAGCTAGTCTGAGGAAGATCTAGAAATATCACTGTCAGTTTGTAATTATGCAACTTGGCCCTTTACTTCTGATGCTGAAAAGACGTTTATCGTTGCTATGAATAAGCAGCTTTCTGCCTTTGGTATCTTCCATCTTGCTTGGGCATTTCTTATTGCTGTAAAATACAGATGTGCTATAAACTACACCTAATAGGAAAAAAAACCCCTGTTTTGCAAACTACTAGAACTTGAATGGCAGGGGAAAATACCTGTTCAATGAAGAACCGTGCATCCTGGACAGTCCCTATTCAAAGCTCTGTGTAGCTTACCTGCTCAGTAGGTCAGTGGCCGAGACAAAGTACGTTCTGTTCTGTGGTGACATGATGATGACAAGCTTGCTTTCTCCTGACTGCCCAAATAAAATGGAAAAAAAAAATTGAACCTATGACTTCAGCGGTCCACAGAGAAATGTTTATATGTTTGGGAAATCTTAATTTTGTTACCAAGTGCAGCACAGTCTTGTAAATCAATTCCAGGTGACAATGAACATTTTTCCCCCCTTTTTCTTCCACCCAGCATGCATTTTCAATCAATCTCAGTGGATTTCTAAATGTATCACAATGTGATTTCGTCAGAGGCGCCTCTCATAAGTTCCACTGCGGAGTCCCTGCTACTTCCCGAAGTTTGTGGTTCACTTTTCGGGACACAAATAGACTCTCTCTTAGGATGTAGCAGAAGCCAGGCTTGGAGCTGCCAGGCGGATGTAGACAAAATATGGCCAGAGTCTTCTGGCAACAGGAGAGAGGCACTAGAGGGTACAGGCATAGCAGATTTGCCAGGTTTTTGTGAGACCCAGCCTCGCTAGAAGAGATGCTCTTGTCCAGTCACTTACGTTTGGGCTGTAGCAAGTGTCTCTTTCAAATCCACGTGTTGTCACTGCAAAGTAAGGCCCCCAGTTAATACACACTTGTTAAGCTCTGAGGAAGACTGACATAAATATTAAGTTGTACTGTTTTCATCAGTCCCAAGACTGAAAGTGTATTATTTGATCATTAGGATTTTTAGAATGAGAAAAATAATTTGTTGTTTTCTGGAGTTATTTTTGTTTTAAAATGGACTTTGAAACGGTCAGCTGATAGCGTATCATTATTATTTCTATTGCAATATCAGCTAAGGACATCACCTCTTAGTCACTGTCCTGCTGCGCTAGATTCTGTAACGTCTGTTTAAGGAATTAGGCCAATGTGTATAACATTGAATTATCCCTTTAGAAATGTTTGGTATTTTTAAGATTCATAATACAATTTTCTTTAGTCAATAGAAAAATAATTGATGACCAAGAGGCTCATCATCAGAAAGAAGCTACAACACCTGTTGTTTCCAAAAAGTAATTAAGCTACATTGAATAAGCTGGAGTTTCTCTCTTGTCCAGATCAGTTTTTATAAAACAAAATGAGACATTAAGAGTGATTTAGGATGGATCTTTAACACCATACCATTCCACTAGAACCTTCAAAAGGTTTAGAGTAGTCTAAATAATAGTCAGATTAAATTAGATTTTTGATGTGAATTATAACTAAGAATATGGAAAGAAAAAAAAGCTCTGTCACCATAGTAAAAACCATATTGTACTTACAGAGATTAAAAATGTACGTTTGTCTGTCTGTCCTAAAAGAACCATCAACTTGATGGATGTCTAAAATCTTTCAAAATCTTTCCCCATGAAGTCTGGAGAAGGATGATTATGCTACATTGTCGTTTTAGAAATGGTCTGCTATGCATCTCTTCATGTCGTATCAGTATTTTTAAAGTATTTTTTTCTTTTTCTCCTCATTTTTTTTTAGTGTCCTCCCCTCACTCCCCTTACCTTTGGCGTCTGTGGGACTACATGTGCAATACAGGAAAAGATACCTTGAGGATTTGGATGAAGTCCTTCAGGTCCTTCCTTGAGGCAATGATAGTGTTTTGTTGCAAATGACCAGGCTGTTTCATCAGAGATTTCACTGTTTGCTGAAAAGCGCCTCATTAGACACTCGGAAGCTTGATTAACCCTGAGTGCTGGGCTGCTTTAATGGCTGCGCAAGAACTGGAATTACCACCTAGCCTTGTGAGGGAGCCAGCATTTGGTTACTGGTAGGAATACCTTATGCTTTGAAGCCTTCCTTTTATGCAGAAGTAAATCCCTATTTAAAAAAAAAAATCCTGTTTTCAATTATAACATAAGCAGAATGACTGTACAGCTTGAGTGGGAGTTTGTTTTATAAAATTTGACTGCTTACCTCACTTGAATCCAGTTTTCCATGGTGTTAGGATTGACTGATACAGCTGTGAGATCAAAATTTGTCCCTTTGTCAAAACAAACTGTTTTGAGGCACAACAATGAAATGCCATGGCCACAAGATGGCCTTCAAATCTGCCAGAAAAAGAATTCAATTCAGAAAGCTAACTTCCACGTGCAAGTACTGTTTTTGGAAAAAACCCAAAACCACAAATAACAATCATATATGGTGTCCCATTGTAAAGATTGATTGGCTTATGTTTATCTCGGAGAGCCAGAGACCTTCCCCAAGGTCACTTTTTGTTTCTTCTTCATCTTTCTTTTTTTGTGAAGGTCCACCCCGCTCATGATGAGCGGTACTGAGTCCTGGCACAAATGTTTTTTGGAAGGACTCTTTGGACCATAAAGTGCTTTTTGTCCTGAATAAACCCATCTGAGCTGGGCCAACAGAGGTGAAAAATGAAGATGTCCTGATAAAGAACTGATGCATTTCTATTGCATTTGAAAAATGTCTCTTGAGTAACTCCAAGAAGTCAGATAGTATGACTCATGGCGTTGCCAGATGCCAGTCTACCATCATATTCAGTGCCATCTTTGTGTCACCTTCTGTGGCTGTATTCAGCTCTGACTTGCACTGTCCCATTTCTGAGGTGCCTTTCCCTGTTCCACAGGTTAGTTAGTGGAGGAAGAGCGACATCAGCCACATCACTTCAAAATTCAGCTTTTCTCTTTTCTGAGAATTTTAATAGTGTTGTATTATATGCTGTTAGCATGTTAAATCATTCGTAAGTTCAAAGGCTTTGTTAACAAAACAAAAACTATCTGGCTTTAAAACCTGTATACTTCATAGCTGACAAAATAATCTTAAGTGGGAAAATTCATCTTTGACCTGAAAAATAATGGAGAAAAATCTTTTTTTTTATGGTACCTGGTTTCATAGTACATTCACACTGGAAAAAAGCTTGCCTGTTCACTTTTGTCTCACGAGCGAACTGAATCTGACTAAATTTAAGCTGTGGAAAGATCTTCCTTTTCCAAATTTTCTAGTAGTTGAGTTATGTGAAATGTATCCTTACACTTCTGTTCGGATAACATTTATGTGGAGCAGGTAGTCTACAGACAGGAGACAAACTTTAAAAGTAAGAAATACTATGAATTTCAAGGCACTACAGCATCAAATTCACCTAGAAATTCACGAAATGAGCTACTTTATTTCAATCGCTCCAGTCTAGACACAAGCTATAAACTAAGAGCATAAACAACATTAATCCATCTTATTTGGCATTTATGAGTGGTGACATGAGAGTAGTAAGGAATACATGACGAGTTATCATCGTGCATAAATATCTGATGTGATGTGAGCTCCCGTTATTTCTGCATTTCTCTGAAATTACTTATGTGAGCTACTCTTAGAAATACAGTACAAATTCTGCTGCTGCAGTTAATCACAGCTTAGATGTTTTAACTGTTAACTGAGATATCCAGAAGTGTTTCAGTGAATCTTGTATGCATTTGTTTAACTTCTGAAATTTACCTGGCTAGCTTCAGAGAGAGGTTTTTTTGTGGATGTCAATGCTAGGATAATATATGCTTTCAGAGGAATCGCATGTACCAGTATGGCTCAATAAGTTTATTTTTCTCTTCTGCTTTCTGAGGGAAGGGGGGGGGGGCGGGGAAGCCAAAGAAACTAGTAATACTGAAGTGGTGAGAACAACAAGTAGATTTGGGGGGTTTAATTTAACCATTGTAAAAATACATGCTATAGAGAAAATGTATCCTTCTATTTCGTCCAACTTTTTAGTGAGGTTTTGGATGGTAATAGTAAACGTGAAGCTGTTGCTGTTGAACCCACTGAATTACCAAATAATGTTTGAATAATTGCTATGTATATTGCTTTGCTTATCCCCAGTAGTGTTTAATATTATTACTTATATTTGTTATCCTTGTCTTAATGACCTGAACATTATTTATAGTGAAGGTGAAGTACTTAGTCTTCAGTACAAAATAATATTCATCTTTTTAGTGATATATTGGTAAACTGCAGTAAAACCGTGTAAGTTCACTTCCTTCTCCTCTAAACTTTAAATGTTCTTTTTTCTCCCTGTGTAATCTCAAATATTTTCTTACTCAGTTTCTTATCGCAGTACTTTTCCTTATATTTTCCAAAATTAATAGCAGCTGAAGTAACAATAGAAATACAGCATAATGACAAGTCAGCTATATTTATGGCTTAAAACAAATAATAATAAAAAACAACAAAAAAGCAAATGATAATTATAGCTTCCCTTGTACATTATTTTCTGTGTTAAAGATGATGATGTCTTAAGCAACTTGAATTACTTAGGATTTGCACAGATTTGAATGAAACCAGACTAAAATTTCTGTGTCTTCAAAGTGTACTTTAAAGATTTAGTAACGTAGTAATTTAGAAATCTAGTAGAGAACCAAGTCACAGGATTCTCTTTAAATAGAAAACGAGGCAATCTTATACTAGTAACAGTTCAAGAGACATTAACCTTACCACTTTCCCTCCAACCCCTCTACTCCACTAAACCAAAACAAAACCTGTATTATATTGCATTAACAATAAGGTAGACTGGCAGGCCAATTTTGTCCAGATTGTTTTCTAAAGATGCAGAAATAATTTGTTATGTGCTTTGAAATGTTTTTTTCATGGTAACAGAAGTCTACTGTGAGTGCACCTGTAAATCAAGACTACTGATACAAATAAGACTGGTTCCTCAAGCAATCTTGTAGCTGAACAAGAAGAAAATCACGGCAGCTTTTTTAGTCGCACGCATTAAAGAAAGAAGGAAAACCTGCTTACGTAGCACCTAATTTTATGCTTGTTTTTACTCTTCCATTCTTTTTAATGTATAGGTCAATCATTGTTCTAAGTTTTTTAATAATAGCTTATTCTTTCCTTGCCACCCATTCCGTTAAGTAGTTCAAAACATTTTTTTAATGCATGATCAAGTTCCTTATCTCTTTGATTAGTTTCTCTCTATGTGTTAAGGTTACCTTTCTTGTCCTTGAGGAAATATGTCTTTCATTAAACACAGCTATTAACTGGCAATGTCCCATTAATACTAGATTTTTCTAGTAATTTTGTATGCATGTTATGTTAATAATGAATTCTAGGCTGTATATTCAACCTAATAAAAGTGGGAAGAATAGTGTAGAGGAGGCATCATATTAGTCATAAACATTTTAGTGCAGGATGTGAATCTCCACACCAATGGAAGGAAACAATCAATGTTTTAATGTGTTCTTTTGCACCCCTCTCAACTGGAACAGCATAGATTTTGTTTCAGGAGTTATGTCTTTGGACATGAGGTCTGTGTATTTATTTCTGATGCATTTTTGACTAATGCAAGCTCTAAATAGGAAGGAAAAGATCTGCAACAGTTGTACACTATTAATGCATCCAACACAGCTAGCTGCAAGGCCGGATTGCTGTAGTCTGTTAGAACTGGCTGTGCTCCAGCAGGCGGGCTGTCCACCCCAAGCTTTCTGGGTTACGGTTATGTCGACTCGGTAACTGCATTGCACAATCACAGAAGTTGGAGTAGTGCAACCATATGTCTGCTTTTCCTCAGTGGATAGTCTTTCCTACTGAGATATTGCATCTTAATTGAACTTCAATGCGTGCCACTCATGCACTTGCCATTCTGCTGAGGGAGCAGAGCATCACCTTCAATAGAGTTGCAAGGCGATTTTGAAATCACAGAGCAGTACACAAACCATGAGGATACCGATGAAATACAGTTAATCCTAGATTGCAAGTATATTCTGCATGGAATGTAAAAGTATTGTGTTGTGCAGATTTAATTCTGTTCAGGAAAGCCAAGATTAATGTATGTCAGGTATTAAGCTGAGGCTTGCAGTCTATGAAGAATACGATGGGTTATACCACCATATATTCCACAGGTTTAGGCTGGCTGTTTATGGAGAAAGGATATTGTGTACGTGAGTTCTTCCTCCTCTGCGTAAGGCAGTTGAACCATTTCATCTTGTTATCTCGCCTCGCTTTGGTGTTCATCTTCTATGCTTCTGTTCCCATGTGGGTAAAGGGATAAATACTGGCATAAGTTAAGGAAGAAACAGCTTGCAGCTAATACGTATCACCTAAACCTGTAGCTAACCCATATTATCGTTTCGGTAAAGTATTTTATTCGAGAGACGTGGCACAGCTGAAGTTGTGGTACAGTGACCCCAGTGGAGCTGTGGAATAACAGTCAGGGAAGCTAAACACAGAGGAATGCATCTAGCTTCCTGAAGTGCAAGACCAACTATACTTATTTAAAAACAAAAAAAAAGTAAAAATAAGAGGACAAGGAGACAAAACTTAAGAAGTGTTGTCTATGTTTCTTTGAAGATAAATCTGCAATAGCAAGAGTACAGTGGCAACTTAGAAAGTAAAATAATCAATTTCATTCCACAAAATATGGTGATTTCTAACATAAATAACTGGAATAATGTTTTTTTTTGCAAACACAGAAGTTGACAGAGATAGATATAAAGCAAAATATTCTATACAGAGATGTAATTATGCACTTATCAACATATTTTACATCAAGAGAAGTTATACTGTCAAAATACAGAAGGATTAGGAGGCTTAAATAAAGTATAAATATAGAAAGATGTGATGTTTGGAAAATACTGTATTTTTTAACTCTTTGATTAATAATAATAGAGGACAGAAGANAGAGATGTAATTATGCACTTTTCAGCATATTTTACATCAAGAGAAGTTATACTGTCAAAATACAGAAGGATATAGGAGGCTTAAATAAAGTATAAATATAGAAAGATGTGATGTTTGGAAAATACTGTATTTTTTAACTCTTTGATTAATAATAATAGAGGACAGAAGAAATCTGCTGTTTATTTCATTACAGCTGTTAATACTTTGTGTGCCATTTTGGAATCCACTAGAAAAAGCTATATAGAGGTGATTTTTTTAAAAAAAAAGATTCATAGTTTGCATTTAATTTTCAGTGGAGTGCAGTGCTGAACTTGATCATCAGAAAGCTTCGTAATACTGTTAAAGGGTAATCCTCTGGGATGTGAGCATTCCACACTGGTGTACTGTGGTGCTTTGCAACTTTTTACAGGAAGGATTTTCTTTGACATGGTTACCAGCAAAGTATTCTTTGTCCCTTGCAGATAATGGAGAATGACTTTTACAGTGACTAACATAAATAGGCCTTGAGAAGAAGCCTTTGTTTCAGAAGCATTAGCATTTCAAGGTTACATTTACATGCCACAATTCTAATTTCAGATGATAACCAAGTAGGAAACTTGTTTCTGAAGTAGCAACGTAATTTTTATATCTGTGAGGCCTCAGCACCTTGATTAATGGAATTCCATGATCACATCAGTAGTATTACCAAAAATACAACATGCGTAAGCTCCATGAATCCTGTTTAGGCTTCAGTTTATCCATGTTAATACTCTAGTCTACCATTTTGTTCTGAATTGCATAACAGTATCCTAGTCTACCCTATTGGCAATGATCAAGAAACACTTATTAGTAGATTTGCAGGAAATCCAAATGATTGTGGAATGTGGACAATAGCCTGTATAATAAAGGAACCTACTGCTGTAGCTAAGGCATTGTATGGAAGTAAGGCTCTGGATCAGTAGCTAAAGTTTTTTTCTTTGCTTAGAAAATGATGCTTAAACTCATACATAGCTGCTTAAGGAAGCCAGAAGTATGCAGCTGTCTTTTAAGCTACCAGTGATGAGAAGTCTTTAAACCTTACTCCTCTCCTTTCTCTAAGGCAAACATTTTCTGATGCTTCAAATCTTCAGTCACATTGTTGTTGATGTGGCATTTTCTTGCGCATCCACCCAGCTGCAGGATAGTATTAATGCAGTCGTTTCCATTAATAGCTCAATAATACATAAATGATACATGAATGCTGTCTTCACATGAAGTACTGTCTTGGATAATGACAGAATGTTTATAGAATTAACTAATTGCATATCGTTAGTTCAGAGAGAGCTAATAAATGAGGAATGGCGCAATTGCTTTGAATTTACTGCATTCCACCACATTACACCACACGAAACAAAGCAAATGTTTAACCTCAGTTTTGAAACAAACCATAGACTAGACTCCAGCTGTCCTAAAATCTCTGTAGTCACTTTCTCTCGTATGTTTTACACCTTAGTAGAGTTATCTTACACGCACCAAAACTTGGACTCTATGGTACTGTGGTTCGAAGGAACCAAAACTATTGGTGTTGGCTGAAGCAAAGCATGGGTGCTGGTCTGTCTAAAATTCCTTTGTGTGTGCTCTGCAAGAGTGTCAGTATGACTAGCATATATCAAGGTATCTGTTTTCGGCTTTAATTTTTGCCCTTTAAATTGATCATTGTGGCAAATGCTCATCTTCCATTTCTAATTAGTGTTTTCATGCCCAAATGCAGTTTCAGGACTCTTGCACAAAATTTACATGAAGTCCCCAAATCAGTAGACTTCTTAAGGCATGAACCAAGTCAATTAACCTGAAGAACAGTGTACTGGAAATCTTTGCTGAGTTGGGCTAGCACCATCGCTTCTTGGCTGTCACTTGTTTGGTAGTTACACCAGAGTCTGTGTTGTCCTCAGGTTCAGTACCAAAAGACACTGCTCATTCTCGTTACAAACAAGGCAGAGGTGCTGCTTTCAGGAGTACTAAATGTTAGTGCACTTTTTTAATTGCTTCAGGAATTTCACTTTCCAGCATTACTGATCCTTATCATGTTTCATTTGTTTAGGGCAGTCTAAAAATTAGGCTGAGGAGAGGGAATACTTTTAAAATAAGTGAACGTGGTCATGGTTTTCACACCGCTTGTGACTGGAAGAAGCCATAAAATGAGTCATTGCTATGACAGTACTACCTCGGGGCATGAACCGCACTGGGAGATGCCTACATCATTGTTACCCTTTTCTTAAGACTGTGACTGATCATTAATGTAATAGTTGCTAAAAAAAAAAAAAGTCAAAGTACTCGGTGATACAATCCAATGCAGAAATAGTCATGGATTTATTCCTTCACTTTGGTGTTATCTGACTTCAGAATAGTTTGTATTCATTGGTAGGACTGTCATACCTCCGACGAGGAAGAGGTTAAGAAGTAGTAGCACATTATTAATAGCTATTGTAGTGCTTTCTAAATGCAAAATTGATGACTGAGCAGCTAGAAAAAAAATTAAATTAAGTAATTGTGTAGTTACTGGGCTCATATAGAAGTGACTGGAGAAAATGAAGTTATTACCTCTTAAAGACTACGTATCTGTAATGTACTATGGTATCATAGTATTTGTTAGGATAAATGTACTATGGATGTTTGTAGGACAGACAGTGAAGTGATACCTGCAGCTCCTATGAAAAGCTGGCCTGATAGCTGTGCAGTTGATGCCAATGTTACTGTAAAAAGCTGACAGTTGTGGAACCAGAACAGCGGCTGCATTTTTTTTTTTATTTATTTACTTAGGACATCTAAGAAACCATAGCAGGGCTAATAGCATATCAACCATTGAGTTCTAAGTAATGAAAATACACCTTGAGGTGTAGAGAAATAGTTGCTGTTAAAAAACCTAGCCTTAATGAAGAAGAGAACAGGTAAACAAACAGAAAACAATGTGCCAATGCCACAGGATAAACACAGAAAGAACAGGCACCTCTGTGTTATCGTTCAGTGTAAAGACTTATAATAGAAGCACTTACTGTGGGCTTAGTTTGGTTTCGGGGAAGTCATTGTCCTCCAGTGATTTCTGATGGGAGATGAATTAAGTGAACACTAAGAGCTTGGGAAATTACTGTTTTGTTAATAGGTATGTGTAGTCGGTTTGATTTCCATTTATGGCTTTGTGGGATTCTGCCTCACAATGAAAATCGTGTTTGGTTTTCACCCATCATCCAAGACACAAAATCTTCAGATTTTCCATGTAAACATAGATGAAAATAAGAAAAGGCTAAAAATAAAGACGACAGACAATTAACATTGTAAGACAGAAAGTGGGAAGAGGTTTTAGTCTGGAACAGAGAGAATAAATGTGTATGGTTTACTGTGTGAAAAGCAGCTTGATGTTCTATATAATTATACATATTAGTCTTTTTTTCTTATGATATGATGATTAGATCGTTGGTTAGTTTAACTTAAGAGCAGTTTATTGACTTCATCATAACAAGGGTGATATATAATAGCAAGGAATCTGGCAAATAATATACAGCATAATGACTCAAAGTTTCTTCAGCCTCCCAAATACAAAATGAAACGTTTGCTTTCCTATATGCCTTGCCCTTCTGAGTTAATTAACCAAATATGTTGTGGTCACTTTGTGAGCCAGCAGTAATAACTTCTTGTTATTTAATTAGTCAAATATATGCAACTTTTTTCAGCTGAAACCAATAAAATGAAGATTCTGTAAACTAACAAATTCAGCTTCTTATAGCCACAAAGAGCGATCAATACAATAGCTTGAATTTTGCCATCTCACCAATCTAAATGTGCAGCAGATGCGTTATGTGGAAGTTGGTAAACTTTTTGTAAGGCTTCATTTCATGGTTTGATCCTGACCATCACCACAAGTTGAGATGGTTTTAGCCTTTTTATTTAGATGTTTGATTATTAAAGCTAGCCAAAATATCTTCAATATGCTTTCATTTTAGTAAAAATATTCTCCTATGGTCAAAACTGGGTCTTCTGCAAAGAGAGCTGTTTTAATTAATAATTTGTTTTAGAAAATACTTAGTCTAGGAAGTACAAAACTTCCTCTGGAGATTTATGATTTACCATGTAGACAAGTGATCTGGAACACAAGAGTCACAGACTTAAGCATCTGCCAACATTGGAATAAGAATGGAAGGATCTTTCCTGATCAAACAAACTGGAAAATGTATCTGTATCTTCCCTGTTTCTATACACATGACCTCTTCCAAACTGGTGAAGTCACATTTTTGTTTTGAAATTGTGCACTCCTATGCACTTCTGTTTACATGTAGCACAGGACTGGAAGAGCACTCCAGAGTCAGTGAGTGCAGTCTTGGTGTTTTTATTCAACCACTATGAATAAAATGGAATGAACGATTGCTAAATGGATCAAATCCTGCCCCCCCTCAATGATTATAGATCTTCATGAAGTTATAGGCTAAAATTTTTTATGGCGATTTGCACCTTTTCCCCCTTGTTATAGCTATAACCTGTACTTGATATCTAAACAGCTCTCTTTTTTTTTTTTCTTTTCTTTCCCACCAGTTAACCCCTTTGTTAATCTTCTAGATGGTAATTACAGCCTTTCTAGTCTTTATTTCATCAGGTTGAATAAGCAAAATTTTGTTTCACCTTGTAAGGTAGTGGGCGGGTTTCCTGTAATTCTGAAAATCTTTCAGTTTCTCCTTATTTGAATTCATCTTTCTTAAAGATGAATAATCCACACTGTGTTTGTTCAATATTACAGGGAAGTTTCCAACACTGCATCAGCTGGTGTTGAAGATTCATATTCCTACTGTGATTGCCTGTTGCATCCAGGTTTTAATCCTCCACTGATGTTAATTAATGAGATTGGCTTTGTTATTGTTCCTAAAGTGCATGGGTGTACACTTTCTTATACTTATATTAGTTCCATTTCTATCATACCTATTCTTGAGATATCAAATTTGATAGGACACTTTGCGTATTTGGGGATAATGTTCCCCACTTTAACTCATCGAGTTCCATAGTTTACTTAGTGCTAGCGTTATAAAAGTGTGCCTCATAACTAACCATTTAGGGAGTCCTCTTTCCTCCTCCAACAGTACCGCTAGTTACCTCCTGTTCAGCCAAACTTCCCTCCTCCTAACTTCTTTTGTTTATGAAATCCAGGACAACTAGCAGTGTACTACGTGATGTAATACTAAATAGTAGAATCTAGAAAGAGTAGATGTATTTAATTTCCTTTGTTTAGAATACCATTTGGCTTATGAAAGATACCCACTTAATCTGGTGCAATGTATCTTTTGTGAGGTCTATGTTTCATTCAACCTCATTCTCCAGTCATGTAAGTGTTTTAAAATATTCTCTTAAAATTTGTCCTGAATCTCACATGCCGCTGAGGTCAGTCTAATAGGACTGTAGGTGTCTGTTGGAGCAATCATTTTTCCGTTCTAATATGGAAGAGTAATATTCTAGGTTTGGAAAATTATTCTTGTATGTCTGGTACAAAACTCTGAAAAGTTTAGTCATGCTGTTTTTAAAAGAAAAAAAAAGCCACCTTCTGTGGCATTGCCATCACGCTGGGAAAAACTAAGTAGCAGCTCTTGGAAAAAATGTTTGGGGTTTTTAATCATCTTTGTAATTTTTCATGTCAGATATTTCATTCTTTAGTCTGTCTGCTGATACTCCTCCTATCATCCTATACGGAGACACAATGCTGCCCATTGGTGCTGTAACCTTTTCTACATCTGGTTAGTCAAACAACTATTGCTAACAGGATGTGCATTTCTGTTGCCAGGAAGAACAAGCGTGTATTTCCAAGATCACATTAATTTTAGAGAGGTAGACCTCAGTGGCTTATTCATCCTTTTCCTTTTTTCAAATTTTAGTATAGTTATATGAAGCATAAGCTTTAACACAAGGTTTCATGAAAATAGTGCAAGCAAGAGATGTAGTAAATGCAGAAATGAAAATTATATAGACTATCTGAGAATACAATAGAAAAAGATGTAAGAAAATTGACAACTGAAATAAAAAAGTTCCGTATATTTATTTTTTGTACTTAGTGAGTTCTTGAAGCCACCACACTTTTTTTTTCTCAACTCAAAAGTCTATCACCTATAAGAGGTGATTTATTTATTATAATAAATTTTTTTATTATAAAAAAAAAAGGGATTTATTTTACATTTTGTGGGACATGCTTATCTCTGTAAAGCTGCAACGTATTGTTAAGTAATCATACAAAATTTTCCATTGCTGTATGGCATTGTGATACTGTCTTTGGGTTTTCTGTCTGCCCCTGAAAATGCAAGACTTTTTTGCAGAATTAAGTAATTAAATGAATATTATATTTCAGTGGAGCATGTTGAGCCCAGCTTGTTGGGTTTGCTGTGCTGAAAAAAAACATGAAAAGAAAAATTTCCTTAAAGCAATAAAAATGCAGGCCAACAAGCTTGGTGTTTGAGTGGTTTTGGATATGTATTTTTCTTTTGTTAAACAGTTGTTTTATGTAAGTAAACACTGTTCTATCCCCTGTTTTGGAAGTTTAGCTTCGCTGGAGAAAATGCAAAATTGTTTTGATGTGGGTCATGACTAGATATATTAGTGCAAGAATAAACAATGTCTTGTTACTCACTTTCTGATAGTATTATGCAGACTTTTGGTGAGTCGTCTTTCATTTACAAAAGAGGGAAGAGTAAGTCTTTCTAGTGTAAAAAGTGAAACACTGTGGTTTGAATGGTGCAATTAATGAGACTTTAGCTCGTTTTATGGAAATCAGTAGAATCCAGAGGGGGAATACAGAATTCTTCTTAATGTAGCTAGCTCCATGTGGAAATATTTAGGACAGCTATGGATGACTCAGTGATTGGTAGAGGATTAGCGGTCATGAGCTGCAGCATCATAAATCCCCTTGCAGATTATCCTGTTTGGATTTTGAATATGCTTTAACTTACGCTCATTAGCTTAACATAGCTAATTGAGTCTTTCCTGAACATCTCTGCATAAGCAAGCTCAGATGTTCTTTCAAAAGATCATGAGAAAATTCTTTTAAAAGACCGTGAGAAATTCTTTATAGTCCTTGACGTGTCCGACGCTACTATGCAGCAGTCATCCAATGTCTGTCCTAACCTAAGTCTTGATATCCAGGGCAAAATAAGGCTATGGCAGATAACACCTCTGGCAGCTGAAAACAAAGAGCTTGTGTCACTTTATAGATAATTCGTAAAAACCATTGCTTTTAATATTTCATTTTACCTGATTTTCGCTTTTTCGCTGTGCAGTACTAATTAAGTAGATTCATAACGGAGTATTATGAGATGTGTATAAGCTTTGGTATGTAATTGTTGGAGGGAAAAGATGATTTTGGTGGTATCATTAAAAGGAAAATAAGTCACAAACGTGCTGCCCAGTCAATCTAAATGTGGGTCCTACATCAGAGGTAGGACAAAGGTAGAGCGAAAAGGAAGAAAATAGGAGATTCTGTATGGACATATCTCGAAATGAACATTGACATTCCTATTCCCGGAGTGCTTCAGGTCTCCTTACTGAGAGGCAAACCAGCATGATTTTAGGTACCCATTCACATAATATTTTGCGTATTCTGAGCCTTCTTTGAAAATTCTGCATGGATAAATGAGGAAGTATTCCACAGATTGAAAAAACCTTAGAAGACTTGTTATGCCAGGCAGAGGAACGTCAACACTAGCAAATACAGAAAGAACTCCTCTGTCCTTACTTGAACTGTCTCTCAGAGCTTGGCTTTGGCCAGAAACTGTCTGGTGTCGTGTGGTGCTCCTGGCAGGTGGTCTTAAGTCAGCTACAGCGTTGTGCTAATGCAGCCATAGAGCTTCTGTGTTGGAGTTTGTTGCAGCGAATCAGCCAGTTTGCTGTGCGGATTAACATACACATATAGGACAAGAAAATAATCCAGTGCCAGATACTGTCATTCCTGGCAGTGCTTACTGAAGGTAATGTGATTGCTTTGTGATATTACCATACCATACCAGTAATTTTTTTGCAAACAGATCCTAAATGGTGGGAAGTGAGGATAACAATATCACTATTTAAACAAATTTCTGATGTGGAATTGCTGCTGCGTGAGGCAGACTTGAGATCAACGTGAAGACAGTATCAAGGCTGTTGCATAAATGATGTTGTTGCACATCTTGCATACTTTTCTCGGACTTGTTGATTCAGGGGAACAGGTTCTCTGTATCTCTTTTGCCAATGACTTAGATGGTGGGCACGGTCTTTTTATTATTAATATAGGATTGAAGGACTTTTACAAATTCCATTGCTGATATTTTGCACTGAAGGTTTGCTTGGAATGGTTGAATAAATTGTGGTTTGGCTTGTTAGTCAGCTCCATGGTGAAAGTACCAAGTGTGCGGTTCCTCCTCTTCCTATGTTTCTTGGGAAGGCAAAGGGTCGGCTGCCTACCAGAGAGTCTTGCTGACAATAGCCAATTTACTTCTCTGTAAAGGCATGGTCTTTGAAGATAAAGCCAACTGTAGCTTTGGTCAAGAAAGAAAGAAAGAAGCTACAAACTATAAATTAGTTGAAGCATTGAGGAAAGAAACCTCACCTTCAGGTTTTTTTAATCTACGTTTAAGTCACCTGTTTTGGTAACAGCTGTTCATAAGGAATGGCTGCCAAGACTGTAAACATTTTAGACTTTCTTTGTATCAACTTGAAATGAGGTTCTGCAGCACTGAAAAAGACCCAAGTTCAAGACTTAAATGCTCAGGATTTTGATGGGAAAATATGCCAGCTATTCCTTTGGGTTTCCTGCAGAGCTGAAAACACAATGGGCTAAATGGATATAAGACTTAATGCTGTAGTTCCGGGGGTTTATAGGTTTAATTGACCTTTTCTAAATAACAAATATAACTGTCTCTTGTCCCCACCAGATTACAACATAAAGAACAGCCAGTCTTCCCGGTGGCATCGAACGTGGGAATTGGCGCTACAAAACCTCAACGTGAGGGAAAGAAACAAAACCAGGAGGTTTGCATGTTAGATTTTTCTGTGCACTTTCAGTATTTGTCAGACAGGTAATTTTCGGCAGTCAAAAATAAAGACTAAGGGAAGCATAATTAGGATTTGGTAGAAGAACGGAATGTTGTTCGGTAAAGTGAAGTATGTTTGAGAGAGATGTAGCTGATCAGCAATGCTGTAATAATTCCTACGTACGTATGCAAATGGATGCTGAACTGCAAGAGACACAGTCAAACCCCAACAAAATCTCACAGTACCCTTGCAATGAATTTTTATAGAAGAGCTGCCAAAATAAAAAACAGCTTAACCAAAACAATAAATACTTCTAAAACAAATATGAAACGAGACGGCTAATGTGAAATGCGAACAACTTGAAATTGTAAACTTCTAGAATAATGTTAGTATTTCAGAAATGCAGTAATGAACGCTGTAGTAAGAAAGCGGCACATTCCCCATGCTTTGTATACAAGCATAATGAGCTGAACTCTGGAGTTGAAATACACAAGGCAGATGGATTTAGAAAAAGATAAATGTTAGAAGGTTGATACAGAAAAATGAATTTTAATCGTTTCATCGTGGACATTCTGCAAAGGCACAGTTGCAGTGAGACTGAGAGAAAGGTGGATACAAACTGGCTGAGATTTAGAGGGTGAAGACTGTGAGAAATGCATTAAGATTGAAAAATATGTCCAGTTCCCAGGGAAAGAAAAGGGGAGAAAACGCCTTGATTATGATCCTCAGACCAGGGAATAGTAGTGGAGTTTGGGGTTTGTTCTTTTTTTGGTTGAGGAGTGCTCTGTGTGTGTGTGTGTTTATTTTTTAAACCTTTTTTTTAAAAAAGGTGGGTGTAGACTTTCTGAAGTACAGGAAGCTCATTTTAAAGAGAATTATCTAGGGACAGAACTGCTACATAGAAATGTAACACTAGTACTAAAAGATGTTGCTGAAATTATTAAAGATTATAAGGGGAGAAAGACCAGGCGGTTACTAAATTCAGTGACAAAGCTCTCACTAAAACCACTAGGGCCAGTTCAGAGTTTGAGGGCAGAAAAGGAAAGGAACAGCAGGCAAATGGCAAGGATGCCAATAAGAGGAATACCTAGGTACAACAGGGATAGTGTCGAGCATATAAAACATTAAATTAGTATTAACAGCTTATGCCTTCTGTCTCTGAAGGCTGCAGTTTCTCTTTGCTCTACTCAAACCATGCTACAGAAAGATTTTTGTCCAGTCGAGATTACTTTTAACATCATCTTGTAGGCATTCAGGCTCTTAAATAGAGATTTTTATTTTTTTTTTTAAAAACAAATCAAGTACCGTTGATGTTTTTCTGTGAAGCTGCTACAGAATTGCTCAAGTAACATCTGTGGTATGAAATTAAAGATCTATACAGAACTATTGTGCTTGTTCCCATGAAAAATGTGCATATTCCAAATAGCAAACTGCTATTGCTATTATCAGTTGGACATTTTAAAACCACAGTATTCTTTCATAGTCAGGAAAGTATTTTAGTGACTAACTGTGGTTGTCTTAGCTAGGGAACACCTCATTCGTTCTGTCAGATAGTCCCTTTCTGGCAGTGGAAAGGACTGCGAACCCTTTCATATCCCAAATAGGTATATGTGTATAGCTCTTGTGTTTTTCAGTAACTCTTTGAGGAATTCAGTTTCTTGCTTCAAACTTTCCCATTTGATGTAATGGGTTATCTGCGATTTGGTAACTAGGTTGTATATTTATTATTTTTTAAACAAATTAACACTGTTTTCCAGCAGTTTTTGAAAGCGCCTTCTAGTTATGCAGTTACTGTAGGGGTCGTCTTCTCCAAGAAGAGATAAAATGCAAGAACCATAGAGGGGAAAAATAGATTTAAGTATTTGGGGAGATCGGAGTTGTCTTTGATTTGTGCAGAATGGACACAGCAGTATTTAATCTAAAACTAATTGCTCATTGACATTTAAATTCATAGTTATATGAATCCATGCTGTGAGTTCTTCAGGATGGTATCTTAGGGCTTGTCTAGTTCTTGGCAAAAGACATGAATCTTGCCTGGGGTTCTACACTGTAAGAGTTTAGCAGTGTCTAAAAGGATTTGTAAGTGAAATAATACCTTCTTACATTGTTATTCCTCCTCTTATGTTCTGTCTGTGCCAGCAGCAATTTTTATTCATGTTAAGGTTCTGCATATAAAATTTTCCTTTTTTTTAATGGGCTTAAAATGTCATATAGTATTATGCAGTCTGCTATGTCATCACTCCGTCTTTTTACTTCCAAGACCTGTACTTGTCCATTTTGCAAGTTGCCACAGCAGCATGGTCTCAATTAATCTAATGAACTGTAGTCCTAAATATGGACAAAATTATAGAGGAAAATGTTTATATTCATAAATTTCCTTTCTAAATGAATGTGTAATTATTTTTTATTCTTATTTTTAAACATCTGATTTTGGAACTAAATGGTAGGCTTTTTGTATTTCTGAATCTCTAAGGTCTTGAGGGACAAATTTATGTTTAAAGCCTCTTTACCCTAAAAACCCTCCATTATTCCTAAGCCACAAAATCTGCATCCGTACATAAAATGCACAAATAGAATTTAAGTCTGTCTATTCACTGGGATAGGTGTTGGGTGACAGGAGAAGGCGCTTATGTTCACTAGAATGAACCTGATTCTCCACCCCATGAACACAACAATGTTAAGAGAAGGTCATTGTGTCCAGCTGTGGTAATATCAATCTGCTGATGATAATTTTACCTGAAGTGGATATAGACCAATAAATGAATCTCTGCAAAATTTCATGGCTCTGGAAATAAGCACAAGTAGTGAACAAATATACTAGTGTGTGATTTCTTATGCTCAACTAAAATGAGCAGATTTAAGCACTTCTGATAACCGTCACAAATATATTAAAAGCAGGAGAATTTAGAATCTTTCTCCGATATTCTCATAATAGAGAGGTCACTGTTTGAAGACTAATGCAATTTCACAGCCTATGTGACTTCAGTTACTGCAGGCACAGGCATCAAGTAATGGTGGTCACGCAGTGGCTGAGAACACAGTGGGAGAGTGGGACAGGTCTCATAGGAGATGCTCAGGGTGGGACTAGGCACATTGACTGACTCTTATCTGTAAGAGCACCCTGTCCAGAGAGGATACCATTTAATTATCTGGTCCAATTTTAAAGCACGTTCTGAATCTCAGAAGACTGTTTTGTGAACCGCTTGTTTTAAAGCATTGCAGATTTGTCAAATCAGGCAAATACTTGCCTGAGGGCTTAGGATTTATGCCTGTGGGATTAAGCGCAGGCTCTGTAGTAGAGCAGTTCTCAAGACAGTGCCACAAAATGTTGCAAAGGATCTGTTGGCAAGATGCTCGCAGCTAGTAAAACATACTGTCTTCCCTTTAATGTGAGAGAGTACATGGAGTACAGTAATTCCATCCTGACAGTGATCTTTCATGATTACACTGGTGACTCCTGATTCCACTGTACTATAGTTCTTCCTCTTGGGACCTATTCAGCGATGAATCATTACCAGGAATGAAAGCAGCTGTATTTTGCGTTTCAGATTCAAGGGACTTTGCCGTGGTTCTCATCAGGAAAACACAGAGACAGGCACCTAAATTATCATTATTTATTGTGACTTAAATTATTTCGTGCAGTTTTATGGAAAAGGTTATGTTAGTACCTAATAAAATTATAGCTTCCTGTATGCTGGGTGGTCAGTCAGATGGAGTGGTGGTTTTTTAACGAGTCAATAAGTGAACAGAGAATCACTGAAACCCTTTAATGTAGGTCTTCCTCAGAAGCCAAAGCAAATTCTCCTTCTTTGTGGAATGATTCTGTGTCAAAAACGTTTCTCTGTACGTCCATATAAAATATTTTACTACTGTAGCTAGCATGGGTTTTCTTGCTTACCTACCTTTAAAATCAATAGCGTAGTTATATAAATCTCAGCTGCAGAATCCTTTCAAAACCTTTCTGAAAATAACATTTTGTAAAATGAAAAAATTACCTCACTGTAACATTTCATGTCAAAAAATCCTGACAAATGTTCCTTACAAAGCAGCCAAAGGTAGGGAAAACAAATTAAAGAAAAAATAAATAAGTTTACCTATAACTTGTACAATTTCGAAAAGGATATGTAAGCATGGGTCACTTAAAATTATGCTTAAATTTGGGAGTTTGTAACCGTAACAAATCTAATCACAAGCTTTCTACAGAACAATAGTACATGAAATAAAGAAGCTCTCCAATATGCCAAAAAACCCCTAACTTCAATTTGGAGACAGAAGACAGAAGTAGGAAAGATGAGTTATGGAAGCTGCGAGAAAACGAAATAATTCAATCCTCCCTGTGCATTGTCCACTTGGCCACCATGGTGACTAAACAATACTATCTATTCATACTTTTTTCACTACACAGGTAGCTGAAGTTTTTATCTTCTGGTAACGTCCAAGATGAATTCTGTGTACCTACAAATAGACATGCACCATGTCCATGCCTGCATAATCTCTGTGTCCCGGTGCAGGGAGGCCTCAGCTGGATGCTGTGTACAAAGGGTTGCACGACACTGTGGTTTTGCCTGACAAACTTTGTACATTTCTAAGCAAATTTTGTAAAAGCCAAACATGAATTTTTATCCAAGCAAGGGAAGTTAGCTGGAACGAATGTTTTATAGGCATCAGCCAAACTGAGGACTATTTTCCTTCTCTGCAATTGCAGTAAAAGATGAAGCGTTCTCAAGCCAGCTGCGGTATACTAGGCCAGAGTCTTTGGATTAAAAAAATGTGTGCTGTGACCGGGGCAGAGTCATCATGCAGCTGATAAAGAATAACAAGTCATTCCTAGGAACAGCTGCTTATGCCGAGCGAGGGCTCTTACCTCTCCAGTGTGAGATGTAGGTCCTACTAATTTAAGGAAACTTTATCATGACAAAAACTGCAACACCTCTCCCTCCAAACAATGGTTTACTTTGCAGACCGCTTTGCAGTTTCCAGAGGTTTGATCACCAGCCAAGCACTTGTCTCCAAAAACGTCCACTTAAGACCTGCTCCCAGCAGAGGCATCAGTTTAGTCCCAACAGGCTGTTTCACCGCGTTGGTTTTTGGGGTTTTTTGGTGTTTTTTTTTTTTTTTTTTGTAGAGCCAGTGCATTTTGTGTATAAATGGCAAATTTAAACAGAGTGTTTCAAATTTCTATGGTAGTGGTAACATGATGTTTGCAGAGATGAACAGTCGGCTCTCCAGGAGTTTCCAATACATTTCCCTGATACATGCTATCATAGTCCGAGCAGAACGCGGCCCTGGCAGTGGCACGAAGTTAACAGGCAGTATGGACAGGCAGGTAAGCGTGGTCTGTGCCAGGCAGAGGTCTTTCCAAACACAGAAGTCGTAGTCGTGTAGGATCCTTTGTCAACTGTAGCTACAGCCAGTTCCTTTTATCTGCCCAGTCACATGCCTGTTGCTAAATTATTGCCACCTGTTAGTTGGAAACTCCCTTTCAGAAGCATAAAAGGGGCAGCTGGCTTAAGAGAATTCTACTTTACCTGGCAAAGTGATTTGCTCTCGTAACGTACCAGTCTTGCGTGTTTCACGATGTAGATGGCAAGGCGATAGCAGTGAGAAATACTGAAATAGCTTGTCTAGGTTTTGTTTGATCAGTGAGCTGGTTGTTAACTTTCCTTGTATAATGTTTTTGGAGATTTCCATCCTTCTTTCTAACCATCCCTAATAATATCCTGTAAGTTTGCAACATGGAGGTGATCAACCTGAGGAGAAAGCAATGTGGTAGACTGTCCAGGACCCTAGGTCATTGGAAGCAATTTAGGCTAGGTGCAGGCCATCCTGAGGAATGAGAAGGCCACAGCTTGGATTTTACTCGAGGCTAGCCAAAGTCTAATGCTGTGTAAATTATCATTTACGTTATCTGCATGTGCTTGCACAGTGCTTATGGCCGAGTGCTTCCAGACAAATGTATGCTAATGTGTACACTTAGGATCATAAAAGGTTTCTAGTCCAGCTTTTGCTCAAAGTAGATCTAGCTATGAGGTCAGACCAAATCACTCAGGGCTTTCAAAACTTCAGTGATGGAGACTGGACACCCTGTTCCAATGTTTTCATCCTCCTGATGAAAAAGCTTTTCCTTTTACTCAATCTGAACTTCTCTTTTACTCAACTTCTAGCCGTTGCTCCTCATCCTCCCACCATACATCACTGCAAAGAGCCCGGCTCCATCTTCTGAATTAGCTGAAGCTGCTCCTTGTCCAGGCTGAAAAACCCCAGTTCCCTCAGCCCCTGCTCAGAGGGCAAGTGCTCCAGTTCCTGACCATTGTGGAGGCCCTCTGCTGAACTCACTCAAGTTTACCAATGTCTTTCCTCAATGGAAGGGCCCAAAACTGGATGCAGTATTCTAGATGTGGCCTAATAAATGCTAAATAAAGGGAAATAATGACTTCCCTTGACCTGCTGGCTATGCTTCTGTTGATACAGCCCAGCGAGCCACTCCTGGAGCCTGTCTAGGCCTGTTATATTGTCATTCAGACCAACAGCATTGCCCTCGAGCATGTCGACAGGTCCCCTTAGTTTGCACCGGCATGGGCTGGACTGCACAGATGCGAGTTATGGCAGATCAAGACTCTTATTTTTAACTCCAGCTGTTAGAGTGGGAGCTAGTGTGTTCTCTCACATCCTGCAAACAAAATGGGAAATTCTAGATTTTTAGAGCATGTACGCAAACATGGCCAAGTAATTTGTGAATAAAGGCTTCATAATTTAACAGCTTTTGGCAAACTCTTCTTACCAAAGCTAGCAGTGCACAAGCCACTTTATGAACAGTCAGAAAGATGTTAATTTTCAAACTTTCCGACTCAAATGGATCGACTTGGTTCCAGATTTCTCCAAAACAGTTCCACACCGGCTGCGAAGCACACAGGGTCGGTTTTTTGGTGGTGTTTTGTGTTTGTATGTGAAAATACATCTCCATGGGAAAATCAAGAGAAGTTAAAAATACGATATTAGACTGGAATGGAAATCTTAGTGTCACGGCTGTGATTCCGTACTGAGGGATTAGAGTAGAAATAGAGCCCAAGTACTGTGGTGCTTTAGCATACATGGAGCCTCTTTTCCCTGGTGTTAATACCAGCATGTGCTGCACCATCTCTGAAAATGGCCTATGATCAGGTATTTTGGCTGTAGATGTTCTAACTACACCAGAAAATACGGTGAAAGAGAAGCTCACTTAGATATAAGGTGGGTATTTCAGATGTAGGGAGCATCTGCATTGTTGGTATTCTGTATGGATGCCGTTCTTGCGAAGTGGTATGCCTACTTGAAAAAGATACATGCTGCAGTCAAGGGAATTTGAACTGGGAAAAGGTTACAAATTAAATATTTAGCAGAAAATCAAGCTGGAGAGTGAGAGGAATAAGCTGTAAAAAAGGCAGGAAGGGGACACTGGGAATATTTGGAAGGACTGTAGGGTTCATCTACTGTTTGTAAAGCAACTAACATATGCTACTGCTATAAATATATTCGTAAAGGATAAACCTTGATAATATATTGTATGGAAATGTTTTCTCATTGATTCACTTACGTTAGACATGTGTGGACTATGTCAGCTACGCTTGGCTTAAACAGCAGAAATCTGCCTCATTCTTCTCAATAAAATATTAAGATTTTAAGATACCAATATTTGTGTATTGATTCTCATAAAGACCAAAAGTTGCAAACAGAGCCAATCAGAGTCCAGAATATTGTTAATACTGCAAGCATGCATAAGGACAGAATACAGAAAAAAGAAAATTAGGTTCATATCTTCTGTGATTTGACCTTCAGGAGGCTGGTAGACAGTATCTCCTGCAAATAAGATCTTTTATTCATGTCAGCTTTGGCACCTAAAATGACCAGTTAGTTTGGACTCTCTTGGCCACATGGCATTGAATTACGTGTTTGCTCTCAAGCCTGACAAGAAAAATCTTGTGCTGTATTCAATGTGCTTTTTATTAATTATTTTTAAAATGCAGATAGTATATGTTCTGGATCAACAGTTCAGCTGCATGGAGTTACTCACCATGCTCCCTCAGTAGTTTGCTTAGTGTATAAAAATATTCAAACGTTTTGTCCATACCCATCTGTAACTATCGCCGTATAATGTGAATGGAGTTACAGGGATATGTCTGGTATACTCCTCTGTTGAGAATGGTATTACATCCGATCTCTGCATGTGAATGGCCCCATTTTCATGACAAACTGTAGCTCTGTGCTGATACACTGTAGGAATTGGTTGATTTCTTTAGCTGTCACTAAGCAAGTTCTGAAGTGCCTCAAACTTTCCTTCCTTTGCAATGTTCTGCATAATGGTAGTTAACATAAGTGACTATTTTTTATAGTTTTTTAGTAAGTATTTGGTACGGAAATTTACATACATAGCATGTTAGAGTATGTTGCTTTCTAGCTTGTTATGTGTGTGAGGCAGTGTAATTGCCTTTTGTATCATCTTCCATCTATTTACTGTGATTGTTGCAGAAAATACTTCATTAACGGAGGAGATACATGAGCCTTTAAAAGCAAGTGAAGTCTCATGGTCCATCAGTTGGTGAGTCATTTTGACTATTCCTGTGCATGAGGATAGGAAATTTTTTCCATTAATACAGTAGTTGGTAGTTTCCACTGAGCTAATGTCTTCTAACTTGGTCACTTTCTAGTTAATTTCTTATTCCTTTTCCTTTCCTGTATATTTCTATCAAAAAACCTTTCTTCCTGTGATTCTCATCAAGTGTGACCTCATCAAGGTGATGAAATTTCAGATTTTATCCATCTTTTTTTTGAATGAATTTTCCCTTTTCCCCACAAAAGCAAAAAAAAAAAAAAGGTTCCAAGTAAAGTGCAGTCCATTTTACTTAAGTAACTGCTTGACCCATTTCTGTCCTTCCTGAATTAGCTCTCTGGCTCTTGAAACCTAGGCAAATATTATTTAGAAGAAATAAATGAAAGCATTTTGAAATACTCATTATTAAAAGTGAGGTTTCTTGCATAAAACATACAAAGCTGGAGATGCAATTAAGCTCTCCCTCCCCCCCCCCCCCCCCC
>VZSC01005439.1:367869-381659 GCA_013398225.1 Steatornis caripensis
GGTCACGCTGAATGGCAGCACAGCCTTCCGGTGAGTCAGCCGCTCCCCCCAGCTTTGTATCGTCAGCAAACTTGCTGGGGGTACACTCTGTCCCTTCATCCAAGTTGTTGGTGAATACATTGAACAGGACTGGACCCAGCACTGACCCCTGGGGAACACCGCTGGTCACAGGCCTCCAACTAGATTCTACACCACCGATCACAACCCGCCGAGCTCTGCCATTCAGCCAGTTCTTGACCCACCTCACTGTACTCTCATCTAAGCCACTCTTCCTGAGCTTTCCTATGAGGATGTTGTGGGAGACAGTGTTCATCCATGGAGGTCTCCTGCCTCCTTTGCTAGACTTCTTCCTCAGAGCATTGATCCTGAGCTTGGAGGAAGCAGTTCTTGAATATTAACCAGCTCTCTCAGGCCCCCCTGCCTTCTAGAGCCCTAACCCAAGGGATTCATCCGAGTAGGTCTTTGAAGAGGGCTAAGTTAGCTTTGTTGAAGTCCAGGGTTCTAATACTACTTGTAGCCCTGCTTCTTCCATGCTGGATCCTGAACTCCACCATTTCATGGTCACTGCAGCCAAGACAGCCCCCAACCTTCACATCGCCAACCAGTCCTTCTCTGTTTGTTAGTATCAGAAGCCACTGTATAACCAGAAGCATAATCACCTTTGAAGTAGCTGAAGTCAACAGGTTTGGATGCAAAGTTCTTGGCTGAAATAATGCTCGCAGATTGGTATGAAAAAGTGATTAGGTGTGGGCCAGAATGAAGTAAAACTGCTGGCTGCTGCTCTTTGAATTCATCCTACTGAGGTTGCAAACTGAGAACTGGTATTGTAAGACACTGTTTTAGCTCATCAGAAAAAAAAATAATCAAAAAATAAAAAGAAGCCCTACTAACTACAGAAGGTGTGGATGTGAGCACAGCTGCCTGACCTTTGCCAAGCCCACATAAAACTTCTTTGAGTTCGCGCCACATTGTGGTGAACTCCGGATTGTAACCTCTGGCCACCCACTTTCTCCTCACCACCCACGCTAGAGGCTGCCCCCTCTTCAGCGTTGCAGAGCAGTGACCTGGACGACACCATCTGAGGGTTTGCAGCAAGCCGCTGGCCTTCTGCTGTCTTTTGTCCTTACTGTGCTGAAGTCGGGGGTGGTAGTAGTGCAGTTAAGCTCACTTCCCCATAGTAGAGGTCAGCCTCAAACACTCCTCAGTGGTCAGCACAGCCAGCTTCGGTTTTGCAAAGGGCAGCGCAGTAATGGCATGCCTTGCTGGAACGGTTGTTCTGATAGATTTTTTTTTTTTCTTTGGATTTAGTCCGGCCTTTTGATTTCAAAATGCAAAGCAAATTCCACATAGAGAGACTGAAATAGGAGAAGAACAGCTCCAGACAGTCTTTAGAAACTGAAGCTCAGGGTTTCGTTCAGCTCACAGTGTGAGGAGCACCACAAAGGGGAATGAGTTTTAAATTGGCCTTTAAACCTTACTTTAGATGTGGACCTGTGGGGGGGTTTGTTGTGTTGTTTTGGTTTTTGTTTTAACTTGATACATGAGAAAATCATAGATGCAAAAGAGGCTTTTGCTTAAAAAAAAAAAACCAAACTTGTTTGTTCTAGGAGAAAATCTGGAGGGGGGAAAAAATGTTTTGGAAGACTGTCCACAAAATGAAATGTACGTGTCTGATGTTAATCAAGTTTGTTTTATGTTTATGGTGTTTATGTTTACAGAATGGGGAAGTTCAACAAAGCTGTTGTTTGTGTGCAAAGGTTTTTTGCAACAGTAGAGAGAAACACATCAATTAAAAGGGGCTCTCTACTGTAACGCAGCTACATGAAAGAAAAATTTCTTTAGTATTACCTTCATTTCCAGGTTAGTTTTTTTTGTGATTGTTTTGAAAAATTCTACTATGCTTTCTTGATCACTTCCTTAGAGTTATCACAGCATTGCTATGCTTCTTGGAATGCAGTTTGTCGAAACAAAGACAAGAGGAGAAATGGGGTAGACTTTTAAACTTCTCAAGGTCAGCCAAAAACCACAATATGTAAGTTCTTGTCTAGTTGCTAAAAGGATAAAATGGGTGCTATGGAAGTGTTGTGAGCATTCGTAGTCAATGAGTTGATCTCCGGATCAAATAAAAATCTTATGAATGGCAAACTGATTTTTATAGCCTTTTAAAGCACAGGTTTAGGTTGATTTTGTGATGGTGGACTAGTCCACAGGAAGTGATGAGAGTATCATAATTTGAGATATTTAAAGAATGAAAAAAAAGCTGTTTGAAGTACTGCTGAGAATAACCCAGCCCTGGATTTCACTACCTACAGTATTTCATCAATAATATCAGTATCCTGGGCCAGAGAAAGTGCTTTTTGCATCCCCTGGCTCCTTGTAATATATTCCAACAAGGAAGCACGAGATGCAGAAGTCTATTCTTTAAAAAAACTCAAATGCTGCTAAGAAAGAACAGAATGTCATGAAAGTTAGTGCAGATTGCAAATACCCCAAGCAGAGAAATCTTGTCTTGCTTAACATTCTTGCTGAAGAGTTTTGTTGCAACCCATTATAAATGGTAGGAGCAATATTTATGGGTTACAGGACACATTAGGTTAAGAAATACAAATTTAATACCATGAGTGACTTAATCTGAGTCACACTGATTTTATACAGAGGTAGACACGTAGCACCCAGAAGATCTGTTCACATTGTGGGTAGATGATGGTTTACTTCTAGCTGACAGTCAGCATACAGCTAAACTCATGCAGCGTCACTGCATGTAAAATGCCAGTTTTTTAAAGCTAGGTCAGTCTGACTGCTGGCTGCTGTGCTTCTGTTCTCATCCGCATTTCCAAGAAATCCCTCCTGAGATTTCTAACAAGCTAGCTGGATCTTGTACTAAGTCAGGAAAAGCTTGCGTCTTGTCAGCAAGCATCCAAAGAGTTGAGAGGCAGCAGGATCATGTAGCCATGAGCAGGACCGCAGTCAGAAAATAGATGTATACAGGTGCATGTAGACTTTCGTCTTCTGTATGTGCCTGTGTCACTCAGTGAAGCTCTTTGATTCTGTCTTATTCATCAGATGTGATTAAAATGCACCACAATTTTTAACTTTCCCAAAGAACTTTAAAATGAGCTAATGCCATTGCTCTGTCTCTAAGACTTTGTATTATACAAGAGACTGCCAGGCATCACAACCTCTCTCCAAGTGTAGACTGCAGAGAGTGCTGAGGAGAGGAGACAAATACATAGGGAACGGAGAGTAGACGTAAAAATCAGTAAATAATCTTGGAACGACAAGCTGTAGAAACTTCTTGTGCAGGTTTATCAAAACATAGGATGCAAGAATGGAGGAATGCTTCAGGTTTTGAAAATTTACCACTATTCAAATGAAGTTTGCAAAAATGGTCAAAGAAATGTACAGGAACACGAATTTTCTAAAGGACGATGAAACTGACACAGCTTCTGCAAAAATGGAAGTTACAATGCATTGACCTGAAGGAAAGTCTAATGGGAGTTCAGGAGAAAATAATGATTTCAAAGCACACATACCCAGGTCTTCTGAAAAAAGTTCATGAAGGACAACTGGGGAAGGTATTATGTAAAAACGTGTCAGAGATTCCATTTATTTGGCACCCAAGAAAGGATAAATAATGCAAATGTGATAGGACTGTGACATCTGTACAGAGAACCAGAGTGTAATTGAAAATGGCTTAGAAGAGTTCCTCTTGCACCTAGCAGTGGCTGAAAGCAGGTAGCGACTCATTTAATCCAACTAAGAATGAAGCATTAATGCTGCTGCTGACGGTCATCTTTTCAGAACTATCTTAACCAAGCCACATATTAGTCAGCGCTCTGGCTCGCTTCTGCCTAAGCCAAAAGCAGCTGAAGTAGTTTTGTGATGAGCTCATTTCAGATAATGGACCATCAGGAGTTTTGAATATTTCCAAAGGACTGGTCTTACGCACACATATGCATTAGTGTGGTTCATGTTACCGTTACATGTAAGTGCTGTATAAGCATAAACCAAAGAAAACGAGATGTCTAAAAACTCTTGTCTTGCTTTTATTTGTTGTGGTAAATGTCTTTGGATTTCAGGGCTTCATCCTCTCAAATAGTCATGTCGTTCTATCTGCAGGCTCGTCTTTCTGTCTGTATCTATCTGTACAGCAGTCTTCTCATGCTCACAGCTGCAAATTGCTACTAAAAAAAAATCGCCTAACTAGTGAAAGAAAATTATAGCAACAATGACAGAGCGTTAAGTTTTTAATCAGGAAACTACAATATAACAATGTAGACTCTAAATGTTCTATAACAGCCTTGAGTGGAAAGAGTGGCCCAAACCAGCCATGCATATTCAAAGGAAGCAAAGTACTTCAGCGAAACTGGAGACCGATCCTAGTCTATTTAATCACAAAAGCTTATGAGAACGCAGCCAGTGATGCTTAGAAATTAAGTGAAGGAAAGGAAAATTAAATCCCAGCTGTCTACTGGGCAGCATGAGTCATATAAATATTTACAAGTACAAGAAGCAGCCATCACTCTACGTAAGTGCAAATCCAAAGTGCAAAAGATCTAATAGATGGTTGTTTATTGTTATCCTACCTGGTACGATTTCCATTGCTCTGAGTAATTGTGTATAAGATGGTATGTTGATATGCTTCTCCAGCATACAAGTTGAAATTTGGAAAAGAAAAACTGACCGTGCGGGTGTTGGTATGCTGTTGTTAGACATTTAAATCCATATTGTCCAGACTTTTTTATTATTATTTCATTCTGCGTTACTTTATTTCTCTCTATAATAGAAAACAAGCCGGGTTTATTTTCAAACTGCTTTAAAAATAGTGTCCCAAAATAGACAGAACAAAACAAGGCTAAATGGGAATTCTTGGTTAATGCAATCATGCATTCTAATTCTTATTTTGCTGTTCTACAACCAGTTATAGGGAGCGTGAGTATTCCCTTTAATTCATGTTAATATCAATCATAAAAATCTACTTTACTTGAAAAGTTCCGCTACAAAAAAATCATGCCATGAGCAGTAGTTTTAATTTACAAATGTAAAATTCAAAATATTTGGAATTATTTTGAAGGTATAGTAAAATCTGAAATGTACCTATAGTTTCTAAAAGACAAAGCCATGGACGAGGGAGTGTGGAAAGGGATAAAAATACCAGATGAGAGTGTAGCATTGATTTAGCAATGCCTCATCCTGATGAGGAAATGCTACTGTACCAGACACGCAAGTCTTCTGTAGTGTAAACATTTATCTTTTGGTGAGGACTCTGTTTTTCTTTCTTTTACGTCAAACGCAGTGCTTCTGTGGGTCCGTAATTTATTAATAGAGATGTATTCAAACTTAATCACCAAGAAACAGCCATGTGTGAAGTAGAATATCTACCTTTTTAGAAGAGAAAATTATCGCTGTCAGTTTGTTTTCTTCTGAAATCTAATTAATCTTCTCATGGGCTAAACTCCTTTTTCCTTAAAGGCCAATTTTTAGAGCTATTGTACTCCTTAGATGTCAGTGGAATTAGCCCATCAGCCTGTATGGGTGATTGATTCAGTTTACATGTTTACATGTTTCTGTTCAACTCTGTGAGTCGTATTATGTAACTATTGGATAAACTTAGCTTTCAAAAACTCTATTAGTGTCTCCATTTTTCGTTAATTAAATTTGGAGACTATTAAGAATGCTTAATTAAATAAAGCAAAAAAAACCTGCAAATTCTGATTTAATCATTAAAATAACTTCCTAGAATTGCTCAGAAAAACAATTTCTGTTTCATGTGGGAGAGCAGAAACACTACTCAGAATTCATCTGCTTTCCGATTAGAACTGAAAGTTCTAGATTATTTAAGAACATGCTATATATGGTGTGCATACTGTAGCAGCAATCATAGTTCACAACAAAACACGTGGTTTAATAATTTTCTCTGGATTCTAAGCAGAACAAGTCCGCTAAAGAAAAAAAGGAAGCAATAATCATCAAACTATTAGGAGTGTTTTTTCCTTTTTCCTTTTCCTAGTAGATCTAAAACCACTTAGATTAGAAACTTTCTGGTGGGCCTGCTAAGTGCTGTTCACATTTGTGTAGTACATGAGATGAGATATTTCACTCCAAAGTGTAGGGAAACAAGGGCAAAAACAGGCGAGATGGCTGAAAGCTTTTGCGTAAATTTTTAGTGGGGAGTGCAGAAGAGTTTTCTCTGAAGAGTGTTTTGAGAGTTTCAGAAGAGAGTGTGAATGTGAAACAGTAGGAAATAAGGGAAGAGGCATATCGGATTTAGTGTCCCTAAGAATCACTAGGGGAGGAAGAGGAATGGAACCTGTTCCTCTTCAGTGACTGTGTGATGCATACTGAGTGCTTCTCAGGATACTGTCGTAAAAGCGTAGACTGGGCGACCTGTCATTAGGACTCTTTCTTCTAAATATATTCCCCGCTTCTTCAGACTCTTTCCTTACAACTCTATTTTAGCCTAAACAGATTTTGGCAAAAAATAAAGTGCTGGAAAAAGTAGAACCCAGGTTAGAGCATCAGGAGAGAGGACGTTTATAGCATTTTAGTAAGAACGAGAAAAAAGCCGAATTTGATGGAAAAGAACGAACGGCACAAAAATGACCCAATCAAAGAAAAGAAAGGCCACGGCATAGGAACAGAAACATGGCGCTCTATAGAAAAATATCTTTGAAAAGAGAATCGGTGATTTCACAAGAGTAAAACCAAACACGTATTTTATCCCATGTGTTTATGTTGAAAGAAAAATGAAGTAGCACTCGGATTCCTGTCACTAAGAGCCTCTGAACTTCCAAATGACTGTGGCTAACCATTATGCCATTACAGTGAGTCACCCTCTTCCCTTAATACCTATCTCTAACTACTTCAAATTATTTGGATTTCTTTCTGAATGAAGGAAAACCCATCAGAAATGTAATTATTATTTTTACTTTAAAATAGTAATGGTTTAAAGTACCATCTGCAAAAATGTAGAGTTCTCAGTGTACTGTGCAGCTCTGGGAACGTATGTCTGTCCATAAAGTTCTGTGGCTTTCAGCAATTTTAAGTGGTAGGGTACCTGTGGGCCTGATGTGGATCAGACCCAAGATGAGTATCTGGAACTCAGAGTGGTTTGTCTTTGAGGTCTGCAGTTCTGTGAGAGGATATTCTGCACTGAATATTACGGATTTTTTGCTTCTAATTTCCCCTTCTCACTTTCTAGTCTTTCCCTTCTCCCTGCTGGCCTGCTATGAGAGTCCTTGGCCCAAACATTTCTACAACATAATTGATGGTATAACTTTTAGGTCAGGAATCTGCTTGAAAAATGCAGGTGTGTAATTCTGATAGCCTCCATAGGTTCCTTTGGATAGTTGACTCCAAAGGTAAGTTAGTTCAGTCGGTCTGTCTTGCACTGTGGCATACAAAGGTAGATGCGCACTGCTGTACTCTGCTGCTAATTCATTTTTTAATTTCTTTTTCATCCTTCCCTTCAGTACGTAAATTTCATCTAAAAGAGTATTGCAACGGTATCTTTCTCTGTTATGGAATAGGAAGCCTGGGGAAATTAGAGTTTTTACCTATAACTGTGGAAAGATAACATCACAGAGCCAAACATCTTTAGTGGAAGTGGCAGGACAGAGCCCTCTGTGGAGCGCCCACTGAAGGCAGTGGAATTTTAACTGGGATGGATAGAGTGGAGTTAAAAGCAATGTGTTTGCTCTGCTTATTGTAATTGAAGAGAAGCAGTTGGAAGAAGGAGACCTGGCAGTTTTCGTGGGTTTAATGTTTCGTTATCGTAGAGAATTGTCTGATATAGTTACAAAAATAAAAATGTTAATTTTTTTACCTTTTCTAGTGTTAAATATGTGCTCTAAACATTCTCGAAACCCAAGTAAATGATGGTTACATATCAAGCACCAGAAGTAGGCTCTTCTTAGTGAATTAATGGCTTTGCTTAACGTAGTAACAGGCAATGCTTGAAATGGAAGCTAGGAGCACCCGCGTTCATGCTGTTCAGCTACGTATGCGTGGCATGCAGGAAGAGCCACAATGGCATTTTGCCATAGACAGTTTCCAAGGTGCTGAATTTAAATTTTTGATTTGCTTCCCAAAATATTCTACTTCAAATTTCAGTAAAAATACATACTGAAGAATCAGAAACTTTTCACAGATTTTAACTGATAGTTTCAGAAGTAAGTTACAGATATCAAAATATTTGCAGTACAGCATAAAAAGAAACAAAGTTTGGAAGGATATATGTACAATCGTATATAAACAAACCTTTGACAATGACAGATCAGGAGGAAAGATTAATTTTATGGTTTGTTATTCTGTAGCTGCTCTGCAAGAACGTTTTATGGTTTTCTTGGAAGCAAGTGATAGCAACTACTATGGGAGATAGACGTTAGAATGGTTGGAGTTCTGATCCAATACAGCAGTTTCATTGTATGACCGAAACCTCTTCTTCCCTGTTTTTTCATATCTTGGATATAATGTTTAGCTGTGACCCATCGGCCAAATGTACAATTTCTGCAAGAGTACAACACAAAGGCAATGTATCTTCATTAGTGAAATGTAAAGGTTACATGACACAAAAAGGCAGATGGTTACCACTTAACCCAAATTATTTTGGTGAATGAAAATTGAGAAATCTTAAGCTTGTTTAATTTTTATAATTAAAAACCTCCAAAGAGCTTCCTGAACATACGGATTTTTGGAGTGATAGAAGATCCCCTACGGTTTGTGACTAATCCATAGACTGATTAGTTGCAGAATGAAAAGTAAACACAATCTAAGCTTGGAACTTTTTCTGCCATCGCAATTTCATGTTTGCAGAAGCTGCTTGAGAAAAGATAAACAATTCTGAGACATAGAGAAGGAAAAAATCCTTTCTACTAGGCCATCTAAGATGAAAGCCTAGAAGGTAACAACAGCATGCTTAACGTTTGCTTGGCAATCCGTAAGGCTGGGTTATAGGCTTACGTGTTACAGAATATGTGCCAGGAAAGACCAAAGAATAATGTCACATCAAATCTTTTCTCTGAAAATAACGCTGAGTGTTTACAAGTTCCATCTCAATCTGTAAAAATATAACTTTTAAATACTTTTTCTACTTATTTCAAAGGATAGCACATTTTGTGCAAAGACTTCAAGTGTGATTTAGGCTGATCGTCCCAGTTATGGCCATTCTTTGTTAGCCTCTCATTTTTTGAATGTTTTAAATTAAAATTACAGTCCAAGTGGAGATGGGATGGACAGTCTACTTGAGCTCCTGAGAGCTCAACTAATACAGGGGTTTGCTGGGCAGGATTCGGTTTATGTATATTTAAGCTAACTATATATGAGCAAATTGTACAAATTACGCTGTTTGCAGTTTGGACAGTCCCAGAATCGAGAGTAATTCAAATAAGCAATTTTAATGTAAAGATCCTTTGTCTTTAAGGGTTTAGTTTTCTTCTGCTTAGCTAAGACAAAATGTAGGGGCTTCGAACAGTCAGTTCTAGCAGCTTATGGGTAACTGCATCTGTTTAGATAACCAGAACTAGTAATATTAGTGCTGTTAAAATAGGGAAAACAATAGGATTGAAATAAGGTAGGGTAGAGTGACTCTGAAACTGAAATTTTTAATTCTTTTTTTACAGAAGTAATAAATAAATTCATTAATTGGCCTATTTTATTGTGGAGCTTGGGGAATTTTTGTTGTGGGATTGGTTGGTTTTTCCATTCTCATGCATTTATGAATTGAGCTTCAGTTGGAAGTTCAGCATGTTGTTCACTGATCTATAGTTATGATGCCATATTGATTTGTAACCCAGGTTTTTCACCATGTCCGATTTACTGTTTCTCCTAAATATTGTGTGGCATTACCATTATCTTACACACTTTTCACATCCTTGCTGTTAGTATCAGCCATCCGAGTCCCTCCTGAGAATAATCCTGAGCTTTCACATTTGTGGCAAGTGCTATGCTTGAGAAGATCCACAGCATCTTCAGCTTCTGGGTATGATGAATACTTGGTTAAATCCTGTCTTTCCCTCACGTGTAACAGCTGAAGGAACATCTCCTGCATTGTATGCATTGCTCGCATTTGTGCGCAGTTGAAGGTGATAACCTATGGCAGGCTTTCACCTTTCAGAATAATTTTGAAGTATCGCTCAAATCTCTTAGCCTGCAGCTACTGTCTTTGACATTAGGAGATTAAAAATGTACCTTTATGCTGCTTGATTTAAATGAAGGATCTTTGATGCTTAGGTAGAACTGCTTGACCTCAGGGTTGATTTTCCTGACACATGTCTACTAGACCAGGGGTAGAGGCTACTATAGGATAGCTGCTGTAGCGTAGCTACTCTGCCCAAGATGCCTGACGTACTGTGGAAAACCTGATACTGCCTAGCCCTCACCTGGCCAAAATCCCCTTTTTTTGTGCTTCAGGCCATTACAGTATGGTGTTTATGGAGCTCACCTTGCAACCTGCTCTGGCCTGTTCTGGGCCTCCGTTCACTCCTGAAAGTTGCGTGAACATATGTTGCATGAAATAGACTGAAAATCGCATTTCGTTTTGAATTGTAGAGAATTTTGCCGTGCTACTGTGCCCATCTCAGAGAGCTTTGTGCACTGTGGGAGCCCTGACTGTGCTGGAGGGCAGGAGTATGCTTGGAGGGCAGCTGGGAGCCAGTCCTGCCACCTTCAGTAGCGGCAGGAGGTGGAAGGCAAGCAAACGCAGTGTGCTTTTGGGAGCTGCAGCAAAGCTGAGGCTGCCTGGTCCTCAACTCCAAATTCCCTGCTGAACATAGTGTCTTTCACGCCAGGCTTTTGGATAGTCTTAACCATCTGTGATGGTTGCTGTGTTACAGATGATGCGCAGTATCTTGAGCCTCGAGGAGGTTTAGGTGATGTCCATGGAAGCAAGGACTCTTCCTGTGCCGTGTGGAGCAGCTGTGGCTCACGCTGCACATCGCTCCCCGTTGTGCACGTCTTAATGTTGATGTTAGGTTCTGTAGTGTACCTTCCCGGAACTGTTTTTGGAGCATCGTTTTCAAACCCTTATTCGTTTTATGTCTTCTGTTATTGTAATGTTGATCCTCTGATACTTGTAAGTGGAAGCACAGAAACCTTATAAAAGTCCTTGAAATTTAAGATCGATCTGTATTATTTAATGTTACATACTAATGTCATGTTAGGCACAAATCAAAGAGGGAAAATCCTCATGAATTTATTCAGATTTTCAAACTTTACTTAAAGTCTTCTTTTACTTCAAGGAGACTTAAACACAGACTGAATCAAAACCAAATAATAACGTAATAACGGGGTGGGAGAGGGTAGGGGTGGTGTTTACTTTGACTTTAATAGAGCTGAAACACCACTTTTATTCAAAGCCATAGCTTAAAAAGTAACTTGAACCCACTATATGATATCAACACATTATGCTGTACAAGTAACAGGAGGTAATAAAACCAGCAAACTTGTCCCCAGCTTTCTGCTGGATATAGGGAATTTTACCTAGCAAGCAGAGATTGATTTAGCTTTTATTCTTATTTCACTACTAATTCTGCTGCTGTTTTCATTTCATGCATCATTATTATAAGCCTTTGGCAAAAGCAGCAAAACCAAAATAGTTCCCCGCCCTGTATATTCCATGTTCTTGAGGCAAGAGAAAGGACATAGCCTTGCTGTTTGCACAGTGTAGTAAAGGCTGTGTGGGGTAACACTTACATTTTCAACATTATAATCAATATGCCATGGTAGTGTTAGACATGTCCATAACCAGTGTTAGTAGCATCTTTAAAAGAGGTTTAGTTAGGTTAGGCATGCCAAGAAAGCCGTCTCGGTAACCCTTTGAACTCCTTAAAAATCATGAGTAATTTTCCATTCTTTTCCATAAAATGTATTATGGACCATGGTATTCTGTTCTTCTAAACCTGCAGCTTGACTCATTGAAAGAAAGTAATGTAAGTGAAATCTGAATTACAGCTGTGTTGTGTTATAATGAATAACGTCTGCTTACTAAGACACTGAGTCAAGGACCTAGTGCTCTCTGGAAGGAAAATATTTGTGTGTTGCACTGGAAAAGCTGACAGGCATACATCTGTGTGCTGCGCTTCACATGCTGAACACTAGAATTAATGCAAATTGTTGATTTGGCTAGGAGTAGTAAAAACATGGTTCGAGAATCATACCACTTTCTGCGTGACTAATTTTGAGAAGCAAATGCGGTCTTCTTGAGGATTATTTTTTTTTTTCTCCTTTCATATTTTGTATTAGTTGTGGTATTAGCTTCAGTCTGGAATGTCTTAAGCAAAGTTTAACAAGTAAATCAACACTTACTTTTGTCCAAGATAGATAACTGATTAGCAAAGCAGGATATAAAACAGGGTATCTTATTATGGTCTGAATTTTTCATGTGTGTGCATGCAGCTTTAAATAAATATTTTAGCTTCCTGAACAAGCAACCCTCGTTACAGAGTTTGAGAGGTTCGTATGGTTCAGATGAGGGCCGTTCTAAGAGAAACTTGTCTGTTTTTCAGTTTCACGGCAAGGTCAGCTCTGGATATGAGCAAACTTTAAGCATGACACTGGACTTTCCTCTGTTCATGTGTTCCAGTTGCATAAGCTATTTGGAGTATGTGCAAGAGTTCTTTCAGAGTCATATGATAATAGCACACAAAAAATTCTAAGAAAATAATCTAATAAATGTAGCCTGTTTCTACAAATATAATTCATCAAATATCATTTGTGTATTATATATACTCATATAGTATAGTACTAGTTTTAAAAATGCAAGCACAATTTAGAAGACATTTGAAAAAGCATGCAAAAATGTAGAAAACCTGTATGACCCTGTAACAGACAGTGATGCAATTAATTTTCCAGTGCTCAGATTAAAAAAATGTGTGTTTCGTATGAAATACAAAGGAAATACTTATTCATTAGGAACTGTTGCAGAGTACCTAGCCTGCTGCTGCCCCGGAGGAGTATGGAAGACTTTGGGGTACTGAATCCTGCTGGCTGGTGGGACCGGAGAAGGCCAAACTTTCTCCAAATCAGCAAAATAGAAACAGTGCCAGAAATTAAAATTGATGCTACTTCTCCTGGTGCTATACTTTTGTCAGGCATTGCTTGACTGACTGTGCTGACGGCTCAGCGTCATGTGCATCAGAATGCAAGTCTCACCTTAAGAAGTGCTTAGCACGCCAAGAAGGACGTAGCTAAACTGAGCCTTGTAAGACCAAAACTCTATATAAAAAAAAAAAGAAAAAGGAAAGAGGAAAAAAAAGAAGAAGAAAAAGAATTTTTTTTTTTTTTTTTAAAAAAAGAGTAAAAGCTGCTGCTGCCTGTCACCTAGGGACCTTCTTGTTTGACATTACAATTCCTTGTGTATCCAGGGTATTGCTCCCGTACATGTCCAGAACTGCCTTTATCTGGATAACTCAGAGCCTGTTTTCTACCCAGACTTGATTTTGATCCAAGAACCAGACAGCTGAACAACTAAATGCAAGGCAGCCTCAATGCAGTGCGTGCTCTATGAGCATATATAATACATTCTTCAGAAGCTGAGAACTTTTCAGTTTTAATAGTTGTGGTAATTTGAACAAGGCTGAGAGAGTTACCTATCGCTACATGGCACATGCGTGCAGGGGCACAGGTATATCCTGGTTTGACCCCAACGCAGTACTCCATCCCATACACACCATGCTCAGAATAAAGGTGGGGGATCACAGGGGTCACCCCCTCTCCCTTTATGGCCGGGGCACGGATGGGCTCTGACGGCCCTGAGCAGCCTCATCTGGTGCTTCCACCCACACCCATGGCCC
>VZSC01005439.1:389371-401446 GCA_013398225.1 Steatornis caripensis
TTCCATCGCCTTTCCAGGGATGGAGGTGAGACTGACCGGCCTGTAGTTTCCCGGGTCCTCCTTCTTGCCCCTTTTGAGTCTGTGAAGTTGTTCAAGAGGCACATAATCTTTGTTCTTTTTAGTTCTTTTTTTCCAAGGTTGCAAAGACAAAATTCATACTGAGTACAACTTGGTTTCTGGCTTGACTTTCAGCTAGGCAGAAAGAAAAAATAAGCACATTGTTAATAGCAGCTACCTGAATGTTTTTCTGTAGTCTCACTGTGACTAGTTTAAATATAAGAATCAAGAATGTATACTTACGAGCTGGTAGAATTTCACATTCACTATCTCTTGGTTCTAGGAATAGCTAACAGGCACCGTTAATTTTGATTATAAATATAGCTGAGTAACCCTTAGCTTGTATTAATATCTATATGTGAAACAACTGATTGCCCTAAATTCAGTTTTTTGCATTTGTATAGACATTAGACTGAGTTCCACAGGCAACATCTTAAGTAATTTCATATTTTAATCTAGACTTGGCTAGAAACAAAGCATGTGACTGAGAGGAAGGGGCTCTGGTATCTATGCCTGTTATTCTGCCTGATGTTTTGTGTTAACACAGGTATGCCATGTAAACCCCGGTTCGTCTATTAGCATATCTGTAATATAGATGTTTGGAAGAATTTTGTGTATATACACTTGGAGATACTACAGTAAAGGCACACTGAAAGACAAGGCAAGATTGCTATAGCAGTTCTAGCCTTTCCATTTTAGCCTCTAATAAAATATAGAAGGCTAATAATACTGCAGACTTTTCAGGTCATTATTAAAATACATTTTCGAGCATTTTCTTTTAGTTGCGAACTATACTGCGTAAAAGTAATGCAAGGAGCATCACTATAGGGAATAAGGATAGTAGCTTAATACTCCTTGGAGCACCACTGTTGTGGCTAGAGCTTCACATATCACAGCCTTGCAGTTCTGTATGAACAAGGCTGTAAAGGGCTCTTAGCCTCTCCAATAGCTATTTCACTGCTTTATTCACTTTAAAAAATACAGACTCCTCTCATTTTGGCTATTACCTTTATCTGGCATAGATTAATTATTTTATAGGACACAAACCTTCCCACACTTCAGCTCACGTCTCTGGCAAATCAACCAACTCATGTTCCTATGGAGACAGTATGTATGGAAGGCAGCCATGCAGCTGACATAGGTTGATTTAAAAGACTGTAATCGGAGAGAGCAAAGTAATGAGCCCTCCAAAACAGGAGGCTCAGAAGAAACTGTTGCGGCCGCACATGACTGACCTTTCCATTCATTGCTTCTGGTCTCTGCTAATAGCATCTTGGCCTTCGCAAAACATACTTCCAAAAAAACCTTGGACTAAATGAAGAGGAAAAACATTTTCTCTACTGTATGGAAGCTTTTTACTTCAGATGTTCAGTTGCCATTCAGAAATCCATAGGGTTTAATTTCTTCTTTGCCACAAATTCTTTTTCTCTTTAAAGTACTTGCCAAACTGGAACACCAAGGAAATCCTGAAGACCCTTAGACCGTGCTCTCTGCTGTGCATTTATGAATTACCATACTGATAGTTATCGCAGTCCTTTATCCTAGCCCCCTTTTTAGTCACTTGTTGTCAGGATACGCAATAAATAATAATAATAATGTGAAAGGACACCTTTTACTGTTGTCTATTAAGTGCTGTCTACACGCAAAAAGCAGAGTAATCCTCTAGGCTACCGTTTTTCGTCTTGCAGGCTTTGTCACTGATACAGCGAATGAAATATTTAGTGAAAGCTCGTAATGGTGCCAGTATTTTAATCCCATTCTTTCAGTACACATTTTTTCTTTGCATAGAACTGTTCATCTCCTAATAAAGATTCAATTTACAGTATTTAATTTAGAGTATTAAGTTTAGCCTAATAGATTATGTTAAATTTAGCCTAAGTAGGTTAGGTGAAAATCCAGAAGGTAGGGCTTTAGACCTTGCAGAGCACTTCTGTGAAATGTTGCCCTGACCTGACTGGGACTATTCAGGTATTTAATATTAAGTGCAAAATCTTTGCTGAACTAGGACCTGCTTCATCCATAACACCTTTCTTGCTTTTGCAGAATTTGGGGGAAATATGGGAAAGCTAAACAAAAGAACCTCAAACAAGATCAGTGCAACTTCTGTGGTGTGTTAATCTGTAGACAGAGAAGAGAAACAAAGCCAGAAGCAACACCTGAGAAATGGAATTCAAGGTGAGTGCGAATAAAAGGCTTTTCTTGCAAGATGACACATAAAACTTTTGAATATGTCTAAGCCAGAGACGTTTTTCGTGTTTCTTATTAACATAAAATCCCAATAGTCCATTAAAGAATAAAGAGATGGTTAAATTTTTTTCCAAACTATTTTAGCATTACGGGCTTCAAAAATCTCTGCCCCTATTTACCCCTGTTGCAGCTCAGGCTTACGCCTGTAAGGCTAAACTTGCAGCCACAGAGTAAGTGTCTCTAAAAAAAGTAGGAGCTAAGTCTGCCACAGTATCCTGTGGTGATGGGCTCTTAGTTTTCATATAATAGATAGTAAGTTTGAATATTTTTTTTTTTTTGCTCCTGCAGATAAACTCCCTGTGTTCAAGACACACAAAACTGCAAGGTTGGTGTTATGATGTCTTGCCTGTGTGGGACTCCTGTGTCTTTTCTTTCCCATATAATTTTTGTAGTATCGTAATCTTTGATTTCTGATTTCAGAAGGCAAGGCTCAAGTCTTCCATAATTCATTAGACTCTCATAGCATCTTTTCCTAATCTCAACCATAAATAATTTCCTATCTTATTTTTCAATTTTGAGAACAATAGGCATAATTTTCTATTGCATTTACTTTAGGCAATTTCAGTAAAAAATGCAGGAGCACTGGCTTATTTATACAACTTTGAACTTTCGACAACCTTGGAAGAACAAGCAATTCTAAAGTTACACACCTCTTAGTGTTTAAGTTATAATAAACAAATCCATGTACCAACACATATCTGACCCTGATTATTCATTCAGCATTTTGAAATCCTTGTTCTTCCTGTCTATTGTAATTTCTGATTTGCCAAATGCAGAAAAATACAGCTCAACCAAGGTGGGGCCGGCTGACTAGTTTCTGATAAGTCATGCTTTTGCAGCCTATGGTGATTCTCTGCTTCCTTAAAATTGGTCATTTTTTTGGCATTCAGTATCATTTTGGTGTTTGAACCTTTTAGAAAACAGTTAGCCAGCATAAGCAGCAGAGCCTGAAACAGAGAACTGAGTTGAAACAGATGAGGCTCGGGTCTGAAGTGTCCCTATTCCTTTAGGAACGTGGTGCTTTGAACAAAAGGATAAAGTATAGCAGAGGCAGTGCACAGATGGAAGGTATGATACCCCAGCTTTGTCGTTCAGTGTGAATGAAGTTTGGTGAAGATCTGGCTCATGACTGGCCCGAAGTTTAAATGTTGAGCAAGAAATGGGAGGTTGGGAAGTAATTTGAAAGAACAGAGTGAAAGAATAGGTTCTGTGATGCTGAAAGACACAGCAGGCAACAATTAAATGTATCTTGTTAGGTTTTCTTTTCAGAAATTTGTTGTTTGTGTTTTGGTATCTTCTGATGAGTGTGTCTGATGATTCCTTTTCAGCCCAATTATTTCCAACAACGATAACTAAAACCGCTCATTTTTGCAATAGAAAAAATTCCAGACTTTCTAGTGATCATTGTCCATAGCACCAAACTGCTCACTCTGGTTTTTTAAAGGTTTTGAACCTTTATGCAACATAAGGGTTTTGAACAGTAATGTGACCTTTATGGTTGTTAATTATAATCTTACATTATAATTATAAAAACACACAAAAAATAGAACCCACGAGGAACCACTGAACCAATTCTGAAATGAACACGTTTGGGTACATGAAAAATTCTGGCACTTCTCTGTCTGTTTCTGACCCAAACCTCACTGTTGCTTTAGGTAAGTTCTAAGTTTATTTCAAAAGTCAGAGTGCAATTCTGGTTCCTGTCAATGATGATCAATGTGATGCCCACCAAACAGTGACCACACAGGTGACAACCTGAAGTCTTTTGGAGAAAAAAAGGGAGGGGAAATGTTCTGTTTCTTTCCAGGTCCCCGTAGCTTCAGCACAGACGAATTTCATGCCTTTGTCTCTCAGTTGCAGAGGAGGCTTTGAGATCACACGTTGTCTAGAGAGCAACAATTTGACCAATACTCCTCAGCCTAAAAAGCAAACAGTTGAAGGAAGCTTTTGTGGCGGTTTATAAAATAACAAGTAGAATAAAGGAGATAAATAAGGAATAGTTCTGTGCTGCCCTGAGCTAGAGGACATTAAATGAAGCTAGCAAGTGGCAGTATCAAACTATGCGAAAGGATTGTATCTTCACACAGTACGGCACAGTTCAAATTGCCAAGACCGCGGGCCTTGACATGGGATGCTCTGAATGCTCTTTGTATAGGTTCAGAATGTTCCTGCAGAACTCACAGCGGGGTGGGGGAAGAAAACCACATTTGGAAGCTATTAAAGACAAAACACCACTTGTGGGTTAGGAAATCCTTTAGCTGTAAATCGCTAGAAGCAATTTTACTCTGGGAGAGTATCAGTTCGTAATTGCTCTGCTCTAACACACTTCCTGAGGGATCTGCTGTTGGTTACTTCTCGAACTAGAATATGGGGCTAAAAGGACCTTTTCTCATCCAATATGGGGAATATAATCTTGTTGTTCTAAGAGATGCATACTGTATTTTGTAGAAAATTCAATGATACACAGTGGTTCATCATTAAAAGGGCAGTGTTAAGTGACGTTAAATATGTTTCTGGCCACGTAACACGTTCAATGAAGGAAAGGATGTGGGGTATGGAGTAGTGAACCACCATCAAAGTAATTAACTCAGTGCTATACCGCAACTGCCTAATAAAACATCTCTTAACATAACACGTGAGCTGGACTTATCGCATCACATATTTACAAAGATGTTTTGCCTAGGAGTGTGCCAGCTTTCTTACTTGTGACCTAGGTTCTGTTATGTTTGTTTCTTCGTGAAATAAGGCCACACTGAGAATGCTAGTCTGTGTGTTAGTCCTAAATTGCTAGAAATATTTATGGAGCAGATTATTTATCTTGTAGGTCTCCAGGCATCTAATATTTACAGCTCATTTATATTTACAAGTGTTAATATCTTCCTTGGGCAACTGTAGGGCTGTATAGAAGTATAAATAAATAATTAATAGTTATTATAATAAAAAGCATTCAAGATTTTGGATAGCTGTCTAGAAGCACAATAAAACAGTTCTGCTTACTACTGAGTTCTTAAAATTGAAATCAAAGTCTCCTAAAAGCAGATTATTTCAGGGAATACTGGGAGGGAAATGGGGAGGGAATAAAGGGAATTATTTATGTACTATAGAGGATACATAATGTAGTAACCATTTATGTACGATTGCAGAAACAAAGCATGCACTGAGTTCACAGGTTTTGTAGGCCTTTGTGTACATCACGGTTAATGGTGACAGGAACAAGACCAGGGCATTTAAGAGGTTGCTGTTGCGGTTCTCAATGTGCTTAGATAGGAATAACACATTATATTGTTTTTCACAATTACAGGAATTTGCAGAAATCAGAATATGCAAAACCAGAATAAAATTGAAGCTCCTTCTCTTAGAGAAAAGAGGACACTCATTTTCAGTCATGAGTTTGTGTCATCAGTTTAGGACATGAAGAAGTAGTTTGCCTGCATGGAACCCAACAGCAGATGAAATTTGCTATGGAGACAGAGAGCGTGAGACATGGACCACATAAATATGCACAGTATGTTCCTTTAATCCATTCCAAAGGCTGTAATTCAGAAAAGATTTTCAGCCTGTTCATTTAATTTACTAAATAGACCTAAATAGACTCTTCTTCATTCTGTACAAGGGTAAAGGGCTAATGATGATTTGCTTTATTTGTTTTCTTTGTTTCTAACCAAGTCTTCGGTTAAATGATGTGCAGTCGAGAATACGCAAGTGTTAAATGCCTGCAATTTTCACAGCAGAGTAATGCTGCTCCAAAAAGTAGTTAAGCTAGTAGTCGGCCACTATTTGATCTCATACCCTTAGTTTTCTAAGTTGGTTAAGAGTCCTATACTGTTCCCTTACCAATTAACTGATCAGTACATTTTGCTTTAAAACTTGTATCTAATCTGCCTGAGAAGACATTGAATTGGCTATTTTTGTTCTTTGTGTCACGTCTGTGTTTTAAAATTACATCCATTTCTTTTGATAGACTGACATCAGCCTCATGACTAGTTAATACTGAGTTGTGAGAACAGCTGGTTTATAACACAATGGATTTTGCATAGTCTGATGTTCCGTGCTGGTTACATATTCTCATCTTCCATTGTCAAATTGTCATTTTACCACCACCGCTGGTTTGCTTAAATCTACTCCCGACCTACCCATACTGTAATGCCGCGTCGTGTCAAGAATCCGAAGTCACAAGGTATCTCCTTCCATTTTCTGTTATACTGACACTTAGTTTAAAGCTTTGCAATATCACCCATTGGTTTAGTACATGTCTTTTTACCCTGTAGTGAAGATCTGGATGCGTAAGTACCCATGAAATAACACGAAGCAATGTTTATTTACTTCTAATTCCTGATTCATGGACTACGAAGTGTGAATATGAAGATACTCACAGAGTTAATATCTGTGTGTATTTCCTAAGTGATCATAAATGAGGTGGTGTCTGGTGTAAAACATACATCTACTAAAATCTTATGCCTTGACCGTCCTTGTGGAGAATTATTTTCTAACAAAGAAAGCAACACCAATTCAAGGAGCAGGACTATCTAGCAGAGCTAAGAGTTGTATGGTTTTTACTGGCTTGTACAACACAGAGCTTTACAAAAGGTTCAATATAAAATCTAATGCTACCCACGCTGTCAGGAAATATATTTTCCCTTAGGTAGCATCTCACATCCCCAAAGAAAACATGTGGTCTAAGAACTACAATCCTTTAAGACCACATCATGTTGCCTTAAATTCATCAAAAGCAGCCTTAAGTTAACTGTTTGTATTTATAGGATATATGAGTTTGTAACATAGTTGGTAATATTACTTTGAAACGTTGAGTCTTGGTTTCTAAATCAACATCTTTTAGAAATCTTTTAAGTTAGTGAATGTATTTCTTGCCAAACCAAGCAGCAGCAGCTGCTTCTTTCATGGTATTCAATGTTGATAACCCACCTCTCGGTCTATGTAGAGGACACTTCCACACCGTGCATTATCATAATCCATAGCTGCTCACAGCTGTGGAACGGCATAAGATTGGCTTTACACAGACATCTTCCAATCCAGAATCTGTTCCACATGACCCAATGATGGCACAGAAATTAACAAAAAGGGAGCTTTGTGATAGGATCTGTGAAAAAACAGGAACCCCTTCATTGTCTCTAGTGAAGATTATTGTTCTTGCCAGCAGCATATGGTCTTGTAATTGAATGTCAGAAATCTTGCATGTGAAAAATGCTACCAGACTTTTGGTTTAAAGTGTTGTGAAAAAAGTGGCAAGTAGAAACTGGAAATGGTAATGCCTAATAATTTATTCATTCGTTTTGAGCCAAATCATGTACAGAATGAGCTCCAGTGTATCCTAATATTAGTAGCTCTTTTCTCGCCCAATCTTTGAGGAAAGATGAGACTTCTGACTGTTGTACCTTGGAGTACCATTACATTCAGTTCATATTTCACATACTGCATAAGCAGTAGAAAGTGGAAGCGTTATCATACTTGACACAAGTAGGTTTTAAGCATCTTGTTTCAGTGAAACTCTGGACATTTGCAAGAAAAACTGTTGCACCATTTCCTCAACAGCCATACTGTCCAGATAGGAAGCAGGTAGGCAGTCTTCAGAGAAACAAAACATCTATGACACAAAGTCTGACTGAATTAAAGCATGGGACTATTCAGAAATCAGGGGATACATGAAGGCTGAAAGAATCTTATCTCAGAAAATTTCAAAATCATTTAACAAAGACTTCCGCATCACTTATTTGCAATGACAATCACCCGAAGTAAGTATTAGCCAATTTCCCAGGAAGGCACATTTCTTTTGAGGAGCAAAATATGTACCATGCAAGAAACAGACTTACATCTACTGTGTAATAGTTCCTGAAATGATTAAATCAGTGAATTCTAACCCAGGCCATGAGAACAGCACCAGTAGCCATCCTGACTGGAGATGTCAGTCAGAACGGTACGGTTGCTCGGGAGCTCCAGTAAAACAATTAAGGTAGATGTTACTAGATAATTTAGATTTGCAGTGTAAAGTCAAATTAAGTACTCCATAAATCTCCGTAAGGTCTTCTGACACTTTCATTTTCATCTTGTTAGTATGCTGCAAAGAAGAGGTGCAGAAAGAAACATGTTAATAGAATTGGCAAGTAGTTTAGCAAAGGATTATTTTGACTGATCTTCGTAAGTAAGAGTATGCTGAAAGTCTAAATTTCTAATAAAAGTGAAGGAGAGTACTGCCTTTGTATCAAATATGAAGTGAACAATTACAAAATGTTACCCAGCTTACTGAAAACTGAAAAAGTTGATGTGTCATGCTGTTCTCCGTTGTTCCATCCCTGGCATATAATGGGGAAATACTTACTGAGTCTGCTAAATGCTGTAGTCGAAACAGCTCTCTGGTTTGGCCTGCCTGTAGACATTGCCTACCGCGTTGGATGCCATCAAATGCTGTGTCAACGGTTCGTAACACTGCATGNAAAAAGTTGATGTGTCATACTGTTCTCCGTTGTTCCATCCCTGGCATATAATGGGGAAATACTTACTGAGTCTGCTAAATGCTGTAGTCGAAACAGCTCTCTGGTTTGGCCTGCCTGTAGACATTGCCTACCGCGTTGGATGCCATCAAATGCTGTGTCAACGGTTCGTAACACTGCATGGAGAATTATTCTTCTGTCTTTTGCGGAAATTGATATTTTTCCAAACAAGCTCATCTTCGGTTGGCATTTTAATAAAAAGATTGCTCTCTTGAGTATACTCACGTAATCTTGGAGACTAGAAGTGGAAAGGGCATATTGGGTCATCTAATTTAACCATCTGCCAATGCACGACTGTGGACTACAGTGCAGTTTTAAATTCTTTGGCTATCAGCATTTTGTGCCATGTACAAAGCGAAGCAGGATTTATCTGTGTAGACTAAAATTCCGTGTAGAAAGGCCTCTCATTTGCAGATTCTGCATGTCTTGTTCACCTTAGCCTATATAAAGACTGGGATATTTTGCATGTTCTCCTTCAGACTGAGATCACAACCAGTATTTTTGGCTTAAAATTACATCGAAACTGGAAAAAAATATTTGAAGCTTGTTCTTCAATTTTTCATCTAGTTCATTTGTACCAGAACTTTCACAGTTCACTCTCTAGGTGGTAGAACAAGGCAAAAGGTAAAACTAACAGTTTAAACTGTTGAGAAACACAAAATTTTGTCTTTTTTTTTTTTTTTAGCAGAGCTTAGCCTTTATTAACAGTCCCCAGACCAGAACTTTTCTTGTCTTCGAGAAGTCATAACAATGTGGTGATGAGGCTCTATGGGCCATGTCCCACACTATCTCATTCCTGAGTCATCTCTCTTTTCCTGCACAAGGGCTAATGCTTTTTTGGATTGTGACCGATTTACAATTACTGGGTTTCTGTCAGTGGAATCTTAATGAGATTCAGTCCTTGAAACCAGGCTTAGATAAACCTTTCGTCAGTGTAGCAAGGTACAAGGTAGCTAAGGATCCTCAGAAGATCTATCAGTGCTATCATAAAAATGGTAGTTTGCTCTGCTACTTAAAATCCTTTGGGGCATAGGTTTCTAGCTAATCAAAGATTAATGTCTTTTCCTAGTTGGATGTATGTAGTAGGTCCAAGGTTTCTGCTGGTATGCTCACAAAGTTGTAGAGGATAAACAAATACTTTGGTATATTAATATCTGCGTAGAAATCCAGGGTCTGCTCTTTCATCTTTCCTGCATCTTTTAAGGTATTTGCAAAACAACTGCAACCGGTCTGTTCCAAAATGGAGGAAACAGTGAGTTCTCTAAATAACTGTTCAGTGTCTTTGGGGATTGTGAGGAACTTTTTCTTCTTTCAAGACTCAGGACATAAGACTTCAGAAATTGCTCTCTGCTGCAAAGTTTTGCTGTTTATCCACCAAATCAGTTGCCTAACATGTGGACACATATTGTGTACTGTTAACACCTTGTATCGCATGTTTGAATTCTCTTTAACTATTGTAAAAACGTTGGAGAAAAAAAAAAGCCCCGGGATAAATGCGTAATTATATAAAGCACAGGTACAGAATTGAACAGTATCTACACACAGTTAGAAAACGTATTAAATGTCCAAAGGNTGGACACATATTGTGTACTGTTAACACCTTGTATCGTATGTTTGAATTCTCTTTAACTATTGTAAAAACGTTGGAGAAAAAAAAAAGCCCCGGGATAAATGCGTAATTATATAAAGCACAGGTACAGAATTGAACAGTATCTACACACAGTTAGAAAACGTATTAAATGTCCAAAGGCGTTTATGCTAAAATGTACTTTATACGCAGAAGTAATCGTTTGCAACGTGTATAAACATAGTAGTTCCACCAAGTTACATTTTTAATTCAGCTGCTCACAACCTCTGCTAACACTAAATTTTGGTTGTTTTGATTGCTTGGTCTCCATGAAAGCAAGTGAAACGGAGTCAATAACAGGAACTGAGAGCTGCTTCAATATACCTTGTTCACCTTGAAGGACGTTTACCCAGAAAGCGAGACCGTAGTTCTAATCATTCTGCTGAATTAAGTAAGTAATTTTGAACATTGATCTTTTAATATATTAGTTATAATTTTTTAAAAAACTATTTTTTTTATATTTGAGATAGGACATAAATCTAGGACATGAGACTGCAAATTCTAGTCCATTTTTTTCAAGCTCTGGGGCAGGAGTTCTTCTAGATGAGAGCGCTTTAAAAAGAATACTCTATAGCTGAAAAAAAGCAACCGCAACAAACCCCAAGTGATTCATTCTGAAGTGATTTATTTTGTTTGGCAGCTGAAAGAGCTGAAACTTGTTTGCTTCACCTTATTTATAGTATACATTTAGTAGTTATTACAATACCGAACATTACTGAGAGTTAAAGTGTTTTCTAGAAAGAAGTCAACTGTTCATTTTTTCCCAGGCTTTTACAGATCTTATTGCTATCTAATCTAATGTCCACAAACCCATTGTAAACACAGACTGATATAAAGTAAACACTGAAGCCTCAGTATCAGATAAACAGAACACTGAAGATTCAAATTTTTTTTTTACACAAGTCTTCCCAACTTACTTTACAGCAAACCTTCCATGTGTGTCAATTTTAAATGGGCTTTACAAACTTTCAGTTGTTTTCTTTGATGAAGTCTGCAGTTTTGCTGACTATACAGGGGCTTTGATGATACCTTCAGTAGATGTAAATTCAGAAAGTAAAGGAGGTGCTGTATGCAATAACAAAATGTGTGTTATTTAATACAGAGGTCAAAAAGAAAGTATTTTTCACTTCTCCCAGAAAAAGAAAAAAAAGTGCTTTAAAAGATATGTCTCAACTTTTGAGAGAGCTTTTGTATTGTTTTTGTAAAACTTCCATGCTTCTCAGATACTGAGACTACCACCAGAGAGAGGAGCGTTAGTGGGAACTTTTGTAGATGTGCAGAAAGAGTTGTGTCTAAATGTTGCCCTTTTGTTTAATTTCACAGAAGTTCGGAAAAAAAGCCTGGAAAGTGGTTTTTAATGAGCTAGGTAGGGGTACTAGAAAGGCATTTGGTAATCCACGCTGTAGAGGAAGACAGTGAAAATTTTGTAGGAAAAGAGATGCTTGGCCAGTTTAAGATTAGGGTGTTACAAAAGACCAAAGTGATGAAGTATGAAACCAAAAACTGAGGAGTTATGACTAATTTTATGTCTAGATACTGTTGTGGGTGTATCACAGTATCACAGAATGGCAGGGGCTGGCAGGGCCCTCTGGAGATCTTCCAGACTCCCCCCTTGCTAAAGCAGGTGCCCCCAGCGCA
>VZSC01005439.1:402336-425123 GCA_013398225.1 Steatornis caripensis
AGACAACATCCACTGCTGGACCCTCGTCTACCCAGCCAGTCATGCCATCATAGAAGGCTATGAGATGGGTGAAGAAGGATTTCCCCTTGGGGAAACCATGTTGACTACTCCTGATAGCTGCCTTCTCCTCCACATGCTTAGAGATGTCTTCCAGAATGAGCCGTTCCATCGCCTTTCCAGGGATGGAGGTGAGACTGACCGGCCTGTAGTTTCCCGGGTCCTCCTTCTTGCCCTTTTTGAAGATTGGAGTGACATTGGCTTTCCTCCAGTGCTCAGGCAGTTCTCCTGTTCACCACAACTTTTCAAAGATGATGAAGAGTGACTTAGCAGAAACATTTGCTTTAGGAAACATCTGTATTAGGAAAAAAGTATTTTTAAGCATAGTAAATAAAATCATAATTTTATATATGCCAGCATAGACGGAAGCTAATTTTGCTAATGCAATGTAAATGTGCAGTTACCTGGATTTTTGAACTGGCTCAGAAAAGTCGGTCAACCGTAGTCTGATATTTTCTAATTAGAAAATATTTTAGGGATATTGTTATTGAAAAGTTGCAGGCAATGGTTCATTAGTGGTATTTTCTTTAAAAATATCAGTTACATTTTTGCTTGGGTTATCTCAATAGAAAATATAAAATAGGAATATCAAAGACAGAAATAAAACAGAGACAGCGAACAGGACAGAGGTGTAAACCAGCTCAAAATAGAAAAGGCAGATGTGGCCAGGATAAAGGAACTGCATTCCAAACATTCCAGAGAAATGTGCAGCAGCTTTTGCGAACACTCCCCTACATGATTAGTGCTCAGTTTTGGGTGTTCTCATCAGCAGCGGGATTTTCAGACTGGAGAATGCAAAGACATTCAACCCTGACGTGAATTTCTCACCTGCTTTCACCCTGGTTTTAGTTAGGCACTCAGTAGCTAATCAATCAACATATTAATTTAAGGTTTTCAGATAAATTAATTCCACGTATTGCGTAACATAAAAGTTTCTCCTCATTACCGATATGCATGTATCTGCAGCCCCAAAAATACCCATTTATCCAGGTGAGTTAGAACAGTCCCTGAGTTAACACACGTTACTTCTGCTCTGGATAAATTTATGGAGAAATGTTGCAAAAAATATGTGCCCTATGAAAGAAATCTCCAGGCAAGACATTGACCTTAAATTTTCCAAAAACATCCAAGCAGCTTTTAAATAAACGTGCACTTCAGGAAGATGGTATGCAGAAAAACAGATACACTGTAAGGTTAGTTTATTCCTAGACATGCCAGAAATTTGCTTGTATAAGTGGATGGGTGAAAGGTTAGCAGACAGATCAATTCCTCGCTGCTTCTGAAGCAGCAATGTCTGAAGTAACTAACTGGTCATTTTGTGGGTGGTTCCTTTGCTTTTCAAAATCTCAGCTGAATAGCTACGACCCTGTCCAGGCCCTGTACTTCCCAAAGTACACAGAAATTGGGGAATGGAGAACTAACAACTGTGAAAACAGATTGGACATCCAAATACGCTTTCCGAGGCAGTCATCTCATGAAACGGACCAAAACTTTGAAAAGCAAGGCCGTTTTATAATAAAATATATAAAAACATATTGTCTTAAAAAACACTATGTATAAAAAGCTTTTTAAAAAGCAGAAAGGACAGGCACACCTTAAAAAGCTGTATTTTTTGAAAAACTTTTTGTCTCATTAGGATAAACAGAGCGCGAGTTAATGCTTTTAGATAAGGAATTTTGGGTGCAGGTAGATGAGGCAAAGACAATTTAGAAAGATGATCTAGTCCAAGAGAATATGCTAAAAATATAGAATGATATAAATAGACTTGCAAGATTGCAGAGAAATATAACTGTTACTGTCCTGTTCATTAAGAAAATAATGTTATTTGTCTGGTATTCAAATATATAATTTTATCATTATAAAACTCAATGGAATTAAAAAACACACCTGATTTCCAAGGTCTTTTTATCACGAAAATTTTTAAAAGTTTCGAAACTTGCACATCCCTAAACTTCTGGATGCACTGCATTGCAAAAGCTAAAGGTCCGTGAAGTGTTTTTGTTGCAGGGTTATCTCATTCCGGAGCGTGTTCTGGAGCGCAAATGGGTCAGTCCTTGCATTAATTTAATTCAGACATCATCCATTTCCTTTATTAATTTGTCAAAATATCTGACTTCAGCTGAGTTCAATTGGTGGAGATTATTGTGGTCTAAAGAAAATGTACTGCTCTGTTGTTGCTGGCTTTGCCCCGTGAGTTTGGAGATGGGAGACAGCAGCAGAGCTGCGCCTGCCCTCCCGCGCGCTCCCACCATGTCTGTCCTTGTGTGATCTGAGGTCATAGTTTTATTCCATTCACAGAATCCGCGGCTCAAATGTCAGCCTTTGTACGTGTAACTGCCTGGTCTGGTTCCTACCAAGAGTCTCATAGTCCCCGCATCCCTTATCCTGGTGACTCCAGCAAGAGCCATGCTACACACCTTGCTAGTTTGCTCCTGGAGTAGCTGAGCTCTCTGTACGTTTTGGCAGTTACTTGTTCGGATAGATAATTGTTTAGATGGTTACCATTAGTCGTGTTTGAAGGGAGAACAGGCAGAACTGCCCAGTTAACTCAGCAGAGGTTAGATAGCGACTCATTGTAGGCAAGTAGAGCTGTCCAAAGATAAAGATCACTAGTAAAAACATTCAAAATATTTGTACCAGTGTGTGAATATATCACACAATGCTTACGGCTTAAAAATCACAAGATGTCCTTAAAAACACAGGTATTTCCTATATGTGAAATTAAGGCTAAAAACATGAAACTTGAGTAGTTAACTTGAATTTGAACTGATTGCCAAAGGAAAAGGCAACGAAGAAATACTGTGAGCTCTTTGGGGCAAACTTTTCTGTTCGTGCTACAAATGTACTTGCGGTGAAGTAGCAGTAGACAAGGAAGCGTGAATTTAGGTGTCCTTAATTTTTCATTGTGTTAAGCGGTTAAAAAAAAAAGAAACGTTGATGTGATGACTGTGAAACTCTAAAATGGTAAAAGGAAGAGCAGCTTCTAGCTCTTGATTCCCTCAAGACAGCTGAGAGACTGCAGGGTCAGCCAAGTAGCGACTTGTTGATGCAAAGTGTCTAGGTTGTGCCTTACTGGCTGACCGTGGGATTGCTTTATAGCTCTACAGGGACAGGCGCTGAGCGGTTTGGAGAGCAGGGTCTTCAGCTACCACAGGTCTGAATAGCTCTTCTTAAACCTGCCTTGTTGGGGTTTTTCCTTTTGTCCAGCTTGTCTCCAGATGTTAGTGGTGCTCTTTCTTAATCAAATGGTGTGTAATTGGAGTGAGAACCAGATCAGAAGCTCCAAAAAAAGGAAGTGCAGTGAGTGAAAACGGTAGGTATACACATGATCCAAATGCTGTTGGGAGTTTTATCTTTTAGAGATGGCCACAGATTCCTACTGTTGGAAATAAGGCGATATCTATAGGAATCCTATTTCTACCGCCTGGTAGATGCTCTCTTGAGACAAACTGGTAGTAAATTTTTTTAAAACCTTTTTTTGTGCCTGGCAAGGCATGATTTGGATGGGTTTGAACCTGGATTCCCAAGGAGATCAAGCCAGCCAAGATAAAGTGTAGCTTTTGGGAAGTCAAAAGTGCTTCAACAGTAAGGAATGTGGTAAGTCTCTCTGTAGTGACACGGTAGGACGGTGATGTTTATACTGTGTTTGACGTATCCGGGGGTCTGGGTTATGTGTTATTCAGCTCATCGGAAAGAATACACTGCACTTAAAAATCACAGAACGTAGTCTCTTCTTATTTTCTTCTACATCCAACATTGCTTCCCACAGCCATACCTGAAGTGATAGGAATTACTCTACAGTAAGAGAGCAATACTTCTTTCACGTGCCATTTTTGCCCGACTTCTTGCACAGAAAAAAAAAATAGAGAAAGATTCTTATTTGTTCATGCTTTCTTTCCACTGTTCAGTTCATTAAAAAGACCTTGGTGTGTCTATAAATGTAATTCATATCTACTCTAACACTCGCATAATGAGCACCTATGTGTTTTGGACTTCTGGGTTATTCTAAAAAGAATCTTCGAAATTTCCTTTCAGCTTGAAGCCTGTCAGAATATCAGACCTCAGTATCAGTTCCAGAAAGAACCAGATGTAGTGTTTCTGGGAAGGCCTAATAGCTGGTTTTCCCTTTTGAGGAGTTATTAGTTCTACACGAACAGATTAAAACTGGCTGCCTCATTGTGCTCTAAAATAGCCAATGCACTAGGTCCAAAAGAAAAGTACTGCATGTTGCTAGATTGATAACATTAGAAGTTACTTAAGGTCAGATTCTTGGAATTCTTCTGATTTTAACTATTTTTTACTCTCTGCCTAACGGAAATTGCAATCCACACTGCTTGTGTACTTTTACAAGTACCACATTAGAAACATCTCATGACTGTTAAAGTCTTGCTGCTGACAGCTTTGCAGCTTTCCAAAGGTACTGATGAGGTGAATTTTCCTAACTGTCATTTATTTGAAAACAGTGTTTCAGTAAGGTTTTAAAGAAAAGCTCTGAAAAGACACCTCAGTCTAATTTTGAAAAGCTTAAAAAAAAAAAAAGGAAAGATCCCATTCCCCCCTCCTCCTGAGCTTGCATAGATATGTTTGATTTAAATACGCGTTGTTTTTTCANTTTAAAGAAAAGCTCTGAAAAGACACCTCAGTCTAATTTTGAAAAGCTTAAAAAAAAAAAAGGAAAGATCCCATTCCCCCCCCTCCTCCTGAGCTTGCATAGATATGTTTGATTTAAATACGCGTTGTTTTTTCACCCACGTGACATTTGGTTCACAGGTTAACAAAAAGGAATAGAACTAAAATCCAGCGTTAAAGTTTTTAATGCTGTCTGTTCACCTTCCTTAGAGAGCTGCTTTAAGCTAAATTTTGAAAATCCTCTCGTCGCTAAAATGTTGGTGCCAGAAGTTTGCACTTAACGTGCACGCACCTTGTATTACCGGGCATAGCTAAGTAAGCTTGTTCGTACCGTTCTTTGTCGGGAGCCTACGGCGAGTATGTTGAAGAATGCCTCTATGCTCCGACTCGGTTTGCAGCGTCGTGTTCAGATCGTATGTCACTTTATATAGCTTGCCATCTTACTGGATGGCGAGTTCTCTGGGGTCTGGGCAGCCACCTCAGCACAAACAAAACTGATGCTGTAACTGGAGTTGTATTTGTATCATAATGTCATCTGCACTGAGGGGTAGGTACACTCAGGCTTTACTACGATACATTTTGTGAGATTTTTATTTTAAATGGGAGGTACTGACGTTCAAAACATTTTTTATGTTAACAACCCCAGGCGTCAGTTTTTAGACTATACAGTGTCGTTATGAATTCTTACCAGATATTTCATGTAACTGCCGTTGTCTTGGTGTTTCTTGATGATTTGCGCCCTTGCAGTTGGTTCTGTCAAAGCGCCCAAGCCCTGCGGCAGCCAGCAGTCTGGGGTGGCAGGAGTGGGTCTCCGTCTCAGAGGAAGCTGCTAACATGGAAAGCAGGGGCAGCTCTAAGTTTGAGGATAGTCAGGATCTATCCCAGTCGGAGTTCATAACCCTTTCCGTGATCTTTCTTTTAACAGTGACGTGCAGTAGTGGTGTAACACACGCGCGCTTTTCACCATTTTACAACAGAAGGTGACCATAAAATAGTACAGACGCTGTATAGTACAGAATAGTACAAACGCCGTGTATCGTGTGACAACCTGTTGCGTCATGTGGCAAATTGACTGCTTCTTTTTCCGCTAACACTTCAAGGTGCTGCCGTGCGTTCCCGCACCCGCGCAGCAGCCCTCACACTTAGCTATGCGTGTGAAGGGTACGTAAGAAAAGCTGCAAGGCTGTTTAAAAGGGAAAGGTCTTTTATTCTGTTTTGCGAGGTGGAACAAGTAAACGTGCTTGTCAGTGTTTTTTTCATCATTAATAACCTACAGGGTGCTTATTTTGTATCATACCGTTCTCTGAAATCTGTGTCACACCCAGGCAAATGTGCATGCACGCACCTGCAGAAGGCTGCTGTGAAACTTGGTCTCGAGGTCGCCCCCGGCTAAAAACCAATAGAGCAGCCACTGATAGAAAGCATCAGGCAAGATCCTTCTTCTTTTGTCATTTCCCTAAGGCAGTGACCTTGAATCACAAAACCAGAAGGAACTCAGCTTACTGAGAAGATCACACATTACCACTTGTATTGAAATTTTTTGTATCATTCAGTGAAATCTGTTTGTTTGTTGATAGCATTTGTATTGCAATGCCCCATTTAGCTCAGAACGTAAACATCAACAGTAGTACAGCTTGCTGTAGATTGTACTCATGCAAATTTTTATAGATGTTAAGCATTATAAGAATGTTAATTAAATGCATCGTCAGAAATTTGTTCTGCACTGTGCCTGCATTTAAGAAATGTCTTTTTTTTGTCTTCAGCAGTGCAGCCAAAATTGTAGAAGGTCTGAATCTGGTGATCTGCATTATCTGGACATTGCTAGAGGACTAACAAATCAGCAGCATAAAGCTTCAAAAGAATTTACTGTTTCACTCACTGGTGGCACAACTCTGGTTCCAAAGGTACCGAGAGTTTGATGGGAATGCCAGTTATGTTTCTACGGAATAATGGTGAGTGTCATTTTGCTGGTGAGGACCAAATCTGAGGTACGTGATAACCTCCATAAACTGTAATTGTTAAATACAGCACTGAATCAGGACCGGGACCAGGATTCTGCTCATATCTCTTTTTTTATTTATTTATTTTTAGAAAATATCCTCTCTTCTTTATGTTGTAGTTTCTCATTTGCTTAATGCAAAGATGACACTTGGTAAAGTTCTTGGGAATCTACAGATAGTATGTGTAAAGTAATTAGTGATTTTGAAATTTCATTAATCTTCCAGAGGAAAAATCTTTCCTCCACTTTCTGAGTAGTTAAAATGGTCAGGGGTGATATCTTGGGAACTGGGAGAATAAGAGCATGCGGTGGTTTTGTTCACAATGGCAAAACATAAAGAGGCGCAGTTAAGGCAGCTTATGGGAAAGATAGTACAATAACAACTCTGACCTCCTGACCTTTATAAATTAGGAAGTGCAACTTCTAAATCAAAACCAGCACCAGAAGCTCTGGGAATGTAAACAGGCTGAATTCTCTGTTGTGCAAAGAACCCGAGATTTCCACAACAGCAGGTCAGAGTTTCAGTTCTGTGTACGTGTCCGCTTGTTTCATAAATTCCTGACAGCTGTGTGTTCTGCTGGCCTTGGGAACAAGCCGAAGCCAGAGGGGGAGATGCGCGGTTGCGTGGCTGGGGATTGACACTCTTTCCGTGCCAATGAGATGCAGAGTTGCCCAGGCGAAGGGGAATTTGAATGCTCTTTTCAATCAAGACCCTCCTTCTCTCCTACAATGTCTACTGAATTGGCTGAGCACTGCCACCGCAGTAAGCAGCGTACTGCTACCGTCAGGAAAGAATGACCCAGACCAGATCTCTAATCTTAAAATAAATACTAATCAGATATAGTGGCGTTCACTGAGAGATTCTTTCCACTGCTGCTGCCTTTAATTTTCTGCATGCCAGATTTCTTCGATAGTGTGTGTCCTGGAGCTTGACTGATCTCTAGCATGAGTTTGGAATATCCATTTGATGTCGGGGAGTTCAGCTGGGGCTGGGAAGGTGGGTTTACATGTATTTTCATTTAAAGACATACTCTTACTTCTTTGCTCTCAAAATCACGACTGTGGTACTCTGCTATAATCACAGTGCTAGCCTTGTGGTCTTGTTTTTCAGTATATTCATACCAGGCTAGTCACTGTTCTGCCATTTGAAAAAAGAATGTTTAATACTTTCAAATACGGATTTAATTAATTGGAGTAGACACTTTTCTGAATTTTCCACGTGTGTAGAAAATGATCTGCTGAGAAGAATACATTCTTACTTAAGAAGTGAGAAGACTTCACACCTCAAAGTTCTTTATTAAAATAATGGGGGATTTTTTCCATTATATTTATTCCACTTTGCCATTAGGCACAATTGTTAGAAAAGGAAACAGAAAGCATCTCTTGTCTTTAGGAAACAAAGGGTAAATGGAACTGGAATGAGGCTTAACAATTTTTTGATTCACAGAATAGTTTAAATCCAGTTCATTAGCATAAGTGTTTCAAGTAAAAATATAAAAATACCACTCTTCATGCCACAGTGTTTGCAGGGATGAAAAAGAACGAATGTGTGGTATTTTCTTTCTGTTTTCCAGACGATTCTTCCTAGCTGTTTAACTTGGTCACCATAGTCCACCACAACTTTGTTGTTACTACTTTGGGGTGGTTTTGTGGTATCTTTTTACTCAGAGTATCTAACAAAACTTTCCTAGGCTTGCCTATCATAGCCCAAACAGTTCTTACCGGCATACGGTTGGTATGTCTGAACTAGAGTTTTCTGTTCTGTAATATCAAAACAAAACCTGCAAGCTTAGGGCTGAGCCATAAAATGAGTTCAGATCTGTAGTAAAACTACATACTTATTTATCGTTATTTTTTAATGTCTTCTTTATCTGCCGTTATACCTGATGTTATTAGTACGGACTTTGAGGCTCTCAAATACCAGGTGGCAATTTAATGTTCTTAGGACAGGAACCATCTTGAAAGGAGAGGTACTTTTAAAGCTGCCTTTGAAAAGCAGAACAGATCAACCCATACAACTAAAGTCCCGAGTTGTTCTTCTATGCATGACATTGGACAGATTAATTCATAAGTGCCACCACTTTCCAACAGCAGATGTGTGATGGGCTCTATGGCAATATACTAGAGTCAACAGCAGAGAAAAAAACGTGACAGGAGGTCACAGATGAGAAGAAATCCCATAAAATAAATGTCAAGAGACTCCTTGCAGTCAGCCTCACAGGCCACCCACCCGCTGGCGCGAGCAGCAGCAGCAGGGCTGGCCCCAGCGTGGTACACTTCCCCTCCTTCCAGAAAAGCAGCTGGATGCTGTTTCTCCATTCTAGGAAATCAGTGTGCTCTTTGGGACGCGTGGAGCACTTTTACAGTCCAGAAGAGGACGTCATACCTGCCTCGCTGTGTCAGCCAGTGAAAGCTGGTCTGACACTCCTCCTGAAGACTGTTGTTTCATTTTTTTTTGTTTTTCAGACTGGGATTTCATTTTCGGTGGAAGAATCTCATATTGCCACGTTCTGTGACCTACTTGCATGTCTCCAGTGGCCTTCATTTAGAACAGGGTTCTTTTTTTTTTTTTTTTCAAAAATTCAATTGTTTTGCCTTGGTAATTTCTTTTGCTTCCAATCATGTTAATATTGAACAGATCAAGAGTTAAAACATTTAATCCTGTGTTCTTCTGTTTTCTGGTTTTTTCTAAAGGATGAGTCATATGGGTATGGATAGCCTTTTGTTATTCTTTAGTAAACTCAAACAAGAATATTTATTCCCTCATTAGAAAAACAATAAATCAGCAAATAGAAAAATGTGAAACATTTTTTTAAAAATCTTGGCTTTGTCTTACAGTTGTTGTTCTTTTTTTTATTTAAAAAAGACAAATAAGAAGGAAAGTGTTCATAAACCGTGCTGGATTGCTGGTGCTGAAGCCTGAAACCTGGTCCCTTTCTATGCTGAGGTCCCATATGAACCAACAGCTGAAGCACAGTACACTTGAGCCCTTCTGGGAACTACTGTCTGGAGCAAAGGTGACTTGAGCAGAGCCAACAGAGAGACTTTTTGATTTGCATGATGCACCCCCACTTTCTCCACAAACCCCATGGTAGAAAGGGTAACCTACTTCTTACGGTAATTTGATCTCAGACTGCTCTTCTGATGGATTTAACGTGTTTTTATTAGGTAGAGATATAGCAAAACATGATTTTTTTTGTGATTGTGTAAAACTAAACATAGACACAAATTCACAACCAAGTTTGTCCTTAAATTTATAAATATTTTCTGCCAGTTTATGTTATTTTGATGTCCCACAGCCACAAGTTGCAGAGGACAAAAGCCTTTACAAGACACTCTCCTGCCACAAATTCTTGTAGCCATTTCGTTAAGTACGTCCTTAGGGGGATAGGACTGTGGTATTTCTTTAAAAAGCGAAGTCTCGGGTTTTTTCAGTTGTACAGTGGAAATCTGAATTAGAGACAAGAAGAAAGGATTCCTTGCAAAATAACTTCGACACCTCACAGAAAAGGAGGAGCATCCTCACTAAGGCGTTGGGCCAATGTTCTGAATTAACACATTCCATCATTGGCGACAAGAGTAGGTGCGTGTGCAGTACAGAAAAATCACGCCCTGGCCCTAGATTTTGAAATCCTCAGCATTCAGTACACCCAAAGGTCATTAAACAAGTTTGGCTTCTGTCCCCCCTGCTGTGAAGAGAAAATGCTGTGGGTGCTGTCTGCTTCACCCGTATGCAGTCATGATGTTGGCTCTGCGTTAAGAGCCTTCGCAGCTGTGCTGTAACTCAGTTAGTTCCCAACATGATTCAGATGAAAGATTTTATTTAATCTGCACAGGACGTTTGCAAAAAAGAGGGTTTTTCTTTGCGAAAACCACTGAAGCTGTGCGAAGCCGAAAACAGAGCGCTTGTGAACAAGAGGCTGCATCTCAAAAGCTGGTTTTCCATTGTCTTAGGAAAATTATTTCATTTCAGTGAAAATGGAAAGATGGGGGAAGAATGAAACAGTTTCATTGCCTTGGCCACCTTAATTCCTGTGATTGTCTGTTAAGACGTCAGTCATAATTTGCATTACCTCTAGCTCACGAACAGGAATGATTAAAGAAGTTTGTGGGGATTTTTTTGCTTAGCGTCTCTAGATTCAGCTTTTCTTGTAGGTAAAATGTTTTTTAAAAGTGTTTTTTAAAAGTGAACTTTAAGAGAAAACAGTTTCATAGATGCATCTTAACAGCGTGTGTTCGTTCGCTAAGTACAATTCGGGGAAAAAAAGATTTCTTTACACTTACCTAAATGCAGCCTTTTTTTTTTTTTTCCCTTTCCTCTCCTGTGCTTTTGGACACTATTTGCACTATTTGCGGTGTCTTATTTCTGTGAAACTATACACTCCTTTTAAAACTCCATGATTCTTCACTATAATTAAAATCCCTGCAGAACAAAAAATAAGCCTCTTGTTCCTGACGTAGGGGTGATTGCAACAACAAAACCTGAAGATTCTCAGTTCAGATTCAGCTCTCTTGGGAACGAGGGATAGCTGCCAGCCTGTTCTACAGGTCAGAACTCCAGGAACTTTTAAGTAACACTTAGATCATTTGCTTAAGGACTGACCTTTTGGGGAGGTGGACCTGAGGTCACCCGATAAATATGTAAGAGCGTGTCTCTTACTGTCTTTCTGAGGCAGAGTGTCACTAACCACAAGGCTCAAACATACACGAGGAATCCCAAATTGCAGGTGCAGCATGAATACTCCAGTCATCTGACGTAGAAGTTGGGCAATAGTTTTGGTCTACGCGTCGTTCATGGTATCCGCAGTAAAGCACAAATACGTTCAATAACTTCTACAATTATTCCAGATCCCCCCATGCAAAAATGCTCCAATTCTTATATGAGTAACTTTTTCAGGTTCCGTCTAGATGCCAAGACATTACATCCCTGGGAATGTGAGTGTTAACCAAGAGCTATTTATTAAATACTCCAAAACTGCCTGCAAGACTGAAGAATCAAGATAACTGGGTTTCTAGCGGGGCTGTTTGCGCAGAGGATGTGCAAAGAAAGCGTTTGATCGCAGAGTGTCTGTGGATGTTCAAGGAAAGTTGTTGTGCCGCAGTCTGTTCAGGCCAGATAATTAAAACCAAGCAAAATGGTGAGTGCCCAGTCAAAAGGAATTGACTCATGATGATAAATGGCATTTATCTCATGGATTTACACTAGAATTGTAAAATCAATTCTACAACCACTGTTACGTGAAGGTAGCACTAATGAGAAATTCCAGTGTAGCTGAGCATTGCAGTTCGTTATTTGCTGAACCACAGCAAATATCCTGCAGAACCCAAGGAAGATAAGGTCCATGGTTTATTTTGGTTTTTATCGTATGCAATCATTAAGTGATATTGGTTATGCTTCTGTACAGAAACCTCAGGATTCATTTCTGTCCAAATTCAAGCACACAGATTGATACTGCAATGGCTATGGGAAATAGTAAGTGTCGTGGGTAAATCTGGGTACATAATCTAGTTAGAAACTAGTTTAATATTCAAGGTGAATGATTCACAACTGTTTGTAGAATTTAAATTTTACTCAAACGATCAAGTNTGTGGGTAAATCTGGGTACATAATCTAGCTAGAAACTAGTTTAATATTCAAGGTGAACGATTCAGAACTGTTTGTAGAATTTAAATTTTACTCAAACGATCAAGTGTTGTTCTGTGAAAATTGAAGGGAAGCGTTACTGAAAATAAGAGAGTCACCAAGGATGTTTTTGAAAGGATAAACTTAAGAAATATAGAGAAGTGTTTATTGTGCTCAAATGGGCCGAAAAATCTGTAGAATTCAATATGAAAGTGGCTTTAAGGCAAAGACGGCGATCAAATTTATCTTATTTTTTCCTTGGCTATTTAAATGTGATCACTTACCGTGTAGCGTTCATTAAGTTTCACGTAAATTAAACAATTACTGTGACAAACATGTAGGCATCATACAGAAAACAGAGTGGCAATAAAAAAACGATCTGCGTGCGATTTTGATAAACAGTTAATTTAGTTTAATTCTCATTCCCTAGCTGAGAATGGTTTGGATCCAGTGTTTGGTCTGTTTGTACGTTTCAATTGCAGAGATCCAAACACATTAATCCAGGTATTATTAGATAGTGTGGTTCAAATTTATGTCCTGAGCCTAACTCCAGAAGATAAGAAAATGCTACAGGCCCCTACATAAAAATTTGAAGCATTTTGTCTTATGTTCTAGGATGGCTCAACAGGAGGCGGTGGTTATCTGTTTGTTGATTGTAGCTACTTAAAGGTTATAAACCACATAACCTAACCATCCAGTAATATGATACCGGATGGGAAACCCCAAAGTTGCATGAAATAATTCCACAATCCCAACACAGACAACATGGAAAATAGGGGTTTATTTAATTCACACAAAAAAATGGCGTGTAATTCCTTTGAAATGTATCGAGCCATTCATACCTTATGAGCGCATAAGGCACACAGGAGACCCTCAGTATATGCTGAAAGTGACATCAAATTATTTAAGATCTCGTCACGCTTGCTTCGACCTCTTGCACCTCAGGTGAGCCCAGCAGAAGAGGACTTCCCAGTTTAAGTGCAAATGTATTTCAGATAAACAGGTTTTGAAATGAGACCCAATGCCTGTCAGATTAAAAAGTAACCTCAAGCTGCTCTTGTTTCGTTATGCATGCAGAGATGTGGGTCCCTTTTTGGGGATGGCAGCTCATGCCATTAATGAATTATTGCTAGAAGGGATGGTTCCCTGGATCACTGTAATCTAAGCAACGCTTCAGAACAAATGTATGAGCACTCCTGCAGTTAATGACCTGGATCACATTAATCGACTGAGAGCAGCAATTAGTTTGGCCGTTGTTTTAGCGGAGACGCACACTGTGACAGCTTTCTGCGTTCACTTTGGAGTCTCCCAAACTTGTACTTAAAGCTACATTCCCAGCAAAACTACATGCATAACAAAATCTGCTTAAGCCGTATTATTTGGAAAAAAGTGTGTTCTGATACTATTCTGGGAGAAGTTTTGTGTGGAATAAAGAAAGAATTAGGCTTAAAGGGGATTAGTAGTCTCAAAATTTCTTCTTTTTTTTTTTTTTTTTTTGTCTGCTGTACCTTCTCGTTTGAGGAGCAAACAGTAAAGAAAAAGGTGGTACCTGCTCTGCATTCCTTTCAAATGTTGTAATGACAGCATCAAACGCAATTATTTGAAAATTTTCAGTTCGGGAGATTGGTGCTTCTGCTTTGGGATCTTGTTTTCTTTGTAATTTTTTTTAATGTTCGCTTTCTCCCCAGGTCACACAAAATCGTAGTGTGAGGCAGAGGTGGTGAGAAAAGCACCGGAACAGACGCGTTGCAGTTTTCGTGCCTCCCTTTCGTTAACTCTGGTTGCTCATCGGCAGAAGTATCCAGGTTTGCTCCTGCACTTCTGGGATTCTTTCAGTTTGTGCGGCCACGTCAGGTACTTACCTTTTATCTTTGTTAGGGAGCGCTAAGAGTGGAAAAAATCCTCTTTGCACTGTACCCATTGACTCCTCATCAACATGAAAAAATGCTTTACACCAGGACTTTTTTTTTTTCACGTGCATATATCTCGCATGCGACGCACGCTAACTGTTCGCGTACAGTCTCGGTGTGCATTTCGTACGCACACTAAAGTTCCAGATGTGCTGTGTATCTTGTTTAGTTAACTTTATTCCTCTGTAAAGCCAAGAGAAATATTAATCATTCATTTACTGTTAGGGGATGGGTCTTCTTCTCATGTTTCAGTAAAGGGGGTGGAAAAGTAAAGTAAGCCAATTTTTTTCCTATTTAAGGCCGAAGCTGGGGAATGCTTGTGGCTGAGTTCTGTACATGGCCCGGTGCTGGAAGGGCAGGGAACAACCGATGTTGCTATTTTGAATAGATTTTTCTTCCCCCCCCATTTTTATTTTTGCACAGAGAGTCTCATGTCTAATATTTAGACATGATGAGCTTTGTGCAAAAAGTAACTTTGCTCATTCTTGCCGTGTTTCAACCCTCAGTTATTTTGGCACAACAAGACGGTGAGTAATTCAAGCTTCTTATGATTTAACGTTTTTATTTTATTTTTATTTTCACCAATGAGTTTAATAGCTTGTAAGAAATCTGTATTCACGAATCTCACCAGAACACTTTTCCTTCACTAGTTCAGCAGAGTCAGATATTTAATGCTGAAGCTGAAAGCTGCAAAAGTTTGCATTACCATCCCAAACGTTTCTCTTTGCTTTGCTTTCTTCTGTGGTTAAAAGGACTGTACAGCGCTGTCTGCCCTAGCTGCGTTTGTTCTTGTTCTTACTTGTTTTCCTATTACAGACACCGGAGAGTTTTAAAACTATTTCTTTCAACTCTTGGAATAACATTTGAACTGTTAGCTCTGTGCTGCCTGGAAGTTACTTGTCACAAGCAATAAGTCTTTGCTTCCAGCTTTTTTATTTGGAGTTCTCCTTTGTACTTCTGTGTTTTCCAGTGGCAGCGTGGGGGTTTGTTTAAAAAAAATGTGTGCGGAAAACAGCCTTGAAATGGAAAACTGCCTTGAAATTCTGACCAATTTTGATGAAAAACAGTGTTTAAGAACGATAGATGAAAATATGTCAGTTTATGAGATTTTTACTTTGACATAAAGCAGGAGGGTAAATTAATTCCCTCAGCTGAAACAGTTGGAATTGTGCATCTGCAGGCGGTTTCAGTTCCTCACGAGACTGATTAGCAGCTGATGGTATCTGGGAGTCCGCGCGAGTATGTGTGTGCACATTTACAGGGGGTGAGAACACCCAAACCCAAATGAATGTGGGGTTTAGAGGGGGAAAAAAAATGACTTTGTATACAATAATTGAACTTGGAGCGAAGATAAGTGTGGTATGAGTATTTAAGTTAAACAGATGACATTCCACAAGTACAGCTGACCTTTTTTGGATGTACTCTGCTCCTGCTTGCCAGACATTGTAAACCAGACCTTCCTTAAGATAAAATANAGAGGGGGAAAAAAAATGACTTTGTATACAATAATTGAACTTGGAGCGAAGATAAGTGTGGTATGAGTATTTAAGTTAAACAGATGACATTCCACAAGTACAGCTGACCTTTTTTGGATGTACTCTGCTCCTGCTTGCCAGACATTGTAAACCAGACCTTCCTTAAGATAAAATATTTTCCTTTCTCGTAAGTAGAGAAGATCTGCAATGTATTTATTCCTGCATCGGGGCAACGGATAATTTTACAAATAACTTGATAAGCGGCAGCCAAATGAACCGCAGCGTGGTAAAGGAAAGCCAAATGCCTTTAAAACCACGCCCTACCCTAGTCTGTGCAATAGAAATAATGAAAATGATTACTTTAGCCGTTTCATGGGAAATCTATCGGCCTCAGCTTACCTGGAAAGGCGCCTCTGCCCCGGGGGTGGCTGCGAGTGCTCCAGCAGGATGTTGGCAGCGGAGCAGCTGGAGCTCAGGGGGCTCTGTGCCTGAGCAAATCAGGTAACGTCCTCTGCAGCAGCAGCGTGCCCAAATACCAGCCTCCCTCACCGAGCACAGGCACAGGCTAAGCCTTGTGCAGTGTCTCAAAAGGAAAATAGCACATTAAAAGATGTTCTGCAGGGAACACCTATAATACACTGTGAATGGATACTTTTCTGTTTCTGCTTTTCCATTACATAAACTGCCTCTTCAGTAATACTCAGTGAAGAAAATGTGGTAAAATTTGAGCAAAAGTATGCTGTGAGTTTTGTCTGCTTACGGCAGCAAATAATATACGCATTGCGTATATTTAGTATGCATTATGTATATTTATATATATATAGATCTCTTCAGAGGGATAAGGACTAAGGGACCATCCAGTATAAAAAGAAGGAATATCAGTGTTCTCTCTCCCGATAAACAAATGCCCCCTGGGTGCCAGGTCTCTGTCCCTCACTCTGGTCGTATCCCTGGGCATTTCTGAGGTGCAACACGTATTTGACGCAAGAAATGGCAAATGTGGGGTAGAAGAGCAATGTACAAACGAAGCGTGAGGGAGGATTCTCATTTCTCTGCCACATTCCTGTTTCATGGTGTAGTAACGTTTCCTTACTGGGCTAACTTCCATACTACTTACAGCAATGAGGTTACACAGAGAGACTGATAAAACACTAGTTATCCCTTAAAATATCAGATTCTGTCCTCTCTTTGGAATGTTCCTTTCCACACGTTTGAGTATGCTTTTCCCACAGAAGATAACAACTGAAGGAGTTGATTATTACCATCACTAACTCATGTGCAGGGCAGCGATAGACTGGGAAGCCAAATTTTCCACAATTCAAGAGAGACTTTCCAGACATGCTAAAATGCTCTCTCTTGTCAAGAAAAATGTTTATATGGTTAGTATCAAATGTAAGTCAATATAAAATTTTCCTTGGGAAAGCCTGCCAGGAGACAAGACTTGGCAAGATATTAAGGAAACGGCTCAGTATACACGGAGTTTAGGATAGTCAGATGTACCTCTGGGCTATGTGTTTCTTTGTCTTGCTGTAAGAGCTAGGAATGGAGAGTTGAGTGCAGCCTCAGGCTGAACCTCTTAAACAGCTCGAGATCTGGTTATTGTGGAGCAAGGAATTTCTGTGACTTCCATGAACGAAAGCTGTATGTCCTGGTAAGCCAGCAGGATGCTTTTAGCCTGCAAATGAAAACCGCCTTGACACAATTCAAGTTTTCTGATGTGTGTCAGGTTAGCGTAAGGCGTTTGCAAGCCCTGACCGTGTTCAAGACGAAATGCCTCCTGGTGGCTGACATGACGTGAAGCTGGTGCTTCAGACATGGCAGATGATTCAGATTCCAGAAATGTGTATCGAGTTCCACCATTTGAAGGCACCTTGACATCCTGCATATTACTACCAAAAAAGCGTGAGAACTTTGAATGCTCCTTTAAGAAAGAAATCCTCTACCCAGCCGGCCCAATTTGTGCAGGCGTTCGCTGGCTTTACGGCCTGCATTCGTACCATTTGTCTTGAGTTTGTAGAGTCAATCTAGGCAGCTACTTCCATAAAACAGCATACATTTTAGCTAGACGGACTGGAGGTGTTTGGCAGGTTCCGCTGGCTAAAAAGGAAGCACGTGCACAGCCCTGCTCACACTGGTGCCAGAAAGGGGCTCAGATGGATTTGGGTCTGTCTCAGCTGCATCTGAGATGGGTAAAGGACATCTCAGTCACCTGGAGCGTGACACTTCTCATATGTACACCCCCATAGTCCTTCAGGAGCTTCACTGATGTCATCAGGAAAACTCTAGTGCTCTAAAAGCGGTGTGAAAGCAGAGCCAGAAACCCTTCGTTGTTATTCCAAATAATTTTTTGCTCTAATGTAATTTAGTGCTTTCCTTGTAATGTAAGCATTATCTTGGATGTTTGGTCAGGAAGCTAATTTCTGAGGTAATGACTGAATCCTAAAATATCTCTGAGAAGACTTATTGAGCGTTCGTATTACTTTCAATTGCAAATTACAGTTTTAAAATGAAATATAGCCATTACATGTAGGCTTCAGGAGGCAGCATGCAAAGAACTCTTTATGCTGAGCATCCACTTCTGATCCCCCAGAAAAGAAGGACGATACTTTAGGAAAACTTCTAAACAACTCAGTTAAGCCATTTTGCTTTCTTCTTTTATTAACTGGAAAGGATTAGATAGGTTTTGAAGTAGATGGGTACTGCACAGATGCAGTGTATTTGTAAGACTGCCAGACTGACATTTTTAGCACTTACCTATACGCAACAATTCACATACACATTCTTCGCTGATCAATTATCTAGTTTAAGGGTAATGCTAATGACAGTCAGAACTACCTTTCCTCAGAGTTTTTGGTAAAGTCCCCCTCCAGATTATTGTGGGTAAAACCAGATTATGCACGTCTGTGTGCCAACAGATGATTACACCATTGTAGGCAATCTGGAATATGTGAAGGTATGAAAGATCAGTGGTCTACTGCTCTTCTTCCTTTTTTCCAAACTGGTTTTGACCAAGTGCACGGCAGACAAGTTACGCTTAGGAAAATTGAAACATTCCTTTCTGGTCTGGAAAAATCGTGCTAAATGAAAGCTTGGGGAATCCACCCGCTCTAAACATTATATATGTGTTCTTGGAAATAGGACAAATTTCATAAACACATTTTAGATCACACATCCCTGGAAGACATTAGCCTCAGGAAAATGAGACCATTATATATCCCTTTCATTATTTTCCAGATTTGTTTTCGCTTTGAGGCCAAATCTACGCAGACTGATTTTTTAAGAGGAGATGGAGCTGGAAACATCCACTGCTTTATTAGAGGGGGAAGAGGCAGAGGTAGAAGGGTGTTGTCTCTGGCACAAATACTACTGCTGATGCCTAAGTAAGAGTCATTACATTTGCTCCCTTCTTAGCGCTGCAGTTTACAAGCAGATCCTGTTTCCTCTTCAAGCTTCTGCCAAAGTTTTGAGGTTTGAAATAGGCAGCCAGGTGTCACTTGCAAAGTCTTAGCTGATGCCAGCCTTACACAAGAGCTGGGGGTTAGCTTTAATTGATGCTATTCAAGAGAAAGGAAAGAGTGAATTACTATCGCTTTTTTGTTTCACAGCTTGGCTGATAAACCAGACTGACATGGATCTGTTAGTCATTGTCCGAGTTATGTGCTAATGTTCTTCAAACCTTGTTTTAATCAGAAATGCGCAGAAAATGGGACGTACCTGGCTTCATAATTGGGAAAGCGTGCTGTAGGTCAGTAACGGAAATGATGCAGACTGTCATTTAGCATTTTGGATGGAAAGCAATTTCTTCAGAGTTGAAAGGTTCAGCCTACCAGTAGGGGGAAACAATAACAAAGTGTGCTTTCCCAGGCTAGCGGGCAGCATGAGAACTGTATCGCTCTTGGTGTTTTTTATGGTAGGTTAGTAATCTGGAGAAGAGCACAAGCCACAGCTGCCGTAACAGTTGTAAGTTTTAATTTGTTGGTTTGAAGTAATAATTCATCAAAACCCACAGAAGTGGAAATTAGTGCAATGGTCATGTCCATCAATACTCCAGATTATGCTGCCCTTTAGTCATACTTGGTTAACAAACTAGGCAAAAGATCTCAGTTAAGAAAAGGAAAACTACTGGCGATGATAGAGATACGTTGTTAACAGAATGAAGTTTTTTGGTCTTGAAGTAACCGGATTAAATTCCCGCATCGTTGCAGAAATTCCGTGTTATGGAGCAAAATTCAATTTGTTATTGGCAACACCCAAAAAACCAAAAGTCAGACTTGAAAAGGGTGTAGTAAAATATTTTCTGATTCAATATGACAGCTGTTAACTCAGTCTCCTTGTGGTAAATTGTAGATTGCACAACTTTAACATGGTTTAGAGTTCAGTACCTACCACCTGTACGTCTGTAGTTTTGAGACATTCTGATTTTGGTTTTTGGCAGATGATAAATAACCTTCAACCCAAAACGGAACAAGAATTTCAGTGTCATTATTTTACCTGCTGCAGTATTTTACCAGCCTACCCCTCCTTTGACACATCTATGATAATATAACCTGTACAGAAGGAGGACTGGGCGCGGATGCGATTCCTTCCCCGGGAGTGACGCAAGAAGTGTTATTTTGCTTCTGTACCTTCCGGTCAGGTTGTTGAGGGGAGTGTGAATGGGTGCAGAAGAATGCTTCAGCTCCTGGCCCTCAACATGCTGCCCATCTCCAGCCCAGGGGATCCAGAGGATTCCTCCCAGACAGAAGGCTGTTTGGGGCTCTGCTGCTCACGGTGATGTTGTCTCTGTTACAGAGACGCTGCACGGTGACTCACTGCGCTTGGCTTCCCGTGGCCATGCTGCTACTCAACACGGGAGCCGGTGCTCTGGCTCAGTTACTGCTGCAGGACAGCTACTCCTCTATGGATTCTCTTTCTTCCATTGAATCTTTCGATACCCAGGGTTTGCAAAGCTTTACTTTCTGTCCTCTCCTTGGCCCCTCTGAAAAGAGGGGCTTTGTCCCTGGAAAAATCTGTGAGGAATTCCCACAGAATTTCCTGATCTTTCTGCATTCAGCACAGTCAGACACTTTGTCTTTCAGGGAAATAAGATTCCCATTTATATGTAGCGACCATTCCGTTAGTATTTATCACGTTGCTTTGAGGCTGTGTAACAGTTTCAAAGATTAAGCCTTGCATTGCTTCTGCCTGTGGCTGACGAACTGCTGATCTCCACAGTCAGTAAAAAATTACATATTGCAGGAGTCAGAAAGTCTCTTCTGTAAGTATAACAGATGGAGAGGTGTGCTTATGCTATCTTAAATGCCAGAAGGACGCAAGGAGGAATGAGTTCCATCGGTGACTGTAGAGCAAGACATCTTTCACACAGAGGCATAGTAAATTATGGTTTGCATTTATATTTTCAAGCGGTCATTATTTTTTCTCATCTTGTATTTCATAGGAAAGCTTTTCTCCATTTTGCTTTGAGAAACCCTAACCTACTTCCATCCACTGCTTTTATTTATTTATTTTCACTTCAGAGCCAATCTTGTCTCCGAGTTTGCAAAGTTGAAGCCTCTGCCTGTTTCATGTCAAAATGACAATGGAAAACATGATATAACCCCCTCCAACAACAACCGTTTTTTGGCTTTAGTTTGGATAAACTTCAGCTCTGGGACTTCTGGCTTTGTTTAGTGAAAGTACAGCAGAAGAGATTCCTTTCAGATTAGCTAAGAGACTACTTCCATTTTCCCTCATTTATGTCAAACTCTTCATTTAAACGTGAACTATCAGAATGAGAATGCAAACGGTACCTCCTTTAATGTGTCTGTGCGTTCTTGTCTTGCTTTGATTCACAGAAGTACTCCATGAAGAAATATCTGCCAGGGAGGAGGAAGCATGCACAGGACATTGAACAAGAGTGGATAATGGAACGATATATATTTTAAGGCTGAATGTGTTTTGGTATTTTGAAAGTCTAGGTTTTTCTCTTCCAGCTGAAGGGGCACCCAAATGCCTCTCAAGAAATGGAGGATGTGGCTTGTAGATTTAAGACTTCAGCTGAGTTTGTACCGGAATGGCTTTCAGCATAGCACAAAGCTATCCGCAGGAGACACATCTCTCTCTGCTGCTGGTTTTCTCTTTCACTCACCGCGCATCCCAACCTGGATGTGCCACAGGCACCTCTGCTCTCCTGCCAGGCAGCACAAGATTTCGTTCAATGTGCAAAACTTCTGTGGGCTGCTACGGTGGCTTCAGACGCTGCTTTATTTCCAGCCCCAGCACTGCAAAGGGCAGCAGAATCGCAGGAACATCCAATGCACGTTTGCAGCAGTAGATGTGAAAGGATGATCTGTGTCTGGAAACTACTTCCCGCAGCAATTCAACACTGGCAGTTCTTGGAAAACTTCTGAACACAATTAGTTCCCACTGAAATTCCCTGCAATTCACACCCAGTGAATTAGTTCACAGTCAGTGCATTAGCAGGCTGTCTGCTGCAAACGTCTCTTTACCACTGTTCTTTCCTTTCTCTTCTTCTTTCTTCTCTCTCTTTTCTTTCTTTCTGTTTTCTTTGAGGAAAAGAGGCAAGGGCAAAACTGCAGCTCCTTTTTCAAACAGACGCAAGAGAAACAATTGCTCACCCAAACACATCTAATGGAAAATATGGGAAGCAGCGCTCATCGTTCCTTTGATGTTCAGTGGAATAGCCACACTGAGAATCAAAGGAGGATGACCTACATCCCCCATGATTTCCTTCAGCAATAAGCAGTGAAAACAGAACTCCTATTTTCTTGGAAAACACTTCTATGTTCATGAGAGGCTGTTCTAAAAAAAAATTTACATTTTTTTTTCTGTGCTTGCCTTTAAATCTACTGTATGGTGCTTGCCTGTTTCCCTACAGAGCAGTAGTCATTCTGTGCCAGCTGCTGAAGAGAAGAATGTCCTAGTGAAAGCAAACAATAGGCTGTGTAGTGGGAATTGCAAATCTTTGAAAAGGGTAATTGAAATCTGCTCAGACATTTCAAAGATTCTTTGCGCAATATTCTAAGCCTCTTGGTGGCTTAGTCATTGGCAGGGTGGTCCTCTTCGTGGGTCTCTCTTTTTTTATATGAACAGAA
>VZSC01005439.1:425257-437646 GCA_013398225.1 Steatornis caripensis
GGGGGGGGGGGGGGGGCGCGGAGAAAAAGAAAAGGAGATGTTCAAGTCCAACTGATTCTTTTCCTGTTAGAGCAGCTGAAGAGAGAAAGAACATTGTGAACTTCTTTCAGTGAGGAATAAAAAAAAAGTACAGAGCCTCTTAATTTGTCAGGTATTCTCTGGCTCAGGCTCTTCCACCCATACCTTGTAAGGACTCTGGCAGATAAGCTCTGGTGGATCTGGCTGTGTCTGCTGAAGATGTCCTAGCCCTCCTCTGCTACGCGGTGCTGTTTATTCTCACCCTGTGCCAGCAGACGTTGTTGCTGCACAGAGCAGGGAGAGCTAAACGTGTGCCAGGCTTCAGGCAGCCACTCCAGTAGCAATGCTTCTGACCTCTGATATTAATAAAAAGTCAGCTCTGTGCTTGCAGGCTCTGCACCACACCGAAAGTGTGGATTTTCACCTGACAGAGGAATTAGTTAGGCAGATCCTCAAGTCTCCGTGCTTGAAAAATAAGCATAGAACTTGATACTTAACAGTGGCCCCAAAATTAAGAAAATTGTCTTTGGTACGCTGAGAAAGCCCTCACAATACTCACTTCAGTAGCCTTAGGAAGTTGACAATAAGAACGTTGTATCCAGTGTACAAATAGCTGTTTAACATCCTCTATGAGGCAGATTAAGAAGAATTTCAAACACTGCCAACTGTATCCAACCAACTGTCTAAAATGGATGTGGAGCGAATTAGTACAAACTGGAATAAGCAGTGAATGAATACAAACTGTTCTGCAGATGAAACTAGGTTAGTGATGCTCTATGCATTCTGAATCCCCCCTGACTTTCTGAATTACAAAACACCTTTAATGTACTGGCAGCCAAAGATACGATTCTTTTCTTTAGACAATATGCCAGAGTTCTTTAATCCATCACTGGCATATGAAATACAAGAACCAAACCCTTCGTTTACTTCCAACTTCTGAAATTGCAGGGAAATCAATGAAATTGTGCAGGGCGTGATGTTAGTGTAGAATTTGCCCCCCTGCTGCTTTACTCATCTCTGACGTAAATTCACTATGGCCATGGAGTTATATTGGGGCTGACTTTCTCCGACGTATCTGAGAACATAAACGATATTACCGTATGTACTATACTGCGTTGTAACATTTCCCATCTGTTTCAGTCTCAGGAGAGAATCATTGAATCAAGCTGCTTTCTTCCAAGGCGGACCACAGAAACAGCATTGCATAACATTGTTAGCCCTCGCACTGAGCTAAGGGGAAAGAGAAGATCACGTCCCACTTGAAACTTTAATCGCCTTATAAAAATTATTTAAATTGTAACGTTAGGCAATGAAAAACAAAAATTATACTTTTTTTTTCCCATGCAGCTTTTGGGTTTTATGTTGTGAGAAGCTTTAAGTATCTTGAATTAAGTGGTTATAGTTCAGTGTTTTGTATGATGTGCTATGTAGAGCAAGCTGTAACAATTACCAGTTGCCAATGGTTCCCTTTCGCTTAGCAGCTCAGAAGCTGAATCTCACTTTCGTGATGCTTTGAATCTGTCAGACCAGTTGCACAGTCTGGGAAACCTGCTTGTACACAATGACTTTTCCGGTTTTTCCTTATCCTGGCCAGGACAGACCTAGTGCAAGAAATGTGGCAAAGAACCCTCCAATGTTATAAACTATTCTCGGTCCTAGCTAAAATCAGAAATGCAGAAGTACCTATTTGAGATATACCCTGGGGGTGATTTTTTTTTTTTTTAAAGTTCTGACAAAACTATTGTGCTGGATTTTGGTAAATTTTTCCACCTAATTGACCTTAATAATGTTGAGCACGAAGCTATTGCTTTTCTGTAGAAATACTTCAGGCCAGCTTCTTATGGAATAAAATAGGAAGCGTTCACGTGCTCAAGTGTTCAAAATTAAGATTACCTTGACACTTGGGCTCTGGCTGTAGGAGTCTTCATTGACTGCCCAAGGAGTGGGCAGAGGATGTATGTTTAAAGAAACAAATAAATCCATAAAATCATCAGTAATCGTATCAGACCTTGAATTTATGTCCGTTTCTGCTTGGTTTAAGACACAAGTCTTTGTGCCATTTGGCATCATTCACTCTAAAGACAAGAAGCACATTAAAATCAAATTACTGCAGAGTAGTGAGAATTTATGCCAGCACTACAACTAAATAGCCACAACTAAGTGATTGCAGCCTGCTGCTTATTTGTAGAGTGACGCCAAATGGCACAAAAGGTGACGTGCCAAAAAATATTGCAATGTAAGAACAGAGGGGATGGAAAAATCTCATAGGCGTTTTACCAATAATTGGAAGAGCGACTGAAAAATTATGCAACGGTCCCTCTAAGAGGCATCGAATGCACTGGATTAAAATTAAATTCTTAACTTACTGTGTGTCCTGCTCTAGTGCAAATGGTTACCCTTATTGAAAGGTTTGATCTGTCAGACACTGAAGACCCTCAGTTCCCACTAGAATTATTAGGAGATGATGTTTTTAGGTCTGATCCAAAGCCCAGTAAAATCAAGGGAGGTTCTGATCAGGCAGCGTTTACCCTTAATCAGGAATGAATGACACACATGCTGCAGATTATAGCAAAAGAGGTCTATCTCTACTGAAAAGACGGAAGTATAAATATAATTGTCAGAGTTATGGGGTCAACCTGTTGAGAGAGGACTTTGGAGAGGAAAACCCCGAACCACATCTCAATACAGATGGTCATTCAGGAACAGCTTCCTCCCTTACAAAAAACCAAGTTAGGCCGTGATGTCGTCGAGGAAAAGCTAACAACAAAAGGAGTACAACCGTGTCTTGCATCCATCAGATGTTTTACCCAAAATGACTTTTATAAGTTCAGAAACAGATGGAACAATTCTCCGGGCAAGCCCCCAAAAGAAGCGAGGTGATAGATATACAGCAGTGTGCTCTGTCCTGCCCCTCGGATGACTCAGTTTGAAATGACAAACAACCCCCACCAACTAAACAAACAAAAAACCCCCCTCCTTCCACTTTGTTTTCCTATTAGCAGTTTTGAAACAAGAAAAGCCTTCTGCCATTGTTTTTCATGCCGGACACCAGCTGAAGCCAGTGGGGCTGTTGTGTAACAACATCGCGGAGGGGATATCGCTGGTCCCCTTTTCAAAGCAACGCTTCGGTGGCGGGGTGACCTTTAGAAGCTGCGTGAAGGACATTGTTCGAGGATGTCAACCTGGGTGCCTGGATAGAGCAATTGGAGACGGAACAATGTGATAGATTCAGCCACTTTAGACCACGTTACCTTTGAGAAGAACAATAGCCCTCTGGAAATAAAGGAGGGAAATTAGAGTGCTTAGCCTAAATCACACTTTGAAAGATTAGGGAGAAGCCAATAATCTACAAGGAAAATAGAAACGCTTTGTGTTTTACTTGGTAGCAAGTACACCATAAGGATATTTTTTAGTCTTGGTATTTCTGAAATTTCTAAAAGCTGCAGAAAGTTTGCAGCATTTGGAGCTTATAAAGACGAACGAGGGAACAAGCAATGATTTGTTTAAAATGCAAATACGTGTTTGTACCAGTGCAAGCCTGTTTTTTTTTTTTTTTTTCCATTTTGTAATCTGAAAGACAGATTGGGTGGATCTCAGAGCAAGGACAGTTTGGCTACACGGCATAAATATCCTTTGCCTGAGAATCCAGCTTCTCCTATACATTGCCAGTGAAACAGCGCGTGTCTCCTTTCCGCAATACCTCTGACGGACAAGTACAGTATTACGATTAACCAGCATTCTTTTATGCTGCTTTCTCTTTCTTGCTCGGCATCTGAGTAAAGAGGAAACTGTCTGGGACTGGCGCAGTGGCAGAGCTGCTCAAACGCCAGCTATTTTGGCAAACAAGCATCCCTAGAAGTAAGAAAGCTTCGGTTTCAGTCTGAAAGCACAGGATGTAGCTGTCCTTTTTGGTGTGAAACTTGGGAAATCTGTGAGCCATTCATTCATGCTCTTTTTCCATTCCACCCAATAGCCCTTATTCCTTCTACAGGATACAGAGCAGGAAAGGGTTTTTAAGATGGGCCCGCTCTGATTTTTCACAGCCTGCATTTAAGTGTTTTATCCGTTGAGGTTTCATGCCTGATACCTCAGATCACACGGTGGACAAACCTTACACAATATTACATCAGTACCATTAAATCTGAAAATATCCCGATGGGTAGCTATGCCCAAATAGGCCCTACGTCCTCACGCACAGGGTGAAACGCATTCAGTCGTTTTAAGACAATTCAAGCTGAAAGAATGTGTGCGGGCCTTGCAGTTAAAAAAAAAAAAATCACGTTAAACCATTTCTTTCCTTGTATTTCCCCCTCTTTCCCTGACTCGTACGAAACAGACACTATTTCAGACTTTTTGAGTGCTCGGCACTCACCTGGCAGGAGAACACGCGGACAAACCAGGCCGTTCTGGCCCAGCAAGCCAGTTAGTTCATGATGAGAGTCTGCTTGTTTCCATTACTGATCACGGGATGGAACAACTATGTTTGATTTTCTTATAAACATCATCATAATACCAGACAGGGAGTCCAAACCATTTGCTTCGAGGTAGACACCATGGCATTCTTTTCTGTTCAGTAAATGGAAAGCAGCGATGCTGCAGACGCTGGGGTGGATTCCTCGCTCTGTTCCAGCATAGGGGAGAATTATAGCATTTCCATTGAATGCGAACAATGTATCTCCTTTCTGCTTTCTCCTTTGGTTGAACAATATATACAACGGTGCTGGAATACACAATAAATAGATGCATTTACTACAGAAGAAGTGTAAAAACTCTTTTTGAAGTAGCCATGCTCTTAAGCAAATGACCAAAATCAGGTCAGAGTAAGAAAGCACAGGCTTAGTACAGTTAAAAAGCAACAGAAAGACCCTTCTTAGCTCCAGCAGATTTTGGATCCAGCCCAAGTTAGAGGCAAGGCCTCCTTCATCTCAGTGCTTTAGCCTTTACCAGATCCACTTCAAATAACAGCAAAAACTGTTTGCTTGACTCATTGTGTTTGTGATCAGATTCTTGCAGATCAAAGCTCCTCGGCTGTGCTTCCCAAGCCATCATCGAGTGGCTGCCGGAGGATTGTGAGTCACCTTGGTGCGGACTATTGCCCTTTCTGAGGCAGAACCAGACAAGTTCAAGATGTTCTTTAATTTCTAACCATTTAGTCACATCTCTGCAGATGGGGTATGTGAGTCTGCTACTAACGCAATAGCTGGACATTTGCTTCGTCCGATGTGGAATAGCCTGTGGTTTTTGAGGATACTATTAGGAGATTTTTTCCTTTTGCCGTATAAATGTGGTTAAATCATGACCACGGCACACAACTACAAAGCCAAAAGCAGCTACAAAACAGGTCGGCTTCTCAGGTCGTAGCACTTGATAACAAATTCCCATTCACCTCACTGGAATCAGGATTATGTCTCGTGTGACATCTGTCATCCTTCAGACCTACGATGCCCATATTTGTTTTCCCCTGTACACATTTGGGCTCTTTTATGTACCACGCTTACAGGTCCTTTGAGACTAAATGGTGAGTTTCCTTTCAGCTTTCCCTGTTGGTCTGCTCGCATACAGCTGCTAGTCTGCTTAGAAAATGGGAAATAATTCAATACCAGCATACGACGAAGCTCGTGTAGCCTTTTTTCTTTTCTTCACTTTTTAGGTTGGCCCAGGGAAACGCTACTCACAGCAACATCTTTAAAAATGTGAATGCTCAGTAAACAGCATAAATGCAGAGTTGTGCAGGCTTTCGAGTATTAAAAGTTGATGTTTTGTACAATGAATCAGATTGACACAGCTTCCAACAAAACATTGCAATAACTGCCGCAGAAGTGCTCTATACCCACAGTGTTTAGGACTTTAGGGAGAAGAAGAAGATTTTGCACTGCCATAGATGAATACCGTGGAGTTCTAATATTTTTTAAATCTTAGGCCGATATGTATGTTTAGGAATCGGTAAGAAAAGCTGGCAAGGGTAAGTATGTGACTGTTTTACCGCAAGTCTAGAAGTAGGCAAGTCAGCTTTTTTAGAACTTTATTATTCCTATACGTTACTTGCCAGTGCTTTAGCACAAATCAGCTTTCCAAAGGATTTTGGAGCTAACGGTTAATCTTTATGAGCAATGAAAAATGCATTATGTCATAACATGCTGACACACAGATCTACATCTGAGCACAGCGGGGGTGTCTTGAACAGACTAAGTCTTCCCAGATGTAAGTTTCCTTTGGAAGCCTATTGAATGCATTCATTCTGCCAAAGGCCGCAGCGATTTTCATTGCAGCTCTCCTAGCTTATTTCTTAATTCATTTAACAATGTCCAGAAAGTTAGAAGCAAATATGAATGTTATTATATCCAGATGTCTACAAGTCAGTCTCTTTTCTTTCTGTTAAATGATGCCATCTACTGTAGAATAACTGAATCACAACCTTGTAAAAATGCAGAGAAATCTGCTTTATTTCCTTATTACTGTAAAATTATGTCAGTCATTTTGTGACACGTTTTAAATTTCCACGATTTTCACCGATATTGTTGACTAAAATACGGAAAGGTGAGTGTTCTCAGTGTGACAAATCGGTCACTGAGAAAAGCCTCTGCTGCAGAAAAGAGCAGCTGTCTTGAAAACAGCATCTTTTCTAACCAGCAGTGCAAAAATATGGGAAAGGTTGCCCTTTTCTGCTCTGTATTCGAGCTGCCCTCTTCACTGTAAGGCAGCAGGATCATATCGCTGGGAATAACAAAACAAATAAGTGAAAATGAAGTAAGGATGAAGAAAAAAATTGACATATGAAAGCGCATATTCTTGGCTATGAATTTCCTAGTGAATAAGAACCTTGCTGTCTTAAACACACACTTAAAAAAACTCCTGTCGTTTCGAAAGGATAAGAAAGCGATACCCAGAGCTGCATATTAAAAGTAATCAAATACATCGTGTGTGTACAGAAGTGTGGGTATGCAATGCATATACTGTACATTATGTGTGCAAACAGTAACCGTATTAATTCTTTTAGGTCTGTATCATGCTATTTTTACACGACAATTACGTGCAAACTATGTTTTGCCCTAAACTGAAGGAAAATCATCTCTTTCCTTCCTCATTATGTTTGTAAATGAGAAGGATGCTTTAACCTATGGAGCTGGCGAGTGCTTTAGCGGAGTGAGGGCCGAGCGTGTTGCTGTCAGGTGAAGCGGGTCTGTGCCCACCTGTGCTCTCCAGGCTGTATCCAGCCAGCTCCGTTTAGATGGATAACAAGCCCTAAGCCCCCCAGCAGCTTTGATGGCATTCTGCCTCTGCTTTCAAGGTCGTCTTGTCTACAACGAACCACTCGTACACTTAGCTACTCAGCCTTTGCCACTTTGTAATTCAGGCTTTTTCACGAGTCATTAGAGAAACTATAAAAAATATTTCATTCATCATGTTGCACTTCTCGTTTTTCAAATACATTTCAGCCTTCTCGTTGGTCAGGAAACATTTGTCACTACTCTTGTCGAGGCCGGGCAGTTTGGGATTTTACTAAGTGCCTGTGGTGGAATCCTGGTTTGTTAAAGGAGGAAAATGTTTCCCTCAGAAACAGGCAGCAATTAATGAAGCAGAGAACCAGCTTATTTACCTGGGATCTGCTGAAATGATTCTGCAATATGACAGCTGGGAAACCAAGCAACTTTTTTAGAAACTAAATCTAGCTTGGCAGACGACGGCAGGACGTCTAGATCTTCAGAGGTAGTGGCCGTTGGGTGGTGTCCTTTGAAGCAGCGTGTGATGCCGCGACCCTGTGGTCATGGCGGATGTGGGGAAGATGCTGTCCTGGAAATAAGCAACTCTCCTCCACCTCTCTTGCGCAGGATCTGTAGCTTCTGCTGAGGCCCAAAAGGTGGGGAAGCAAAGGGAAAAGGAAGAAGCGAATTTCTAAGTGATAGAAAATATCTGACGGGGATTAGTTTTCGTTCACCACTGGAATGTCGTAGATTTTAAGACTTTTTTGTGTTGTCAAAGGAAGGTAAAATCCTGGCCCCCAGTCCAATATCGGGTACAGAAAAAACAAAATTGACTCAAAACTGACTGAAAAGGATTTTTGAAGCTTTTTGCATCTTCTTGCTGTTCTAATCAAGCTGGTGGTCAAAACCAACTCTTAATCATCAGTAGTGTCAGCCTTGACGAGTCAGCATTTTCCTGTTTGCTTCTTTTGTAACTGAAGCGCAGAAATAACCTAAGTTGTGTACGCAGAAAGCCTGTAGTGGGGTTGAAATTGGGAAAAGAAACCTCCTTTTCCATGCGAGTGCCCTGCTCTGAGATTTCAGCTCTGGTTCTCCACTCAGTGAGCCAGGCGGTCTTGGTTGTATTCCCCATCACCCTTACAGAGCCCAGACAAGGAGGTGATGAATTTCATGGGTGACACAGAGGGAAAAGTCAGGTTCATATGGACGAGGAAAAGCAGCTGAGCGAGACGCTGAGAAGGGAGCAGTGTCTGAAAAACTAAGTTCAGTTGAGTACATGGCAGTGAAGAAGGTGAACTGTCCAGGTGCAAAAGACAAGAGGATTCAGGGAAGATGAAAAGTGAGGTTACGTGTTATGGGATAGATGAAACCAAATAGAGGAAAAAGGGACTGAAGCGGAAGCAGCGTGAGAAGAGAGGAAATGCGTCCAAGTGCGTCCCGTGTCAAAGAGCACGGATATGGAGGTGGAAACAGATATGCACAAATACTGAGCAAAAGATAAATCGAGAACATAAAGAGAAAAAAGAGACCAGTGTGCTAGTGTGGTAGTGAAAAAGAAAAACTAGAGATTAAAGATGCCGCATGTGAGAAAAGAAGAGGGGGCTGCATAAGCCGTAGGAATGGACTGGACTGCACTATAAATTTGGACTCAGTCTCGTACTACGTAATTATGACCATTACAACAATTTGATGGCATTCAGAATTTTCTGTCTGGAGCCAGCGGTAATTTTAATGTCAGAGCTTTAAATTACATCTTTCAGCACTTTTTTTCTTTTTGATGTAGTAGTGACATGTAGTACGTAACTTACTTATTCCGATATTAAAGTTTTAGCAACAATATAGGTGCACAAATAGCTCTTCTGCCAGAATTCTGTGTTTGTGAACTGAACTATTTTGAATTATTTGTGGAAAAAATCTTATTCCATTATTTGAGACATTCACTCAGATTTGCAGTCTGAGACTTCTAATATCTCCTACAAAAACTTCCCAGGAGCTTGTTTGACATTGTAGTGTTATTTTCGTATTGGGTTCTTAAATGACTGGGCTTTCTGGATCTTGTTTCTCTAAGGAAATACAAACGCAAAATTTAACGTTTGAAGCTGATCTTTATCAGTCTCTTCAAATACGTTATCTGCAACAAATTGGATCAGTAGAATAGCTGTTGGGAGGGATCTGGAAAGTCATGAACGTTACAGATAAATAATGCTTTTTTCTGAAAATGCAGACACTTGTATCGTTTGAGCAGGCCAGATGACGCATTAATTGCAAACCATTTGAGCGATTAATGTGAACATTCTTTTAGATCTCTTGCATACGTTGGCTTTAAAGAAACACTTTGAAAACACTTGGTGCTAGCTATTAGTGCAATATGCTACGTACAAGAGCTCGTGCTAGACAGGCAGCTTATTCCACATCCATGCATAAGTGTTCATGTTGGCGCATGGGGGCAAATGATACGCTTGTTTGAGAGATTTGGCGCGTTTCCTTTTTAGCTGCAGCAGAGAATTCAATTGCTAATTACACAGTAACTCTGTCTGACACTAAAATTACTCGAGACGGAAGATTATCACAGATTTAATTGGGCTTTGGATCAGCTCCAGGAGGTTTCCATTGATGTCTATTTGTAGACTCAGAGCAGACTCTGCAATTAATGTAACAGATCCTCCTAGGGTCTAAAGAGAAGTATTTAGACTTTTATGTCACGTGCATAAACTATATTACAGTAGAAAACAAAACAGACTGTCCAACAGCTTTCACGTTATTCATCTTTGATTTGGAAAACACGTTTGAAATCATATTGAACACTATTTTGTCTTTCTTTCCAGTTGTCGGATGTACCCATCTTGGGCAGGTTTATGCTGACAGGGATGTTTGGAAACCAGAGCCATGCCAAATCTGTGTGTGCGACTCGGGATCTGTTCTCTGCGATGACATCGTCTGTGACGATCAGGAGCTGGACTGTCCCAACCCAGAGATTCCCTTTGGAGAGTGCTGTCCAGTTTGTCCACAAACAACACCGCAACCTACACGAGTAAGTTTGTTCTCAGTGTTGTTACTTTGGTGTTGCTGCCTGCTTTGATCCGTGTCAACCTCAATTCATTTTCTTTTAGATGCTCTTAAACACTTTTCTTTTAAACGCTAAGCCTGTCACTTTCTGACTGTAGGCTAGTACTTAGGATGGGCAAATTTTGCCAAATGAAATTAAAAAAAACCAGCTTGAACTTTCACAGAGTTTTACCTTTTTTGTTAAATTCAAGAATACTTCTGTATTCTATCAGAGAATTGGTACCAGATCTCATAAAATATTCATTAGCCCTTCGGGCTATGCAGCTGAAAGCATGAAGTCCTTCAACTCAGTTGTACATAGACAACAGGCACAGATAAATAGTAGAAAGGGACAGAGGACGATTAGCCATTACATTTTTCATTTTACGGAGAAGCACGGGAATAATGCCAACGGCTTATTTGCTGACTGCATGACCAATCTATAGCTATGAAACTAAAGCCAACACAGAGTTGAAGAAAGTTGGACAATTTTCACAGCATACTGTGAGTCTGCGTTTCTCATCAACTCTATTCTACATCATCACAGAGTACATTTATTTTTGCAGAGTTATTGCTGACTTAATGCCCTGTGAAGCAAAGATGATTCAAGCCCTACATCCTAATTTATCATCATCTTGTTTATAGACACCAACATTACCTAAACCAGTTGCAGCAACTTAACCTCAGGAAAATCAAGAATGTTAGTGCATGCCAAGTCCCCTGCCTAAACCGCTTCAATGGGTGAGCCAGCTGTACGGAGCTCTAAGGTTATCTGAACATTCTACCCTTGTTTGAGATCCATGCGGTTCTCTTAAAATACATAGATTTGCACAGGCACATTGAAGATTCTTATCCAGAAGACAAAAGAAGAGAGCGAAAGAGATGTGTATATAGAAGAGAAAGGGAGAAAATGTATTTTTACAGCACTATAGTATATGTGCTTCAACATGAAATGTTATATACAAATACATCGCCTAGTTTTAGTTGCACCATGCCAGTGCAACCGTACTGCTTCCAGGATTACCCGAGCCACTTCCCTGAACAGTTTTAGAGGTGTAAATGAGTACCAAGTACAGCCATGCTGGAGATCTAAGCACAGCTCCCTCTTCTGTTGAGTCTAGAGACCCTTTTATCAGTTCTGTGGTTCCTGATACTAAAGGCCACGTGGACTACTTCATCCAGCAACTGTCTTTGATATGCAAGAGTTTGGTCAACCCACTGGAAGCTGTCCAGCTGACCTTGGGTGGTGTGTAGGGAAATGCCACCTTGAAAGATCCAAGATAGTTTCAGCTGAGTATTCGTTGCTACCACTAGCAGCTGAATGCATAAAAATTGTTCTAAACTATTGATTGGGAATCCAGATAGTAACACGTAACTGAGTTATTAATTGAAAAATAAATTAATTGGAGGAGTAGATCTAAGAAATTAAAATTGCACTACATTATCGCACTTAACATGCTGGACTGGGAAGGATACAATAAAACTGCCCCTTACTGCTTTCCACGGTGGATTTCTGTCCCCGTCATACTCAGTGACAAAGCTCTCCTGACTTCATTAGCACCATGGTTTTGCCTACAGGAGAGGTGTAGCTTTATGGATGAGCCATGAAAATGCAGACGAAAGACTGACCAAAACCTCCACGGCTTCTAAATGTACTGAATAAGAATAAATGAAATTCATTTGCTAAAACTATATTGCAGCGTTTAAATGTGTGCTCCTGTTGTTTACATATATATATATATATATATATTCGTCTTGTTGTTTTATTTTGATTTTCTTTCTTAATTTAATTACTTTTCTTTTTTTTTTTCTAGACTCCTGGCGTAGTCAGCCGAGGCCCCAAAGGAGACCCTGTAAGTGCAGCTTTTTTTTCCCAAGGAAATGAACAAAATCAAGAGCCAATTCCTGTAGTGCTGTATATCCCATTCAAACTGCTGAGATACCCAGTTAATGTCTGCACTGCCTGCAGGACTGTGCCCCATAGTTATTTTGAAGTAGCCCTTCGGCTGCAACATAACCCTTTCAAATTTAAACTGGAAAAACAGAGGGAGAGTTTAGTCCAAACTGTACTACAGCTGGGCTTTTTTGTTCTATTTCTTCCCAGTAGGAGAAAAAAAAAAAAAA
>VZSC01005439.1:437782-454976 GCA_013398225.1 Steatornis caripensis
AAAAAAAAAAAAAATTCTCTGGGCTCCAGTAGCGCTATTAATTCCAGATTAAGGATTGACCTGTTTAATATTTCTAGTGTATTGATCGCATAACAGCTGCAATAAGGCTCCGGCAACTAAGAAGTGTGTCCATGTGTGCATTTTGCCTACTGTCTATGTCTTTCCCGAATGTTCAGTTGTGGTCTCAGCTGTGTTTAATAGAGAAAGTTTCCCACCGTAATTGCACAGACTTTGTTACAAATGGAAGGATTTGTCCCGCAGTGCCCTCGCAGTTGAAGACACATGCTGATGTCTGTACCTGCTCTGTTTGTGTCTTTGCAGGGTTCTCCTGGGGTTCCAGGCAGAAACGGTGCCCCTGGCCCTCCAGGGCAGCCGGGGAGTCCTGGAGCTCCTGGTCCCCCCGGGATCTGCCAGTCATGTCCCAGTATAAATGGAGGCGTAAGTCATCATTACGTTCAGCTTCTACCTTGTTGCTCATAAGCAGGCAAAGCATTACTGTAGGCACCTATCCCTTGCACCTTTACACCTGCTTTGCTTTCAATGGCATCTGTCTCTCATTTGTGCCTTTGAAAATACAGCTGAGTGGTTGGTGAGGTTTTGTTGTTTCAGGGTTTTGCGCACAAAATTTGGCTGGAGTGCAAATAAGTCTCTGCCTTATCTTATTTTTTTAAATTCTGGAGCCCCATCTGATGAAGGACTTACGTAACTCAGAAATACTCCGCCCAAAAAAAAAGTGTGCAGGGGGGAGTATGTCCCCTCAAGCTTCACGGTTAGGAAACTCTCTTACTTTCCTATATTTTATTCAATGCATGTTTAATAAAGAAACATTCCCAGGAGACCAGGCTGAAATACAGGACCTCTGCTTGCAGGGAAGTGCCGTGTAAATACTATTTGTCATGCTCCCTCTTTATTTCTGGCCCACTGAATCTTGAATTCTCTTCTGAAGAGTTGGGCAGACTCAGAAAGAGAACTAATTTTAACTAAAGTTTCTGTGCGTTCGGATTTGTTAAGGGAGCTGAGCCACAGCTGCTGCTTTGTTGAGAGACGACATTGTCTCCCACGCAATCGAGCAAGCCTAGCTTTACAAGATGGGATTGCTTTAGCACAAAACTGTTAAAAATTGTATGTTAAAACAATTGCTGCTTTTGAACAGAGGCCACTCTTTTAGCTCCCATGTATGCTTCCTACTCCCAGGTAAGCCAAAAACTGAGGAAAGATGACTTGGTTTTATTTAATTCTGAAAAGGATTGCATCTGAATGACTGTGCTTCTGGGAGAGGTACCCATGGGTCAGTTAACCAGTCTCAATGGACACCACAACATACCAAGAGAGCTACTGGCTTTGGGCTGGCAGATGCAGACGCGGGAGAGGGTGATAGGCTGAATTAGTCGCCCATTCCAACGCCGCATCGGAGATGTGCTGTTGAATCCTGATGAGAGGGCTGATATCAGCAGCACAGGAGTCTTGTACCTGGTCAGCAGGGGAGCTGGGTCCCCAGCGGTTTGGGTTGTCAGGCAGAACGCTGCATGTGTTCAACCTTTCCTGCTCAACCACCTGTGTGCCATGAAAGCACAAACTGCAGTAATACCGTATTATTCAACTAAGTTTGCTGACATCTGCATAAAAAAATCAACAATTAAGAGGCTTACATGGAAATTCCTTGAAAAACTGACGGCGGAATGTATAGTTTTCTTTTTAAAAAACCAGTATTTTATGTAAATGGCTGTGTCAAAGATGCTGTCTGCTCTCAGAAGGGCCCACAGGACACGTTTTCACTCCGTGCCTTGGACTGAGCTTCCATTTGTTCACGATAAATTGTCCAAAGCATTAAGGCTTGCCTGCTTGGGCTCAAAAGTGGAGATTGGATTTGGATTATTTGTAGTGGCATAGTGAACAGGAGGGGCGAAAGGGAAAGACGGAAAATGAGGAAGGAAAAGAAGTGTAATCCTCAGGTTTCTGAGATGTTTAAGTTCCCATGTATGAGGTAAAAAAAAAAAATATTTGTAATTCAGGGAAGAGCAAACTTATACATAGGTAACAGATTTTTTTTGCTACAAAATACTCTGAAAGGAGACATTCGTTAGTCACAGGTAAAAGAAATGAAGAGACTGCTAATGAACTGTTAAACTGTCACATTCCTTAGTGCAACAGAAAATGTTTCAACTTCCTTGAGTGAGAACTAAGGCCCACAGAAAAGAGACTGATAAAGGAAATGGTGGTGGTGGGGGGGAAGCTTAAAAGGAGAAAAACAAGAACGAGAAGAGGCCAGAGAAAGGTAATTTCTTGGCTCCGCTGAGGTCCAGCTGTCAAGATGAGAACTGGATGTGCACGGCATAGGGAGCCAACATTACCCTGACCGCAGAAGAAAGATATTGGCTGGCCTTCTCTTATGGGTGATTTAAAAATATGGCAGCTATATGTCAAACAAGTACTACTCAATAGATACTAACGAGTTATTTCCATAAACTTGCCATGTAAGAAAATACTTACTTGATTTGTAGCAATCAAGCAATCACCTTTTTTTCTTTTTTTTTTCTTTTTGTTTTTCTCTATTTCTTTTACAGAGTTTTTCTCCACAGTATGACTCCTATGATGTGAAGGCCGGTGCGCCTGGCATTGGTTACCCACAGCCCATTGTAAGATGATAAAAGACTATTTTCTGTCCTTTTTTTTTTTTTTTTTAAAGAACAAATTTTCTGCTCGTAGATTATACCGTGGATGTGTATGTATCCTGATTTTAGTTTGACAAGATAAGTTTCAATGTAATTGTTGCCTGCAAGCGGAATGCGATGTAAGGCAGCAGTTTGCTTGGCAATGTCATTCTCGAAAGTAACTCTAGTTTACCTGGGGGTTTTGCCTTTTCTCTCTCTTTCTTCCTTTATTACCTTCTTTTTCCCAACCTCTCTGTGACTCACCTTCTTACTTTACCTAAAAATTTATCCCTTTCTCCCTTGCATACCCTCCTCATTTATCTGCTTTGGTATTCTTCTACTACTTGCTTCCCACCCTTCCACTACTTTTTTACCTCTTCTACTCTCCCTAATCTTCCTTTATCCATTCAGCAGCATTCTGTCTTTGCTCAGCATGATATTCCATACTTGTTTACTTTTCCTCAACTCAAATTTGCCTGATAACAAACGAGTAAGCGCCTCATAATCTTTTCTTTCATCCCAGAAGCAGTAAAAATCTTTTCACTTTTTATTTATAATTATCACGTTTTTACCCACAGCTATTCAGACTGTGTACTAAGGATGCTGGATCTGCCTGCTAGGCCTGGCCCAGGCTTTTCACAGTTTCTCTAGTGACATAAAGCATGGATTGCCTGCAAGAGTTATGCATGAGCTATGCTTCCCGTATCAAATAAACCTAATAGTTGCACCTCATGGTTTTCCTTTTAGGCACTAGGATTTAGAGGTATTCACCATCGATAACGTGGAGTGCTCTTGACTCAGGCAATCTGCTGTATAGAGGATGTGGTGCTGAATTGCTATTATTTGAAATTGGCTGCTGCTTCTTCATTAAGCAGAATCATTATTTTCAGTCCCATGCTGCCTAACAAGGTTTGGGTATCACGTGTTGTAACATATCAAGGCAGTTCCGAGCAAACGTGTTGTTTCTCAGGGTTCCATCAGATCATCTTGTGAAATAAATTTTACTAATCATGACAGCTGTTTTTCCTGAAATATAGTTCATTGTTTTCTCACTTTCATCTGTTTAATTCTGCTTTGTTCATTTGCTAATATGATCATCCATGCATTGTGGCCTTCCTCGGCCATCCGTTTTTGTATTTGTTTATTCATTTATTCATTTTCAGCTCCTCACAGTTTTTGCCCACAGCTTATCACATCATCTACATTTTGCTACTCGGTGTCTTAATATGAGATGTGCTGAACCAGGCAGATAACCAAGATACCTTTCAGTTAACGAACATGGTTAACCTCCCTATTTTGGCAGTTTTCCCTGAGGTCCTCAGTGATTTTTTGTGCTCTGATCCCTGGACTTGGGACAAAGAAATAATAATTTAACTGAGCGCCCTGGAACGTCTTCGGCCAGAATTATCTGTATATTTTCAGGTCATATGTTCTTTTGTATCGCACCGTGCAATACATGACTGCAAAGCCAGTAACAGAGCAGTTACAGGCAGATGTGATGAAACACACTACACTAAATAATGTTTATCATCACTAACATTACATAGATTAATCTATTTATTAAGCTATAAATTTAGTTTTTCAATCTTCAATTTAGGCTTTCAATTTAAATAAATATCCAAACAGAAATAATTTGGAAGAGTAATAAAACAAAAAATGCCAGCTACAGCCCCGACATTTGTCCGTGGGTGGTTACCATGCCTGGTGTTTCCTCAGTCACACATCTCTCCACTGCTGTCTTTCTGGTGGCTTTCCACTGCTTGTAGACTGATTTTGTATTTAACATCTCAGTTTCTCTTTACTTGCTCATATAACCCCCACATATTGTCTTTGCCTCTTTCCACCGGTGCACATACTCTAACTAAAATATGCTTATTTGTTCACAGTCTGGAGATGCTGGCAGCAAGCGAATGTCATACCTAACTATCAGTTTGCCTCCCCGGTGCGCATCTTGAAAAAGAATGCCATGTTTGTTTGTAGCCATAAGTCTAATCGATTGATTGCAATTGATGAGTTGATGGTTCCAGTTCATTCTAAGTCCGAACTTGTTTTGTACCAGATGAGTTCTAACGATTCACAGTGAGGGGCTGCTCGTTGTATTACACGTTGAAGGCAACCTGATTTACTGCTCTGCCACCTGGTGTACTTCTTGTCTTAGAAAATAGCAAATATTACAGTGATTCTCTTTCTTAGAGAAAAGACAATCTATGAACTAATGTTAACATAGTGTACGTGTAGTATAATAGCATACTATACTACGTATAGTGTAGTATAGCTATACTATTAATCTATGTTTATAGATATAGATAGAACCTATTTAATAGCTATACTATTAATCTAGTTTTATCAAAATTATGTTCCTGTAACATCTGTAGTACGTGACCTATTCTGACGCCATATGACAATATCCCGTGAAACACATTATGGGCAATATTAAGCTATGGAATATACTGCCAGTACTGCAGCAAGACGCGATTCTCACGTAATTCATATACTTCAACTGTTTTGGCTGTATCAAACCCATGAACGGTTTAATTTAACAAAAGTTTTTTTGAAGAACCACATATAGCTGCAGTAAATCACTGTGCCAATTTTCAAAGTTTTTCCGTTTTGCAGTATCAAACGCTTTTGTGGCTGTTGCTACAGCAAGTAGAAATATTAGCATTCTTTCCAAATTGAGAATTTCCTTAATAATATTTTACTCCCTTTTTACCAATTAAAATAAGGAACAATATTACTGATTTGAGTTAAAACTTACACCTATTGAGATTTCATCCTCTGAGTCCTCTGGTTAGTCCAGACATCATTTCTTTTTTATGGCTTAGTACTATTAAAGTTCCAAATAGATTTCATGGGTGAGAATGCTTGCCTGGCTGACAAGTAACAAAAATACGGCCTCCATTCAGTACACCTGTAAGTCCTAAGAAGTCTAGGGTCATAAACAGAGTTTATCATACCAAGTTCTTCTAATGGGTTGTGTGTGTATATGTAATATAGCTCCTGAATGCAGGTGAGAAATTTTAAAATTAGTTTTAGAAAGCAAAATCTGGCATCAGTAACCTAGCAAGCAAGTTTATTAGTACACTTTGGCTCCACCACTGAACATGGGGGGAAAAGTGAAGCTCATTTACTCTGTTTAACAAATGCAGAGTTCCAGTTACCTAGTCTTCCAGCTTAGGTAGCTAAAAAACTGAGCTGTGAGCATCCTGCTGGGGCCCTAGAGAAGGGCAATAGTGACTCGAAAAATTGCAGCTTTGAAAATATCTTGTGGAGTATGTTAGCTAAGGCTGCAGAGAGAAACCCAGTGATGCCTTTTCTGAAGGGACTGTAGGTACTAGACAATGTATTTAGCAATGTGGATATATGCTGCTTCTTCATTTTTACTGTAGCAAGTGCATGTCACCGTGGATTTTTCTCTGTACTAATACGTAAAAATTTATTTCACAGTTATTGGTGACTATTGCAACTACATTAAGCTTTACCGCTATATTACATGAATATAACGACTACTTCTTAATCCACACTATAGACCGGCTTTCCAGGACCCCCTGGCCCCAGTGGTCCCCCTGGCCCACCTGGTCATGCAGGTCCCCCTGTAAGTAAAATTAATCTTTTCGTGATCATCTCACATTCTTTTATATGAGCTTCTCCTTTTCTGTGTCATAAATACTAGGTACGTTTTCAACCAATAAATCTAGATACTATGCTGCAGAATTTTATGGGTAAATGTCGTCTTCTGTTAATTGGACAGTACCATCTATGCACCACCAAGACTGACCGGCTGAGGTCTATATACTGTACTTGCTCAAGTCTGTGTGTTCGCTGGTGCTTTCTGCAATTCTGTGGGGTGTTGGCCAAGGTTGTCCTAAGACACGCCACTGCCTAGCATCCTCTGTTAACATTCCCAAATGTTCATTCGTACAAAAATTTAATAGGAGATAAAGAAAAGTGGGATTCCTAATACACATTCAGTGTATTCAGACACAAAGGGTCTCAGTTTTTTGATGTACATCTCCTTTCAGAGGAATACTTTGAATTCTTTTTTCATAGGGGCATATTCTGCTCGGTTCTGCTGATTTCACCTTTGGTCTTTTGGTGACAGTTCTGACTAAAGATTTCGTTACGATTATGAGATTATTGTAAAATATAATACCACCATGGAATGATGCATATGATTGTTCACATCCTAACTGTTTTTCTGCTGCGTTATAGGGCTCTGCTGGATACCAAGGTTCCCCCGGTGAACCAGGACAACCTGGCCCTCCTGTACGTATACGTTACATATCACTATTGATGTTAAAAGCATGATCTTACAAGCATGAATGTGTCATCACTGGAGTGGATTGAAATTTTACAGTTCGTCCTGTCTGTTTACTATCATGTATGTCAAATGTACAAGTATTTTATGACACTTAATGCACTTTTAATTTGGAAGACACTTGAAATTTATTATTATAGTTAATATTAATTATTTTTCTACAGGGACCTCCAGGCCCTGTTGGAATGATAGGCCCAGTTGGTCCACCAGGAAAAGATGTAAGTTCACTATTATTCATCCAGTGATTAATAAATGGGAAGAAAGTAAGTTCATTAAATGGTAAGGTAGCAGAGTACATTGATACCATTGCATTTAAGAATTTTTAACATCTGCCTGTTTCTCAATTTGACAACGTGACTGTAAGAACATTTGTCTTCCATTAGCTATAAATGTCTATTTGAGAAAAGTTTCAATTTTAGCAGGCGATTTGATTCACACAATTGAGAAAAACGCCCAAACCCTAAGCATGAAATACCCTCTTTTGATTTGGTGCAAAATAAATTAGCAGTTATAAAGAAACGCAGATAGTAGTGGTAGTGGCCTGCCCCCTTCAAATCTTACTTTTTAAGAGGTAAGGCTGTTAAAACCACCTTTTGTGTCACAGCTGGGAGTCCTGAATAGGTATAGTACAAGGTGAAACCATCCGCTAAATTTTTGTGTCCATTTTGAGAGCTCCACCATGAAAAATACGTTTTCTGTGGTCATCTCTTCCTAATTAGTTGTTAACCAAGATCTTGTTAAAAATTGAGTTTATAAATTCGGGCAACTGTTTTTCAGAAGGCGGTCATATACTGAATCGTCACCCTGATATGAATTTCCCCCACTGTCTTCGGTGGAAGTTTCACCTGCTTATTCCAGCTTGGCTTGATCTATTAGGACTGGTTCTTTGCCAGTAACTGAAGCAATAGCAAAGCAGTCAAAAAAATTTACTTTCCTTCAATAGGGAGAACCAGGAAGACCAGGCAGAAATGGAGATCGTGGAATCCCTGGATTACCGGTACGGAAAACCTTCAATAACAATGGTCTTCTAATCGAAGGTTTTGTTTTCCTGTTTTAAGTTGTCAAGTGAACATGACACACAATGAACATTGCCTTGTGCCCTTCGTACAGTAAGTATGTGATTTATTCGCCTTTCTATATTTGTGTGTTTAGGGTCACAAGGGACACCCTGGAATGCCTGGAATGCCTGGGATGAAAGGTCAAAGAGTAAGTATTGAGTATATTGAGTCTAGCTGAGTCTGTTACTCGAATTACGGTGTTGCACTGTTGTGCCCTTTCAGTCATCAATTCCAGTGACAGAGAGACTGAATCACAGAATTGAAGATCAGTTTCTGGCCAATCTAATCTGACCTTCCATAACAAAGACTGTTAAATTTTATCTCGTTACCTCAGTTGCAGAGCTCCATCCCAAATGCTGCGCTAATACATGCCTTCCAGAAAAGCATTGTTTCTTCACTAATGGCCATGGAGAGATGGAGGATTCAGAATTCTCTTTCAAAAAGTATTCCAATAGCTGATAGCACTTTGTCTTGAAGCTTAATATTTTGCCAAGAGGAATCAGGTTTTCCAGAATGCAAGAGAAATACTAATCACAGATATGATTTTCCTTTCCCACAGGGTTTTGATGGAAAAGATGGTGCCAAAGGTGACAGCGGTGCTCCTGGTCCGAAGGTAAAAAACTCTTGTGACACCTTTGTAGAGTAATACCACCCGTTGATTGTTATATAGCTATGCTTTGCATATTATGTGATGATAAAAAATCCATTAAACATTGAAAAAAATTGTTTAATATCTCCATGAAAAGAATGAGAGTCATCCCAAAGGAGTTAGACCTTCTGAACCATGTCATGTCCTGGTTTTCCAGCTGTAACAAAGATGAGATTCCAAAATGAAAGTACATGCCTGGATCATCTGGCTTTATTGCATAATATCAAAGGACTAATCCTTCCTGATTTTTTTTCCTTTTTAAATATTTTGTTCTGGCATTTGTTTAGACTTCTCAGACCTCACAGACCTCAGTTCATGCTGAGGACACTCAGCACCATGCAGAAAGGGGCAATGGGTTGGACTGTCTTGTCTCTATGTCTCTTCACCTTCAATAAACCAAAAAACGTTCTCACCAAAGTTCATTCTGTCATTAGTGTTTGCTTTCCTTAACAGGGTGAAACTGGTCTTCCTGGAGCAAACGGATCACCGGGCCAACCGGTAAATATGTGTATCCTGCAGTATTTAAATGGAAGTGCCCATGGCACTTTCCCGTTAACAGATTTACTCATCTTTCTTTTAACTTTAATTATCCCATTGCGTGCATTGAACAATACTGACCTATGCAAATAAGAGCAATGTCTCTTTGCTAGGCCATATTATTTTGGAAGCCATGTGACAGACTGGTTTTCTTATGTTTTCTAGGGACCAAGAGGTCCAGCTGGTGAAAGAGGAAGACCTGGGAATCCTGGTGGCCCTGTAAGTAACCATACAGCATCTGTAAAATCATACATGAAAACTTTTCAGTCCCCAATTAGAGACATAACACTTCTAACTCACAACGTGTTCACCATCTTATTCTCTATTTCCTTTTCAAATTAACAGATTATGTACTGAGAGAGAGTTCAGTGTTTCAGCAAAAGCTCAGGTTCAGCCAAGAGGAACAGGGAGGAGTGGAAGCAAAGGGCAGCAGCAGAAGGCAGAGAGAGAGGAAAAAATGCAATCTCAGAAGTAACTTGCAGGAAAAAAATAAAATTACTCTTTGACCGAGATTATAGTCTTTACTCTGAAGGAAGCAGTAGTTCACAGCGTCCGACACAAGCAACAAAGCACAGCTGAAGTGTAATAACCAGAAACTTGTTCGTACAATCACTACATAACCTGAGTGGCAGACCTGGTCTAACACATCTACAAGACAGGCAACAGGATTTAAGTCATACTCCTGTTTGTTAGGTTTTTGGAGTGAAATAATAAGTAACTAAATATAGAAATAAGAAGTAACTGTTACTTTGAAATATACAACATCTATTGTGATCTTATTTATTTAACCCTGAGAACTAGCCACACAGGTGATGATTCGTAACTGTTATTACCTTAAGAAATCTAATCAGAATACATTTTTGCATCTTGCTATCTCACGATTACAGTACAAGTCACCTAAAATGATTGATATTCCTTCAATAATATTTAGTTAATTATTAGTTCAGAATTTCACAGTTGGGGAATCCTTGGGCTATAGTAAACTAAGTGGGAATGTACAGACACAGAAAAAACGGTCTGTGAGTCGTGGGCATTAAAGCACACGGGTTCTGTGTCCAGGGTAGTGCTCTGTTCCCAACACCTCTCTTCTCTCTGTAGGGTGCCCATGGCAAAGACGGATCTCCAGGAGCAGCAGGCCCACCTGTAAGAAGACTTACAGATGTTTGACTTTAAGTATTTGTGTTGCTCAAATCTAGTTGCTTCTAGCTGATGTTCCACACTGCCAGCAAACCCGAGACTCAGGGTGCACTGGCTTAAGAATGAGCATTTTATTGAACTATATTTCATAACTGTGTTGTTAATGTGCTTGAAGCATACTTCACTTCACTTGAAGTGAAATAGGAGAGCTTCAACACTATAAATTAGAAAATGCATAAATCCAAACCCAGATTGTTCTCAGAGAACATGTAGATGGATAGAATTGCTGTTCTCTATGCAGATCAAATTTTTAATGGTCTTATCAAATACATTATTTAGCCATCTGAGGTGAGCAAAAGTTTTTCTTTCCTATCTGTCTAGAAACCTGAGCGTGTCCACGTGTGCGCGTAACAGCTACATTGGCTCCTTTTTCTCCTACACCTTTTTTTCTAATTTAAATAAAATTTGGACATTTTTGATGACTTAATCTATTTAATGGTAGCTTTGATTTTTTTAAAATTTGCGACACAGAAATTTAGCTGAACATGTAAAAGTGAGGCTATCTAACATGTAGGGTGTGATATTTCAGGAGTAGCCAAACTTCATCTGCTACAGCATGATTTATATTTGCTTTTGCCAGGTGTTTCCTTACTCACAGAAATATCTCATAATCAGACTTTTCTTTTTTTAAGTTAAAATTAATTCCATATGGCTTTTACCTCCTGTATTAATAGTATTTCTTTCACTTTTAAGGGTCCCCCAGGCCCCCCTGGAACTGCAGGATTTCCAGGCTCTCCAGGTTTTAAGGTATTCAGCTAAAGACACATACTAATATAGGATTTGGTCCTTTCTCTAGTTAGCCAGCTTCCGTCACTGTACGTCTTTATTTCACGAGTCCTCCTTTTTTCTGGCTGCTATTACAGTTTGCAAGCCTAGAACTGATGCGTTTTCATGTGCAGCGTGAGATAAACCCTATCCTCAACACCTTCACAAATACCCACCCCAAAACACCATTAAGTGGTAGACCCAATGCTTTATGTTTCGTCATGGGAGAGGCTCAGGTGAACTTCCTGCAACTACATTCATTTTCCCCTTTTACTGTTTTTCCATAGGGTGAAACTGGTCCTCCTGGTCCTGCTGGTTCCAGTGGTAGTCCTGGAGAGAGAGGGGAACCTGGTCCTCAGGGTCACGCTGGGCCACCCGGGCCTCAGGTACATAATACAACATGGGAACTGGCAGATTTTGTACCACCTGCACTTCACAATGCCCTATACGTCCTTTGGTTTAGGAATGCTAGGTTAACAGCATCAATTATTTGGATATTTCTTTTTTCAGGGGCCTCCTGGAAGAGCTGGAAGCCCCGGCAGCAAAGGTGAAATGGTGGGTACTTTTCACATCAGTCTTTTGCTGCACTGTGCTGCGGAGGGTCGCTGTTTGAACGGGGCGGAGTCCAGCAATGCTGTGCTCTGTTCATCCCGGTCTCCTTTTGACTCTTTACAGGGACCTTCTGGTATTCCTGGTGCTCCTGGTCTGCCAGGAGGCCGTGGTCTTCCTGGTCCTCCCGGTACAAGTGGAAACCCTGGAGCAAAAGGCACTCCGGTGAGTTACTAATATTCATTGCACTGGTTGTGCAAACAAATATGGTGAAAGTAGTTCTGATGCCATTAAAAAACACATTGCATTTGTCCTATTCACTTGAGACTGTTTAATAAACTATTGTATAATAACAATAGGCAATTATTTTTATAAAAACATAACATATTTCTCTTTCACACATTATTTTATATATTGCTATATAGAAACATTATATATAGGTATGGTATTACTTATTTGCTTTCCTAAATTATCTATCAAATCAGAAACACACAACAGCAAAATAGCTTGTCTAAAATGGCTACATTAGACAAAAATCTGTTATTTTAGAATCCTAGTTTCACCTGTTCAAATTCCCACAGGCTGAGTCTACAGTCCACTGCACCTAGTGAGTTGTACCTTCTCTTATACTGTCATTTACCCCAGTGTGCTCTTTCCTGATAGCCTTATACCACACGTAGTTCTTTCTCAAAGAAACACTCAAGGACTTCAAGTAAAAGTCACGGTGATGTCTGAAATACCTCAAAAACAGACATAAAATTTTACTCTGTGGTGTTTAAGATTGTATCACGTCTTTCCTTTACGGGAGTTTTAAGGAGCCCCATGGATTCCACATCCAGGTTCAACTAGTGCCTGCTAATTCATTTGCAGATTGTAAAATAATAAGAATGAGTCAATAATTTGAAAGATATCATGTCTATTTCTAGAATAATACCCCGTCGCAATCCATAATTTTAATGGGTTTTTCTCCTGTTCAGGGAGAACCTGGTAAGAATGGTGCAAAGGGAGATCCAGGCCCAAAAGGCGAGCGTGTAAGTGTTTTTAAAATGCGTTCAGAGACTTCCCAGGAAGTCTGAACCCCGAATCATTCCCCGTACAAAACCCAGGGTTTTCTTTTGGAGACTTCTGACTTCACTAGTGGGCTTTGTTGTTCTTGTTGCCAGGGTGAAAATGGCACCCCAGGTGCTCCCGGACCTCCTGGTGAGGAAGGCAAAAGAGGCGCAAACGGTGAACCCGGCCAGAATGGCGTACCTGGTACACCTGGAGAAAGGGTAAGCTGCTGTAGATGACCACGCTCACAAGGTACATTCTGAGTTAATACTGAGGCAGCAAAATCTGGTGTTCAAAATACTTTGAAGATAAATTTGGCTCCATATTTGTTCTCAGCAAATTCCAGATGTGAAACTGTGTTACGAAACTGGGGAAAATTCTTATCTAGTTCCTCATCTGAATTGCAGCACTTGAATCTATGTCAGTTTGAAATAAATTCATTACTTTCTTTTTTTAATATTGATGAAGCAGTGATCTTATGTACCTGGAAGTTGTATCAAAAGATTTTTGCTGAAAAGCAACCATAAACTGTGAGAACTACGCGGGGGGAAAAGAAAAATACAGATTTCAAAATTACTTCTCAGTCAACAAAAACGAACACTCACAAAATTTCAGATCGGGAAAGTGAAATTAATACAAATTCTTCTACGTTCAGGATATGTCTTTATGTCAACATCTTTACTGACGACAGACCTTAAATATCAATAATGTCAACAACAATGGTATCGTCAGGATGTCTTCTATGTTCTAATATCTTTATTGCCAACAGGTTTTTTTACCTAGTAGATTCGATAATGTTCCAAAGAGCGTTCTCATACAGGAATTCCGGAATTGATTTATTCAACAAAATAAATAACATCCCCCTTACAAATTTTCGATTTCTGTTCCTATCTGAACCAAAGGAAATTGTGCTCATCTATTTATAACTTCTAATTTAATAAATGATTGCAGTATTTGCTGAAGCTATGAGAAAACCAAAGATGCACAATGAACAAATTCATCATATTAAAGGTATTAATGAGGCTGCAAAGGAAATTTTATAATTCAAATTTCTTGTAAGCAATGAAGATCATAGTAAATATACATATTAAAACAATACAACAGAGCTCGTCTCAATATTGAATTAGAAGAAAAGAATTGTTCAATACTAAATGTGCTGTTTTATTTTTTACGTGAATTTAGAAAATTCGTGAACAAAGTAACTAATGCAGGGCTGGTTAAAAATAATGGAGGATGGGCTATAGTTTCAACAGGAGGGTTATACCCAAAGAGAAAATAATTCTGTAGACTTTCTTGCTACAGTGAAATGTCATTTCCCTCTATTTCTTTAATTAATTTTCTTAATAATATGTCTGACGGTAAGTAGTTTAGAAAAAAAAAACCACAGTTGCTATTACCTAAGTCATATTGCCTGTGATCCATATTTTGTTCTTTTATTTGGCAGGGCTCCCCTGGTTTCCGTGGCTTACCTGGTAGCAATGGACTTCCAGGTGAAAAGGTATAAGTCTTCCTCTTGAAAAAACCCCAAACTTCTGGAGAATCCATGTGGATTTGAATGGACAATTTCAGATTCACTATGATGCTGATTTCCTTGCCGTGAATTTCAACATCTCTTTTTTAGGGTCCTGCAGGTGAACGTGGTAGCCCAGGTCCTCCCGGCCCCAGTGGACCCGCAGGAGAACGCGGACAAGATGGAGGCCCAGGTCTTCCCGGAATGAGAGTAAGAATAGATGTCTCCAAGAAAATGAGACAAACTCTGTTAGACATGCCTCATCTGAGTTGATACAATAGAGGAGTCCAATTAGAAAAAAATTCACATTAATTCCTTTAAGTAGAGTCCACGTCTGGATAGTGCAATAGATAACCTTGCAGAGACACGGGGCATTCAGAGAACATCTGTCACAAGTGAACGAAGAAGCTTAGGTTAAGCTGAACACGCTTGCCAGTTCTCAGACAAGGCCATGCACTATCGTGAGATATGGCTTTAATGTGAATTAGCATTGGATGATTTTCTGTACTGCCTATTTACATTTTAGCAAATTTTGTAATTTATTATAAAATGTATTATGTTTGTTATATTGAATAGGCATTTGGGTTATTGTATTTAAATATATTTATATTTAAATTATTATTTACATAATCCTAATTTTAATACTTAAATAATTAAATTAAAATGTCTAATATACTTAAGTATTTAACTTATATTCATTACTTATTTGCAATGAAAGCAAATAAGTTGTTGGTCAGATTTTCATACGACATATCGAGAAGACTTCTCAGAGATAACCTGTTGTGTAATATGTACAGAATGTAACAACATTCTGTGAGCTATGCTAAGAATTAGCAACCGCTGACAACAAATACATTGAAATTCAGAAGTCAGCCTGACTGTAGGTTTCTGGAACCTAAACAAGATTTCCTTGGAAATGAAAATGAATGATTTAAAATATAACAAAAATAATATTTAAAAATATAAAACAAGTTAACTGAAATATGTTATAAATTGTCTTGCATATAAGCAGAGGTACGTAGTCAAAATTGTTTCATTCCTTCGTTTTTGCCATCTGAAATTAGTTTTCTTCCTAAATAATGAAAGAATACAATTTTTGTGCACATTGGTTAATGTCCGATCTCTTGATTATATACAGTGACGCTCAGAGAAAGCGATAAACACCTAACAGAAGAATTTGTTAGCTTCCTCCAATGTTTCCCCTTAATGGGATGGGGGGAAATGGGAGGAGTTTTCATGATTGTCAAAGAGGTTAAATATCAAGCAAGTAGCTTAAAATGTATTTTTATATATTTATGTATTGTAACTTAATACTACACATTTTAAACTGAAGACTAACACTTTTTTTTCTTCAATTTCAGGGTTTGCCTGGCATTCCGGGAAGCCCTGGAAGCGATGGGAAACCTGGCCCTCCAGTATGTACATTGTGCAAATATTTAATACCAATCCTCCTACCCTCACCCACAGTATCTACACGACAGTCAGATTCATTGTCACTTTTGTTTGTTTGATTTAATTACCAGAGCACTTCATATGCTGTCTCATTGTAATAACATTCTGTAAATCTGGTCATGTAATACTGTTTAAGATACAGAGTATACAGAAGCTTAGTTGAAATGCAAAACACCTATGTTCTGAACGACGGTGTCTCTAGCCTGATCTCACCCTCACTCACTATTTAATGAGTCATGGATATTCATTGATTTCACCTAACAGATGCCATGTGTTTATTTCTTTTTTGCTTATCCCAGGGTAATCAGGGTGAATCTGGCCGCTCTGGTCCACCTGGCCCCCCAGGCCCGCGTGGTCAGCCAGGTGTAATGGGTTTCCCTGGTCCTAAGGGCAATGAGGTGAGTGGCATTTCTCTATTCCTTCTGCACTTATGCTTGATCAGTCAACTGTTCTGTTGCTCCATTGCCGGGCTATCTGGTGCCGCAGCTTTAAGTTATTGTATGCGGACCAGAATAGGTATTATAAATGTGATCTTTCCCTTTTGTTAAGGGTGCACCAGGTAAGAACGGAGAAAGAGGCCCTGGTGGACCACCTGGAACACCTGTAAGTTTCATTAACTTTTTGTTTAATTATATGATAATTTAATAATGGTATCATATTGATTAATAATAATCTCGTAACTCTCATGAAAATTCTATCAACCCATAACTGTAGCCTAATTTTGTCTTTGTATAGGGTCCTGCTGGGAAGAATGGTGATGTTGGCCTCCCAGGTCCTCCTGGACCTACTGTAAGTGTGCTGGTCCTGTAAGAGGCAATTATCAGTTATTGCCAAGGTGGTCTGGCAGCTACAGATAGAGACTGTGAATTTAGGGAAAGGACAATGTTTTTAATGATATAAAGAAATCTCCTTTTAAGCAGACAAATGAAAGAGCTTTTCTTTGTCATTATTTTGATAAATTAACACTCAAAACTTTTTTAGGAGAAACCTGAGTCAGGTATACCTGGTGTAAGCTGAAATGAAAAGTCAATTTAGAGCTCTTGGGGCTCTACCACCTTTTCAAATTGAAGCATATTATTGTTCCCTTTAACGTTTATCAATCAGAACTAGCATTTCAGAATAGTATCAAGTATAAATGTGTCATCTGCTGAATTACTTCTAACGGTTGGTGTGAAGAGCAAATACCAGGACACCAAGATACATTAGTCCTTGGGATTGTGCAATGTCATCATCAGATCATGATAAGGAGTCATAGATTAGGGGTGGTGTGGATGTGTTTATATGTAGAAATGTTCTCAGACAATTTAAGGGTTTTTTTCTCTTTTGTTTGATTCTAGGGTGCTTCTGGGGAGAGAGGAGAACCAGGACCATCAGGTCCACCCGGCCTCCAGGTGCTGTGTGTTTATTAGTGTTTTCTGATTCTTTTTAATAGACTAACACACACCACACCCTACCCCC